>CM067311.1:43357948-43720732 GCA_034231615.1 Meghimatium bilineatum
CTATTCTCTTGGTTGTAAGAGCGAGATTTCAGTTATTTTTGATGGACTAAATATTATTTAGCCCATTCATGAAAATCTGTTTACACGAAGTAAGTGAAGCACACACAAAAAAACCCAAAAACACATGACTTATTTTTTCTACAAAACTTGTTTGCAACACTGACACGGTTAATTTATATCAACAATTACGTCTCTTCTCAATCAAGTGTTACCTTCATCGAGACCTCATAAAACAGTGAAACTATATTTCATTGATCAATTTGTGTAAAATGTATGTCGTTCAACTATAGATTAGTTATACTGTATTCAACAAGCAATCATCTATTTTCCAGACAGACGTGATAACTTCCCTTTGATTCACTATTTAAATTAAATCTGGTGAATTAATAGGAAAGTACCGTCACCCGTACTTACATGTATTCCAGACGGACGTGATTATCTCCCATATATTCTCAATTTCAATTAATTTGAGTGAATTAATATGAAATTACCTTGTAATCAATAAATATACTTCTGTGTTCAACAGACAAAGGAAACCACTGTTAGAAGATCTCAGAGACAGCGACGACGAAGTCTTCATTGATTCTACAATTGTCCGTGATGATCTACTCTATATTTTTACCACATCTGGTAGCACAGGCTACTCCAAGCTTGTTCCCAGAACACATACTGAAATGAACGACACGCACATTTCCATGACTTCCATAATCACCGAAAATGCAAAAGAGTCTGCATTTTACAGTGACTGCCTTCTAGGTATTATTGTTCAATTAATTTGAGTGAATTAATATGAAAGTACCTTGCAATTACTTAGTATAATTTCTAGTTCAACAGACACTGCTAAAACATCAGAGATATTAGTGACGTTAGATAATATTATATAACATATAACGTATAACATATAACATATAACATATAACGTATAAATCAATCAAGTCATGGATTTTTATATTCTTCACACATTCTCAGGTGCACATACGCCCCCCCCTCCCCCAAGGATGTTTATTTGTGTCTCTAACTTTGGATTATGTTCTTAGCCTCATTACACGTGTTTCTCATATGTGTAGAGTATAAACTTGATCTTTTGGCACCATGAGTGACGCTCCGGATCCCCTCTCGTAAATTTATTTAGAATGTAAGATCCCATGGGATTGCTTTTGGCATTTGTATGCGTTTCACAAGGTAAACCAGCTATAGAGCTATTAGTTGTATATATAATATATAAATTTTTTCGTTTTGTAGATAGTCATTAAGTAAAACAAAACAAGTCATATATGGGGTAATTTGCTTTGTCTGGGCGGCTTGTATTGAGAAAGTTTCTTGCCAACTTTCTACTAAACCTCCTTCCCGGGTTTTGCTAATGAGATCCAAGGAGTGGGAAAAGCCAATATGCTTCGAATAGATTAGAACTGTAATGGATGCCAGTAGATGTTGAATCGTGTCTTTCGTCAGTTATATTATCATTGGTCAAGGTTGAATCCACATCGTTGTCTGCCTTCCTCAAGATTTTCTATTTGGGTTATAACCCCAAGATGTAGGGTTTAACCCCGTAGTCTATGCTTTAACCCCGTAATCTATGGTTAACCCCGTAGTCTAGGGTTTAACCCCGTAGTCTATGCTTTAACCCCGTAATCTATGGTTACCCCCGTAGTCTAGGGTTTAACCCCATAGTCTAGATTTTAACCCTGTAGTCTAGATTTTAAACCTGGGGTCTAGGTTTTAAACCCATAGTCTAGGTTTTAACATGTAGTCTAGATTTTAACCCTGTAATCGATGTTTTAACCCTGTAGTCTAGATTGTAACCCTGTAATCTAGGTTTTACCTTAGTAGACTAGGTTTGAACATGTAGTCTTTTGAACCTGTATTCTATGTTTGAACTCCGTAGTTTTGTTCTAACCCCTCTAACCACATATCACTTTTTTTGTAATGCGTCTAGAATGTCATGTTTACAGAAAAAAGTAGAACTGAAAAAACAAATTTGGCAGATTTCGATGAAAAAGTTCAAATTTATGTAATGTTTCTGCACTATAATAAAATAGAAAGTAATTCTGGGTTGTATTGCACATGTAAATATGACTACATTCAAGTAGTAGCGTGTGATAAGGAATACGACTTTTGTGAATTTTTACATGTTAGAATTTTTGTTCAAGGGAATTTTGAGAAATAGTAAAACATTATCTACATTATTGCAAAGTGAGTTTAGGACAGCGATTATCTTTTTCCTCTTATATGTTCATTGCACTTTCCCCCCCTAAATCTTCATTAATTATTGTGTCTTTTATGTTCAACACACTTCATCTCTTACATGTTCATTATATATTGTGTGATAAAACTATGTATCTCTATCAGGTTAAAGGTAAAATCAAATTGTATGAACAATTACCGGTAAAGGTAAAATTACTTCGTATGGGAAATGAGCAGATTGAAAGTAATATCATATTGTATGAACAACGCACAACAAATGAATAAAACTTTCTCAGATTCAACATTGCGTAGCTTATTCCAAAATAGTACATTTATTTACAAGAACAAACAGTTCGAGAACCACTCTGCTAAAGTATCATAACCTCAGTATCGAATCATCAGGACATCGATGCACATTGATAAATTTGTTATTGAGGTCGTCGAGACATCCATCTACATCAATAACCTCAGTACTGTTTGCATCAGGATATCTATGTACATTGATGAGCTCGTTATTATTATCACCACCACATGCAAGTTGATGGATAACCTCATTATTAGAATCATCAGGACATCCATGTACATGGATAACCTCAATATTGGTGTCATCAGGAAATCCATATACATGAGTAACCTTATTATTGGAATCATCAGTGTATTATGTATTGGTGTCATGAGGCGTGACTCTCGCCAAAAGAAGACCTACTAACAGAATCAAAACATGCATCAGTACATAATGTTTTCTATTATTTCCGTGCACTGCCCTGGCCGTTGTTGGCAGGCGACACAATGTATATACAGTGACCAACGAAAAACACGGCGATAATAAAATCGTCTGGAGTGAAGACGTGTTTTTATTCTGCTAGTGGGTCTTTATTGGCGAGAGTCACGCATCAGGATACCAGACACATGAATGACATCACTATTGTTGTCACCACGACTTCCACTTTATAGGTTATACATTTATTCTCGCACAGGAACATATTCACAATTAAACTTTTTTAATTATTTTCTCTTTCAAGGTTGGTCTGTTGGATATCCATTTTTTACCTATTTAACGGGACAGAAACATGTTCTAATGGACTCGTTCGAGGATCATGGAGGGAAGAAAGGAGATGAATTGTGGAAAGCAGTTTGCAATGAGAAATGCACCGTCATTTACTTATTTCCATATGAGCTAGATAGCATTCTCAAATACATTGCTAGACCTGGTGTCGCGCATTCCAAAGTAGACTTGTTAGTAAGTGGGGCGCAACCTTTAAGAAAGGTAAGTATCAAACAGAAATGGGGCTGGGGTCAACACTTATTTTTGTTTACAGAAGTGGATGGGGAAGAATGATAAATTAGCTATAGTATATACGACAACAATTATAAATGATTGTTTAGTGAACCATCTATCCTTCTATACAGTCGTCATCTGGCGGTCCCCTGTAAATGATTGCCCATAAGTACCTGTGCAAGTCCCCTCTATAAATAAGATAAGACTGCCATTTTAAAGTTTTAAATGACCCCTTTTCTGCTTGAGCTTAATATAACCAACTAACGTAATCCAGACATGGATCATTAACATTACTGCAACACAGCACTAAGAATCATTTAGTTTTTTATAACTTTATTTCACTATTTCATCAATGATCCGTGGGCTACTTATTAGGCCTCCACGGGTTGGATTTTGCCCGCGGGCAGCCAATTGAATAGCTCTATCCTATAGACATCCACTTCAATGGCACGAGCCATCGGGGCGCCAATGATATTCAGGTTACGGCCATTAAGTCGTACTTTTCTGGCGACTGGACCATTCTGGCGCTTGAGAACCGCTACATTTACCAATATGGCACTCTCAAATCCGACGGCATCAATGAGCGCTTGTCTCATGTATGATTCTAATTGTTCCATAGTTTCTGTTTGTTTCGTGTCAGATGTATGTATTCATTGTTTTGTATATTCCTTGTCCAGTATCATTTCACCTCTTCCGGTCAATTTATATTACATATGCCAATGTGAACGTTCATATCCTTAATGTCCATTTTCTGTTGTAAGTTTTAATTTTGTTTTAATATTTGTCTTGATAAAAGCCTCTCGGTAGAAACGTCGAGGGGTGTGTGGTAGTATGTCTTCAGTGATTAGCAAAACTTCATTACCATATTCCTGGATTTACCTCAATAGTTTATTATTTAGACTTAGGCCTACTAGAGTAGCCAACACATAACATCAATTCATATAAGACTAGCCTTATAAATAGACAACACATCAGCTCAATTTATAAATCAAAAGCACTTTTAACAGTTTGCACTAGACTGCACAGTCGATAAACTATACCAAATAATAACTAAACATACAAGACATATCCATTAAATGTACTTCCTACTTAATTTTAGTCCAAGTAATTCTTCAGTTTTTGTGATATGTGCGATATATCTATGTGTGATATAGAGATATGTGCGATATATATATATGTGATATAGAGATATGTGCGATATATATATATATATATGTGATATAGAGATATGTGCGAATGTTCATGTTATATTTATTCACGTGAGAAAATGTTTATGTGAATGCATGTGTATATATTATGTTGATACTTATTTTGTGTCATTATGCACATTTGTTCTTGTTTGAGCCATTGCTCGTGTTTGGATACATTTACATGCTTGTGCATGTTGTGTGGGTATCTTTCTTATATCTATGTATTTATCATTTAAGATATATTTTGTGTGGTTTCCTAGTATACTTGTATGTATGTGTATGTATGTGTGTATATATATATATTGTTATGCTCATGTATATGCATATATTTATATATCCATATTTGTGTGTGTGTGTATATATATATATATATATATATATATATATATATATATATATATATATGTTTTTGTGTGTGCAGGTACCTATGTGCATGTATGTGTCTGTGTTTCAATGTGTGCTGTGATATCAGTATATACGTCTGGATGTTTGTATGCATATGTACTTATATTTATAGTTATCTGTGATTGTCGGGTAGAATGTGTGCATGTTTGTTTGGTTCGTGATTGTGTTTGGATTCTGTATCTCTGTGTTCCCTATGTTTATTTGTGCCCCCCCCCGGTCCTGCGTGCACTGTCTTTCTCTGTCATTTTCCCTTTTGTCTCCCGTCGCGCACTTGCCCCCCCCGTTCTTGGCAACGCTATTTGGTGTCCCCCTTTCTTTACTTTTGTATCTTTCATCTTTTGGTACATATTGAACACATCCATATGCACTTGTTGAAATTGTGTTGCGCTGGATCTGTTGTTGCTGGTTGTCGATTTCTTGGTGGGAGAAATCCATTTTGTTTATATTCGTTATGGTTTTGTGTTCTTAACTGTTTTTGATGTCTTGATAAAGGTCCCAATTGGAACGACACGTTGACAATTGTATTTGTTCTTTGTTTTATTGTTATTTTCTATATTTTATTATTTTATATTGATAGCTTTCTAGCAACATATTTACTTTATTTGCAGTTACCTCTATTTATCTGGTTACTGCAGCACTTCATTTTGTCGGACATCCTCCGATATTTGGTTTATTTATAAAATAGATTGACGATAAGAATGTTATTGGGGCAATGTTCCCCATGTCAGATGATGCTAATGTGGTGGACTGATGTGTATATTTTCTCACACTGCCACACAGATGATGCTAATGTGGTGGACTGATGTGTATATTTTCTCACACTGCCATACTGATGATGATGAATAATCTATTTAGCTGTTAGCAGGTAGCTCTTGACAAACAATGTCTTCTGTGACGAAAACACAGGTTAAGTCTTGTGTAACTGAGGTGACACTTGAACTCACTTAAGGTCTCATATGCATGGATGTATAAGAAGGGTTTACGGATGTATGTTTAGTCTCCGAATGGAGATATTCCAGTAGGTCAGTATCTCAGGATTACCATGTGCTACTAGAGGTGAAGGACACACCTCTAGGCCAACTATCTCATCATTCTTTTGTCATATATGTTAACACATTCACAGTTACGGCACATCTAACATTCCCTGTCACCTACGAGTGTACTACAGTTACGGCACATCTAACATTCCTTGTCACCTACGAGTGTACTACAGTTACGGCACATCTAACATTCTCTGTCACCTACGAGTGTACTACAGTTACGGCACATCTAACATTCCCTGTCACCTACGAGTGTACTACAGTTACGGCACATCTAACATTCCTTGTCACCTACGAGTGTACTACAGTTACGGCACATCTAACATTCTCTGTCACCTACGAGTGTACTACAGTTACGGCACATCTAACATTCCTTGTCACCTACGAGTGTACTACAGTTACGGCACATCTAACATTCTCTGTCACCTACGAGTGTACTACAGTTACGGCACATCTAACATTCCCTGTCACCTACGAGTGTACTACAGTTACGGCACATCTAATATTCCTTGTCACCTACGAGTGTACTACAGTTACGGCACATCTAACATTCCCTGTCACCTACGAGTGTACTACAGTTACGGCACATCTAACATTCCCTGTCACCTACGAGTGTACTACAGTTACGGCACATCTAACATTCCCTGTCACCTACGAGTGTACTACAAAAATAAAAAATATATGCAATGTCCGCTGGCTGTACCCCCCCCCCTCCCCAATTTTCCTTAAATCACCTCCTACAACATACCTGAAAAGGAAACAGTGGCACCAATCTTTGCACCCCTAAACTAGAAATCGAGTCCCCGGTTGACACACGGGCGTGCAACAAAGATAGTATAATAGAATGGAAAGAGTCCAGACAATTTACATATGCACCAAAAATATAATGATGCTTCTTATGAGCCTAGCCTGCATCAATGTAACAGGAAAATGAGAAGCATCGATCTAACATGAAAAATTCACACAAAGTAGCCCTACATAACTATGACTAATTAAAAATATGAAAAGTATTTAATGGACAATGTATTCTGTACAAAATAGTTATTCATTAAAAGCACCAAAACTGGAAATTACTGTAAACGTATCAAACGAATAAGAAACAGCGTTAAATTTTTTTGTGGTCGTTTGACTATTTCTGGTTTTTCTGTATAATTTTCATGCCTAGAAAATCACTACGGCCAAAAAATGCTGGGTTGATGGCCACGCCATGATTAGGATACACTACCACTTTTCTTTTTCTTTTGTGGTTTTTTAGCATGGTTTGACGCTTAAATTAGAATTTTAATCTGCAACCCTGATAGAGTATGTGACAGCGGTTTCCACGCGGCTTTTAAGAAGGCCACCGCTATAATCAGTACTTCTATACGACTTACACGAATGATGATCAAGATAGATAATTTTTCAATAACAAAAATGTGTAACATCTTTTAGGACGACGCCAATATTCACAATTGTACACTTGAGCAAGCGGTAACTTGATCTCATAGAAAGTTCATTTATGAGAGATACTGCTCAACTAGTTACTTGATGCCCGTCTGCAAGATGAAAAAGCCCAAACATGGATCGAGTAGAAAGTGATAAAGATAAAGCTAAATGAAACAATATACATTCTCAGAGAATAAAAGGTATGGAGATGACTATGATAGAAGGAAGAAAGTGTGTCCTTTCAGGAATGATTTAAAGAACACATAGCTAACAACTGACTGAACAACTAAACGTATATAATGATAAATGGTTGATAAACTGGCTAGCTGAGCACTTGTAAGAGCGGCGCGAGTCTGAAGTAACGTATGTGTCAAGTGTCCTGATGTTTCCTAATCGAGAGTCAAGAACCACTTAAGTTATAGATGAAATATTTGAAGTCAAACAAGCAAATACGAGAGGACACCCAGCAACATTATGTATCTATAACAATACGTAAACGATAAATTGTATTTAAAAGTGCTTAGAATAAAGGAAAAATACAGTCACTACAAGCATTAAATGGGCACCAGATGGTAAATAAAAAGAGGGGGGGGGAACCTTGACAAAACAACAACCAAAAAGACTATGGATCTCAACATACAAGAATGCCCGTGTGTTGTCGGGACTCGAAAGGGGAGCAAAGAATTGCAACACTGTTTACCTTCCACGCATGTCGTAAAAAGCGACTAAGGAGGTTATGGGAATGGAGTTGGCTGTCCCATCCCATATAGGGTCAGTGACCCAAAGCCATGCTGAAGTAGAATGTGTCAGGCCGAAAGGCGCAGATATCGCAGCAATGCTGTAAACCATGACACAACGCATTCCGTTCTCCGGACTACATCCTACTAATCTGCAGGAGTTTGAGAACGAACGCAGAAGAAGAAGAACATACACGAACTACACATAGCAGCATCACGTAACCAAAATTTCTCTATGTACCGTATACGAAGCTGAACGTACATAGCTAGATTATATATATATATAGATAGACAAATAGACAGACAAAACTGGACAGACCGACAGACAGATATATATATATATATAGATAGATAGATAGATAATTTCTGAACATCTCAGACTACATTATTTATGTTAGATTTAAATGGTATTTCCATATTTTCTCTTTCGAAACACACATACACACACACGCACACCCATTAGCATCGTGTTGCATTTGATATATTTTGTTTACATTCTATGTCATATCGGGTCAAAGTATCCCAGAAGCCACGTTGAAGTCGGATGTGTTTCAGTCTTAAAGGCACAGTTATCGTAGTTAAGCTGTAAACCATTCAACAACGCATACCATTCTCTGGACTACATCCCTCTAATCTGCAAGAGTTTGAGAACGAACACAAAAGAAGTAGAAAAAAAAAATAATGAAACTCTGCTCCTATTTGGTGCATATAAATAACGGAGCTGCCATCTTTCATCAACATCATTAAGTGCCTTCTCCGCAACGAAGGTTGGCTGCAACGGATCCCCTGTCTCTTTCTTGGTGGTGCATTCTGTTAGACTGTAACCTGTCCATCGTGTGATGTTACTCTCCCACTTGTATCTCTGCCTACCTCTTGCTCACCTCCTTTTGACTTTGCCCTCAAGTAAGGTCTTCAATAGGGTGTCATGTCTTTTAATGTGACCAAAATATTTTATTTGCCTGATATTTATTTCTCTTAGTAGCTCTTTCTTCATATTAAGTGTCTTTAGCCCCTCTTTATTTGTTTTCTTCTGCCATCTTTAAACTATAATTATAACGTCACACTATTGGTCTGCACCATGCTGGCGTGACAGACTTTAAAGACATTTTTAAGGTTTTCATTTGAAGTACTCTCGTATAATAATGGGAACAAAACATGATAGAGAAATGGATAGAATACACACATGAGCGTTATGATGACACGATACCAGAAAGCAAACTCTCTAGACAAATAAAACAGGAACAACGTCGGTTTAGCCAAAATAAGTTACGCTGTTTCTGATCAGCACGCAGGGTTATTCTGGAGAAGGATGTAAATAAAAGCATCAAATTATAGACTAAAAGACAAATTTATATGCATAAATAAATAAGTCAGTGGTAATTGAATGGGAAGGTCACTACACAATCAGTCTATTAGTCATACGTCATAAATTTTGTTGTCCCTCTTCAATACAATTCTGCGTGTCGTGTTATTCAAACGGACTGTTCATTTGTCACTTGTCTATACTTTTTGCCACCAGCCAATGAAAAATACGGAAGAAGTTTAAAAGCTTCACTTATCTAGGATGATATTTCTTCTTTGGCTATCATCATCTAGCATGACCCGAAATATGGGCACATGGCTATCCCTGAGTGGGACTTAGATTTTGCTAAGAACTATATTGACCAGAAAGAGAATCAAATAAAAACACGTAGTAGATAGCAGTAATGTGAAAGTATCACTTCTCTCCAAAACTCAGTTTTAACCTAACTTCTGCTCAAACACGTAGTAGATAGCAGTATTGTGAAAGTATCACTTTTCTCCAAAACTCAGTTTTAACCTACTAACTTTTGCTCAAACAACCACGTTTAAAAAAAAATAAAACAACCACAATGTTTATCTTATAAAATGACTGAATTCTTATGTTGCAGTCACAATTAAGCAGCATGTTATCTTTGGCTGAGAAGATCCTTATTGCCTACGGCAATACTGAATGTCATTCAATTTCTCTTGGAATTGTTACAAGTAAGTAATTAGTTTCATCAACATTCACGAACCCGCGACCTTTTGAGCACAATGCTTACATCTTGACCACTACGCTATAGATATTCCCAAATGCAAAGGACATTAGTTCAACGATTATGAATTAATAAATTACTAAACAAAATATTTGGTTACGGTTAAAATATAATCAATTGCACGATTCTGCCTTGGAATACTACTATTGCTATTATCTTTTAATAATTTGTTTATCATTATGAAACACAGGTGAAGATGTGAAAGATTACTTCTGTGGGAAGCCATCAGAGGGTGCACAACTCAAAATCGTGGATGAAAAGGGGGAAGATTGCCCACCAAGAAAAACTGGAACTATCATAGTAAAAAGTAATATAATTGTGTATATCTGTGTGTATAGTTGACATAGCCTAGTGCGGCAGCGGCTAGTGCCGCAGCTACCACAACCAAGTAACGGCTTTGGCTGGCTAAACCAGTCATGGGTATCAGAGAGGGGGGGGGGAGAGTCCTGGCCCGGAGGTAAATACAGGGAATATCTGCACGAGTATACGAAGTCTGGGTATAGTGGAAACGAAAATGAAACACCTGATTTTCAACAGGCTGGGAGGCAAATGATAGCAGAGCGTCGTGGTATACAAAGAAATTTGTAAGACAGGTGCTACACTCTAGTCATTCACTGCATCCTTGTACATCACCAGTCGTCTTTATTTGTCTTGGGACTCGAACAAGGTTGGAACAGGAAGATAGAGTATGATCGAGTGTGGGCGTCAATCCTTAAACAGAAATTGTAATTGTTGCCCTGCGGTGCTTCTAAAAATAATCGTTGCTCTTATTTAATTATTGTCTAGAACCACACGTTTTTAAGGAAATTGTATACATTTGTCTGCACCTAAATATAGATATGTAAATATCCACTAGTATAAAAATGTTAAAATGTGTATTTAATATCATTTACATGGGTAATTAAGTTTTCATTTTGGCTGTCTTTCGTCCCGTCTGTGACCAGCTGTGTATTTCTGCATCGGGCCAAAATTGGTTGCCTACTCCTGCCGTAGACGACAGACTATACACTGACACCGGCGTGACATCATTAGTGAATATTATTTTCATACTGATCTTAATGTTTCGTGGATTATTCATTGAAAATAATTACTCCCGCTAAAGAACTAAATCGCGTGATAGGTTACCTTGTTGTCGTCCAATTTAAACTGATAGTTTTTCAATTTGAGATATTTTAAATAGGGCCACCTTCAAGAAAATTGTTCCAGTGATACAAATGCGTGTTTAAGTAAAACGTTTAGGGGTATTGGATGTTTTAGTGATACATGAAAGCTATATGCATCTCGAACTGTGTTCGTGAGGTATATTAACTTTAATTTGTAGCCCGTGGGTTTGAAGAAAAGCAGAAATTAATGAATGAAAGGTAGATCAACAAGCCCAAATCACAAGGACAACAAATCCTGCCCTTGAACCTCCTCGGCAGGTAACACCAGATTATCATTTTCTGTACTACACATAACCACGGCCGTAGATACGTCTCTAGTAAGGAGGGCATTTTTCTATACAAAAAAATGTTTTCGCCCCTTTTCGCCTAATTTTTAAATTAAATTTGATAGCCAGTTTGTGAAAAATCGCTGAGAGGGATTCTACTAACCTTTTTACAACATCAAAGAAATCTTGCTGAACAGATGGGCTGTCTTGTCGAAATTTATTTATTGAAATGACACGGCCAAAGAACAATGATAACGGAAACAAACTCTGCATAAGAAACAACCCCTTATCTTCAGTTTCGAACAGAACATGCCAGGGTCAACAGCCATTTAAACCCGTATCCAACCCCAGCAACTACCCATTTGTATGCACTGATCTCATCCCAACGAAACAGTAGAATACATCCTTAGTGACTGTTCCTACCTTTCAAC
Source organism: Meghimatium bilineatum (assembly GCA_034231615.1). NCBI lineage: Eukaryota > Metazoa > Mollusca > Gastropoda > Stylommatophora > Philomycidae > Meghimatium > Meghimatium bilineatum. The sequence goes on from CM067311.1 coordinate 43,370,126, forward strand.
TGCCAGGAAAATACATTTAGTGACACCCTTAACAGTCACTAACTTGCTGTATGGATCACTAAGTCAACTTCAGAAGGCCAGCATTTCTTTAAGAATGGCATTATGCCGACAAGAGTAGGATTATTCAAAGGTGTATTTTTGGGAGATGATCTATGCCTTTTCCCTTTGCTCATAATAAAAAGTAACCTGGTCACATGTAAACAAAAATTGCATTTATTTGTCACTACTGTCATGAATTTTACTTTTAATACTGTACCATTATGCCTATTCAATCCTTAATACAATAGAATCCCTCTATTGCACATTTTTTATAACCGACTTCCCTATATAATTATTGTCTTTTTGTCCATTGTCTTTCCCCATGGTGGTTTATTACCCACTCTTGTCGTTAAGCGTAGGGGTGATTGGAGCTCGAGCTTTTGCTCCTAATCCAGATGTGTGGCCTTGGCTTTGCTATGACCCTGTCTGTTCAGGATGTCTCTGACGTTTTCTATCCATATTTTCCGTGGTCTTCCTCTGGCTTTGTACCATGATCTCATTTGGTTATATGCCTTACAGGCAACTTTGTCGTGATACATTATCATAATGTGGCCAAACCACTTGATCTGCTGTCTTTCTAAGTATTCTGTACAATGTATTATACCTATTCTTTCCCTGATATCCTCATTTCGTAATCTATCGATCCTGGTGACCCAAGCGGCTTTCCTCAAGCATTTCATCTCGCATGTCACTATCTTTCTGTAATGTGAAGATGAGAGACCAGGTTTGGCACCGGTAACACAGTGTTGGTAGGAATATACTGTAGACCATTAGTCTTTTAACTTCTATCTCGATCTTGGGGTGAAGAAGTACCCCATATAATAACACTTCAAAATCCCAAATTATATTTATTCTATATTGTGTGTACTGTATATAGTGAATTTCGGTTATTACATGCATATTTTGTCGGTCGGGACATAATTGTTATAACGGGATTCAACTGTACTAGCTTGATCGTCTGTTAATAGTTTATATTGTTTTCTGATTCTAGCTCCAACAGTATTTAAAGGTTACTTCAACCTTCTAGAGAACCCAGATCCGAACACTGCCAAATGTTTCACTAAAGATGGATGGTATGACACAGAAGATATCGGTTACTGGGATGAAGAAGGTAATATATATGTCTTGGGCAGAAACAAAGATACAATCATATATGGAGCATACGTTGTGTACCCAGGATGGCTGGAGGCAAAAATTATGCAGCATCCAGAAATCAAAGAAGCATGTGTTGTACCGGTGGGTAATCCTGTAATAGATTCTTGTAATATATTATATCCTCTGCCTTGCTATTTTATTGTTGAAATGTGATACTGCATTATGACATATTTCTTAATTATAAACTGGCTGCCAAAAATCAGTGTTGCTGGTAGTGAAACAGGGTAAGCTTGTTTCGTTTAGACAGGTCACTTTATAGAATTGATTCACTTTATAGAACCGTTTGGTGTAGACTTAGTTCACTTTCTAAAGATCTGTAAAAGGCTTGTGAAGTATATCAGAGTTCTACTAGTTAAATTACAGGGGTAGCATATTAACATAATACTATTCAAGTGTAGGCCTACGCAGCAACATCAGAAAGCTCAGATGAAGACATACATCAATTTTCCAAAGATTTAAACACAGCTATAAGACAGTGCAAACATCAAGGGGTAAACATTGTGATGGGAGATTTGAACGCATATGTTGAACATCAAGATATTGAGATCACAAGATATATTTGGCTTAGGCATCAGAAATGAAAGAGATGATGTATAAGTGGACTGGACCAGGAATAATAACATGATAATAGAAAATACATGATTCTATCAACATCCTAGACGACTATGGCCACGGAGAAGCCCAGATAACAAGACTCACAACCGGAACAATTATATTATGGTGAATAACTGATTCAAAACTCATTGAGGTCTATGAAAACACGCCCAAGTGCAGACTGCAATAGCGACCATGTCCCTGTTGTGGGAAAGATAAGTAGCCTTGACGATTAAAAAGATTAAAAACTACCAGGAAAGATAATTTGCAAGTAGCGGTAGAGGAGGAAGGAGAAAATCCGGAACTAAAATTTTGGATTGACACATCAAGCAGTGGTTTGTGTATAATTGTTCTAGCCACCGGAATGATTGAAGAAAAACGTGTGTGGGTGAAATAGTGCAAATGTTTCAAATATGCACCACTACGACACTAACGGGTTACGTGTTGTTACTATTTTATGAATCAACCTCATTGCACTTCGGGAAAACTCATCAAACATTCATCCTCAGCAGATAGTTAGTCATTAGATCGTCATTGTTGCACACAGGATAAGTGCTCCGATTTCGAAGTGAGTATCAATCAAGCAATCAATAAACCCGTAACCATTCAGGGTGGTAGGGGTACCACATTGGATGCCTAAGCACACAGAGTCCTCCAGCGAATTCTATGAAAGGTGATACTGTGTTATGACATACACAGCGAAGTGAGTATACAGTATCAACAATTACACGACTAGTGGTATCTCTGGCTGGCTGATATTATTTTAAACCACCAGCCCTCCCTCACTTGAAGCTACGGAGTTACGTGCTATGAGTGGTACTCTCGACAGGCAACGTGCCGCTTCATTGAGAGTGACGGACTAAATATGGGAAACCGAGTACAATGAAGTCAATCTTCTACGGCTTTTAAACCCTTTTTTAAGCCCTCCCTCATTTGAAGCATATCTAATTTATTCTGGGATTGAAAAAGAATCATCACACAAATTAATTTTTCTTGTGTATACTCATTCAGGTAGATATATCTTCTATTTTAAAACCGTGGGGGGGGGGGGGGGGGTTTGGGAGTGGGGTGGAAACTATTGTTTTATTTTTAAAAATTCATCCTTTCGTGACTTGTGGAACAAACGTGTTCAATAACAAGCGGTTCTGAAATCCCTGTGCAGTAGATGGCTACCTAACTTGTAGCATAGAACTCTACAGCCACACTACCCTTCCACGCCCCAACCACCAATAAAATAGCTTTCTGCGTTCATGCCTTTTGATATTTTCGACGTAAATAGCAAATGGTACTGGCGGTCAAGGTGCCGAGTTCAAATCTCGCCACAGGTAATTGTTTATGCGGACTATTCAGAACGCAATGCCAAACTATTGAACGTATTTATATTGCCTAGAAAATCACTCCAATCAAAAAAATGTTACCATTTGTTTTAAAAATAGCAATTAACGCCACATTACTGGTTATACCGCTAAAGCTGTCGTGCATGCTGCTGACTTGGTAGTGTGGTGTGTAGAAACCTAACGATCGCCAACAACAAAAAAATACAAAGCCAGCAGACAATATAACAGCATGACAGTGAAATGGATGGTAAAGATCAATGCTGAAAAGTCCTTAACTCTTCACGCTCTGAAATAAGGACAAAGTAGGCGATATAAAACTTGGAAATGTGCGTATCCAGATGGAAGGGGAATAGATGTACTTGGAGGGGTGGCACCATAGTAGATAAGAGATAGACATGGAGCTCACATTTAAAAAATAGTCAAAGTCAAGAAAGAAATGCCATCCTAAGGAAATTTGTAGGAACAACTACAAAACAGGCGGACGCTAGACCATGATCCATGCAGAAAAGTACAAGAGCATGCCAGCACACCCAATGAAGACTAAATTCTGTGACGTAGCCAGTGGTAGGCTGAAGAGAAGAAGTTTTATTCACCAATCCAAAGAAGAAAAAAAACAAACAGGGAATATAAGGAACAACTACCAGAAAGAGGAAGAGAAATCACATTTTTTTCCTAGTTCCGTGGGAACAATATCAAAATCTCACTATCACACCACCATAAACAAGAACTATAGTATGAGAGAAATGCTCTCTAAAGGAAAACAATAGCATGCAACATGATTGAAGATATGTACTCCAGAGAAATGTGGATATAAGTATATAACGGTAGACCAGGAACCAGAGCAGCGGAGAATGGAGGTGCTGGAGTTTACATAAAATATCCACACACACACACACACACACACACACACACATTGAAAACAAAATATGAATCCACATATTCATCAAATTGAATCTTCTACTCCAACTACGCTGCAGAAGTACAGCTACTAAACATTGCTGCAGAAATGATTAAAAACACAATAAGCCAATGTCAATAGGTGGTGTTTCTTACTGATGCAATGTCGGTCCTACAAGCCAATGCCAGTGATAAACTGCAAGACCTGAAGGAAGCCATACGAGATGTGACATTGAAAGAAGGGTAGTACTACAGTGGATACAATCCCACTCTGGCATACCAGGAAAGAAGAGGCCGATATGATGACAAAAGATGAAACAACACAAAGAACAAAAAGACCAAGAAATCACCCTACCATGAAAAGAGGACCCTCATCAGAGCTATTAGGACAGTCGACCATCCAAAATACAACTATCACTATCTTGACTGAGCTGTGCAGGTTATCATTTTCCTCATCAGGACATGACACAACAGACTAAACAGCCATTTAAATAGACTAAAAACTGGTTTCATGGAACATATCCTGCATTACATTAAACCAGCTAAGAGAGGAACACTGGCACATAGAAACATATATCCATAGAAATCATAATGGGAGCACTGAGGAGCTTCCAAATATAGCAGTGTTTATTAAGAAAACCGGATGTGCTGTGTTGACATGTTAAACTGTGAATCAGAAGAGGAAGAAGATGCCATCACATTATTGAAAAAGTAGTGACTAATATGTGCTTCATCTTGAACACAGTTATTGCTATACCGATTATTTTGATTAAACAATAAACCATATGTAAACATTGTAAAGTCTATCATCTATCCATCTATACGCTGAAACGCTTTGTTGCCTTTCGACGTCAGGGGTAGAAGAGTTTTCTGGAGTCGGAAAATTTGTCTCCGGAAACCCTCAATTTTGTAGTAGCGACTTGAGTTCTCACTGTCGGATTGCTAATCCTGTCGCAGTGTTATATCGGGAAAACCTCACTTGGCTACGCTGTGATATCCTATTAATACATACATTAATGAGTCCATATATTCCAGATGAAGAATTATTTCTTTATGGATCATCCGTTGTGTACCCAGGATGGCTGGAGGCAAAAATTATGCAGCAACCATGATTGAATTACCATTGTAAAGCGTATTTTCGAAATCCATATGTAAAGATTGTAAAGTTTAAACTCGAATAACATTATGCACAGATTCAGATAATGGTTTAAATATGAAGAAATTGCAGTACATATTAAGAGATTGCATAACAGTAGTCCGAATCTTATTGCAATAATTAAAACACAATAAAATATATTGCAAAATTGTTTATTTTGAACATAAAGTAAAAATACAAATCAAAAATAACAAATTAATATGAAGGAAGAGCCTGGTGTATTTTGAAAAGTTTGTTAACATCAGGTTCAACTTTCGCTAAAAAACAGTCGTAAACCGCCATGCTTAGTTATATGCAATTGGTTCTGTTTCTTTGTAAATTCGCTACAGAACTAAGCCCACGTTCAGACAAATGACAAGATGGAAATGCAATTCATAATTTCTGCACTATTTCCCATAATCTAGAGTACATTGTTGGTATTGATTCCTGAAACCAGAACTTTTGGTATCCACTTTTGAATTTAGTTTTAGTTCTTCATTTGTTGTGACTTCTATGAGTCCCTCTTCTAAATTTGATGATCCTGCTGTGAATGCATGTTAAAGGATCTATAACCCAATTTGGTATATTCATTATTAGAATAATTGAATTGCTTAATTGAAATCAGCATGGAGATAATCCAAGTGGAAGCATGTACGTACATCTTCCTTTTTGAGAGAAACCGCTGATGAATTTGAAAAGTCGCTATATTCCACTCGGCAAATTTCGTTTGAACAGAAGTTTCCCCACTAATATACGCACATATATACGTACTCTGTTTTCTTATTGACCGAAAAGATACATTAATTTCTGTCATATATAAATTAAATTTATAATAGCAGATATAAATTATAACAGATAACAGATATAAATTATGAAATAATTGAAATTTTAAAAAAAAATTATGAAAATAATTGATCGTGTATATAAAAATGCAAAATTTAAATTTTAAATTATTACCCAATCACAAAATCATGAAAACAATTTTTCAATATATATTAATTTCTTCAATGACATCGATCCTTAGATCGCCCCCAGTTGCTTCTGAACTCACTATCGCCCCACATAAGCATTCAGTGCCCACTGGAGGACTGTACCGCCTACTTTGGAAACATATGATCTAGAGTTTTGCAATTAAACTCGTCAAAAGGAATGTCAGCGAAATACTAACCTTGAGCTGAATGTAAAACTTCACTTTCTTTCTGGTGCCGGGAACAAGAAACAGGAAACTCATACTCCTTCGGGCGTTTTATCATCATCACTGCTACCATGTTCTAATTATCCATTGAAGATATTGATGAAATCATTCAGTAATATATATGATCAATTACAAAATTTATATGAAATAAGAATGACAGCTGTAATAAATACATTTTTTAAGGTGTCAGATCCAGTACTATTTCACAACATCTGCGCATGCGTGGAAAAAGTACATGGAAGTGATCTGAATGAAGAAAAACTGAAGGAATACTGTGGTAGCATTTTTGTCACAGACTTAGAAAGTTATATAACACCAATGCCAAAGTATTTCATGGTAAGTAATGCCTGAGTTCAATTAATGTTAAAAATATCCAGTACAGTTAAAGATGTTAGCAAATTCATATTTCAGTTTCTCTGCTATATGAAAGCGGTATACAACTTCTCTCCCTGGTAGTCTTTACTTCCCGGATTAATCCGGCACCTAATTAGGTTTGGGTTGACCCAGGACCCGATGCGATCTGAAAAAATATTTCCACCTCAACTGGGTAATACACTCAGGACCATATGCGAAGCAAGGACCTAAACCATGGCCCTACGCAGCCCCCAATGAGTGTTAAGACTATGAGGAATAGATTGATAGTCTCCAGTGGCCAGTTATAAGTGAGAAGACTATAACCTAGTCTCTTCTGGGTAAAGGTAAACTGAGAAATGAACCAACGCCAACAAAATTGCACATGGTTTTTCCATAAGTGCTAAGTCGTCTAGGCAGTGGTAGGCCAAAATCAGTGAACAAGCGTAACATTCACACTTGCTCATCAGCTATTGTAGCGTTCCTGAACATTCCCAGATCATGAGCTCTGTTATACTAATTCCTTGTTGCTGGGCGAACCACACAAGTAATTTTTATTTCAAACAACAATAAAAATCAGCTCGGGACCGGGTGTGATGGTCGGCGTGCAGTTGAATTACCACCACACTACCTGTGGGTAGTGAGTAGCAGAGATGTGTGTCTCATATAATTTTTCAGATGGTCTCTTAGCTATGTTTCACTGAAACTTGTTTTTTAAAATTTATATTTTAACAAGCAAATAAGAGATGTAAACAAACAACAATATGTTTCTATAACATAAGAATAAAACGGTGGGATCTTGTATCAGACATAACTTGGAATCAGTGAAAATAGATTGCGACTACAAGCACTAAAATGGGTTTCAGATAGCAAAAAAAAGAGAAACTCTTCGCAGAACAACCACTACAGGGTATGACTATTGGTCTCAACAACAGGCAAGAATTACAAATAGCAGCATGAAATCTCTCAAATTGGAGAGCACTGGTTTCTGCCCTATGCATCGTACTCTGTGATGAAGGAATATATGTATAAACAGATAGATAGGCAGAGTTTGTAGTTTGAAACACCCTCCCCTGTTACAAAAAAATATGGTTAGCATTGTATTTGCTTAGTACATGGTTAGCATTATGTTTGTTTGTTGTTTGAATTACGAACAAGGATATTCTTATTTCTTATGTATGTAGTGAGATTATTTAGTGCGACTAAGTATGTAGTGCGACTAAGTATTTAGTGAGACTAGGTATTTAGTGAGACTAGGTAGTTAGTGAAACTAGGTAGTTAGTGAGACTAGGTAGTCAGTGAGACTAGATATTTAGTGAGACTAAGTATGTAGTGAGTCTAGGTATTTAGAGAGACTAAGTATGTAGTGAGACTAATTATGTAGTGAGACTAAGTATTTAATGAGACTAGGTATTTAGTGAGACTAGGTATTTAGTGAGACTAGGTATGTAGCAAGACTAGGTATTTAGTGAGACTAGGTATTTAGTGAGACTAATTATGTAGTGAGACTAAGTATGTAGTGAGACTAATTATGTAGTGAGACTAGGTATTTAGTGAGACTAGGTATGTAGTGAGACTAGGTATTTAGTGAGACTAATTATTTAGTGAGACTAGGTATTTAGTGAGACTAGGTATTTAGTGAGACTAGGTATGTAGCGAGACTAGGTATTTAGTGAGACTAGGTATTTAGTGAGACTAGGTATTTAGTGAGACTAGGTATTTAGTGAGACTAGGTATTTAGTGAGACTAGGTATTTAGTGAGTCTAGGTATTTAGTGAGTCTAAATGATATGCGCGTTGCTGAGAAGAGTGACCCATTATGTTCTGATCATTCACTTTTCTATCTTGCGCAACATATTTTGAGAGTCCGATAGAATCACTGCATTTGTAGGTGGTTGCGACGCCAGCCATGTGATAATTGCTGTCACCGCTTCTATTTCCATACTCATATTCGATGTTGTAGGGGGGTACGCAGCTGACTTCTCAGCTAATTTCTTGCCATTTTGGTAGGCCACGAAACCCTAACCACACCTGTTTGTTTCTTGTGTTACTGAGCCATCTGTGCACATTATCGTATCGACTGGCTTCGAGTACAGCAGTATGAGTTCTTGGATCATTTCCTTTGTTCTGTTGGAAGCCCAGTTGCGGCATTCTCTTCCCATGTGTATCACGACTGTTGTTAATAACTTTATATATTTGCCAAATGTCACCCATTCACAGCTTCTGCCCACTTCCCCCAGCTCACAAACTCTGAGTAGGGTATCTTCTGCTTCTGCCATCCAGGACCTTCCTCTCTTGATACGCCTTCCTTTTGTGTTGTGTAGAGATTGGTGTAAGACGTGATGATCATTATTGGCGACCTTGAAGTATTCTTTAACCTAGGCTATTGTATGTCTTGATTGATGCTCTGTAGGTCTAGGAGATACATAATGGTCACGATAGGTGTATCTCTTGTGCATCCTAAGACAGCTCTCATGGCCTCGTTTTGAACTCTCTCCAATCTACCCACCTGTGCTTGCGACAGTGTCAGTAAACCTAAACCATAGCCCAACACAGATAATACCACTGCCTGCATCATCTGAAAAGGGGTTTGCTTCTGGATCTCTGCAGATGCCATGATTTTGATAGCACTGACACCCTTCCCAGGTTTCTTAATGACGTCCACATGTTTTGCGAAAGATAGACTTCTATCAAAAGTGATGCTTAGATATTTCATAGATCGTTCCCTGTCAATGTTGATGCCCATGCATGTGGCTACTGGTAATGTGTTTGTTACTATGTTGTTTTTCCGTGAGAACCAGACGATGACTGCCTTATAGTTAGTTCTCCAGAGCGACACATGCTCTATATTACTCTGGACGCCATCAATCGTCTCTTCTGTTACTGCCGTACTTGTATAACAAGAGCATGTTAGTATCCTGCCGGGCCCAGCATCCTGAAGCTGTACTATTATATTATGTATCTGTAGATGTTAAAGAGTACAGGTGATAGTGGTGATCCCTGTGGTAATCCCTGTGATATAGTTCTGATCTATGATGTCTAGGATCCCAATCTCAGAGCAACAGGTCTGGACATTAACACCATTGCTATCCATCAAATTATCCATAAGTCGATGATGAGTTCGCTTAGCAGATTTATTAGCTGGCCAAAGCTGACTGTTTAAGTATCTTCTAGGGCGACCACTGTTTCCTCTTTTGCCTGAAAGTCCTTGTAGATGTCATAGGCGAGGGTTGCTGCATTTGTGGTCGTATCTCTTCCCGGTCAATATGCATCTAGTGTCAGGAAGTAGGCTTCTATTTTCCAGTCTTCTAGGGAAACAGTCTTCTAGCACAACAGTATCTGTCATCACCACTGATGTTGCAATGCTATAAATATAATAAACAATTTTTATTGTTGAAACTGTGACACTAGCAACGATCAATACTGACAAATAATATATTCTCATGTCAACTTGCAGATTTTTGAAACATTCCCACGGACTGCAACTGGCAAGCCATCAAAACAAAGTTTGAGAAAAATAGCAGAGGAGAACTTTGGCAAGCAGTACATGAATAATATTATTTGCAAACAATGAGAAATTATTGGAACAATGAGAAGGTAGTAAATGAGATTCAAACACGACCCATTTAGTTGATACCAGTTGTAAGACAAATTGGTGTCAGCTGATTGGACCTGGCTCAAATCTCATACCTTTTCGGCATGTTGTAGTTAGTTACATAAGAAAACAGCCACACATTTTTAAATAAAGCTACTAAACCCTGAAGTTGGATATGGGGATGACTATCCCACCCTGAGTGTTAGATATAGGGTTATCCCACAGTAAGTGTAGGATGTGGCAATTTCTATTGCACCTTGAGGGTTGGATGTGGGGATGCCTATTACACCATCAGAGCTGGATGTGTGGATGGCTACCCCAACTTAGCGGTTGATGTAGGAATGGCTACTCTATCCTGAGGGTTGAATGTAAAAAGGCTAACCACTCTGATGTTTAAATGCAGAAAGACATAAGGGTTGAATGTAGTGATGCTACATTACTCTGAGTGTTAGATGTGGGAGTTGATACCTCTTCCTGGGCACTGTATGTTGGGTCCTTATCCAGTTATGCTCATCCTATACAGTCAAAATTAAACCAAAAAAATTAAACAAAAAAAAAATTAAACAAAATACCATAAGTAGATATTGGCTGAAATGAAGACTGTAAACAAATTAACACACCAGGAAGCAATAACAATCACCAAGAGGACATAAAACGTATGAATCTGAAGAGTAGACAACAATTATCCACAAGACACACCATGTTCAGGTTCTACACAAATCACTGCAGAGAACGAGTGCAACTAAAAAAAAACACTGACAAATATTGATTTAAAAAATGTTTCTCAGACTTCGAAACACTTCATATAAACATGTCGTCTGGAGACATGAATGCTCAAACTTGCCCCATTAGATGAAGACTTGGGGTATCTGTGAGAACCTGCTTGTCAACTACCTGTCATGACTGCTAGACTACTAGACTACTAAACTCTAGACTACTAGACATTAAAAACAGATTCTCCATGTCACAGTGGTCCAGCAATTTGCTTTGTGTTTACAAGGTTACATGTTAAAAGTCAGCCTGCGATATCTGGTTAATGTATCTTTCTTCAGAGGTTCATGGGGATTATCGTGTGAGCTACGGAGTTATATGGTCTAAATTCCAACAGATGGCTTTTTGCTCTTTTGAAAGGAAAGAGTACAAGTGAAAAAACTCAAATACACATAAGTCAATCCTCTAAGTCTGCATTTGGTCACTGAGTGCAAAAACTTTAATTCTACCAATTCTACCAACTCACACTCTTACATATCTTTAAACATTAGTATAATTCAGAATCAATATTGTGTTGGTATTAGTAGTTTAATTTTGAATATTATATGTTTGATCCTATGGTAAAAGTAGAGTATATGGTAAGTGGGGGCAAAACAACGCAATTTTTACGTTCTAGCGTATTTTGACAACTAGACTTAATGAACAATAATGTTACTTTCTTACCCTTTATTTACTCTTTATTTGTTATTTAATTAGGCTATGGTCTTGAAATTTAATGGCTGATCGTATATTTATTTATTTTATACTTATACTTCGACTAGCATGTGTTATTTCTTCAAGCTTGACATCATTAATCTCGATCTTTCTCTCTAGTCTCTGTGTTGACTGTCCAACTAACTTTGTCACTTTGTTAACTAAATCAAAACCAAAGTTCAATTTTTTCTATACCTCCACAAATTAGTCCGATATGTTCTAACATTCCTATCCAGTAATTCTATCGCTTCAATTGTCTAAAAGTCCCAACTGTACATAATTAAACTTCACTGAAGGTTCCTTTTAAAAGTCTAACTTATTTCCAGCACACAAACATTAGTGGTAACTTTGTTGTTCCTTATCTCAACAATCAACTAACTTTTAATTGCAAAATCTACAAGTTGAGTTTCCCTTTCATTCATTGTTGAATTGAGTATATTATTCATTCACCCAGCAAAATCAGGTTCAAAGATATATAATTTCCGTTCCTCTCATCAATAATAATAACAGTTCAACACCTCAAGATTCTTAGTGTTTATCAAACGTATGGTTCTATTTTTCAAACAACTTTACACCAGTTTAGCTCCTATCATCTCTTGGTTCATTTATAACTTATTCTTCAAAATATTATGTATTGGTGTAAGCACGGTTTTGTTTATCTTGTTAGGTTCTTTTCATTTCTCGTGGAACCTCCCGCAAGAGCGATTACTCCCACCTTGTTTATCTACTAAAGTAATATTGTATTTTAATGTTAACTCGTTTCTTTCCCTTTGACTATCAAGTAAACAGAAGGACAATAATTATCTGGTCTGAGAAATTTATCTATCTCTTATTTTTCATATCCTTTCTATTTCTAATATCTGCTCTTGGCCTCCTCGGACAGAGGTATACAGATACCAGAAACCTTAGCGATCATCTAACGTGGAGAAGTACTTGGCCTTATTGAGACCACCAATGACATCGTCGATACATGGCATAGGGTATGAGATTCTGTGTAATTTTGTTGAGCTATATAGAGCATTTACACAGAAGCGCGTACTATGATCCGATTTTCGGCCAGGACCACAGGAAATCCCCAATGGGAGATAGACCTCTCGATGAGACCTGCTTCCAACATATCATCTATGGCTTCTTTAATAATTTCTCTATTTTGCAGGGGAGCGCCATATGAACGAAGTTGTATAGGTTGTGCATCATTAGTGTGGATTTCCATCTTGACTGTCTGTGTCATTCTAAGTTCAGTGTTATCTAACGCAAAGATGTCATGATTCTCAATAACCATTCTTTTAACTAAATCATAATTGTCTTTCTCCTACTTTATCAAATACATTAACTTGTTTTCTATTTCTTCTGTCAATATTCTGTTGGATCTTCCCTTCTTCCAACTCTCACCTTGTGAAACTGTGGAAATAAAATGTGTCTTCTTCTTCTTTATAACCTCTATTTCATATCCTCTTACAACCACGTTTCCTAAAATTAAACCCGTCTTAGGTTATATGCTGTGCCTGTGACGTACAATATCACCACTGCACATTCACCATGTCTTACATCATATATCCAAGATGCTATAGAAATCCCAGGATCTATTTCGCTTAGACAAATTCCTTCTGAATAAACCATTTGTCCCTTTGTTATATTTCTTTTGTCACTAATCTCGACTATAGCAACAGTCTCTGATCTATATTTTAAGATAACAGGTAGTCTCCCTATCTGATACGTAGACTGTACTTCTGCCTCTCGCTACATAGAGATGTGTGTTCCTCTTATTTCTAGTCTTTTCTTTCCAAAGTCCACTACCGAACGATTCCTGAAGAAAATATCTCTCCCAAATATCAACTGTCTTTGAATACCTTTTACGATGACAAATCTTTGTCTTAAATGTAAGTCACCTATCTCTATATGTAAATATCTTTGACTCTTAACCTGTAAGTTTTCCCCGGATACTGTTTCCAACTTCATTCTTGTATTATACCACATGATTCTCAATTTCAAAGATAAGTTTTCTTCAATTGAACTGATACTGGCTCCTGTACCAATTAAGGTTCGGACACGTTGTCCCTTAATCTTAATCATGCAAGTATTTACATCTCATTCGTCTCCAATATTTGTACTGTATACACATTCTTTGAACATATTCTGACGACTCCGTTGTATTTTCGCACCCAAGACGGATAGTTGTCTAAGGCGTGGGGTCCATTTCCCTGTTCTCTTGGTTGTGGTCTATTCCTTCGACTATCTATCCTCTCTGTATAACAATACCTGGCGATGTGACCTCTCTTACCAAACGAATAGCAAGTTACTTCTCTAAATTCCCTTTGCGGTCGTGTTAGTCTATAGTTATCTGAAAATTTTCTTTCAATCTGTCTTTCCGTAACTCTTTATCTTTCTTGTATAGCATCAACCTCCATCGGTACTTCTCTTTCTTCTTTTGGTTTTGTCTGAAACCTTCTTTCTAATTTGTCCTCCACTACAGCCGCCTGTATTAGCTCAACAAGTCCTGTATGACTGCCTCAACAACTGTTTCTTTAATTCAATTGACTTCAGCCCGTCTATAAATATTGCTTGAAGTTATTTATCTACTTCCTTTATTTTCGTTATAGTCCCATATGATTCATCTGCTATATTTATCAGTTTCGTACAGAAGGACTGTATATCCTCATTCTTCACCTGCTTTATATGTCTTAGTTCTACGAAAGCATCTTGCCCTTCACTTACTTACTTCAGCATATATGTCTGTCAGTTGTCTTTTAAGTTCTTTCCATGTTTCACTTTCGTTTTCTTCTAGTCGCTTTTTTATGTAATCACTCGTAAACCCTGTACTAGATTTGTAGGCTTTCTTTTTCTCTATGTCTGTGATTTCATACAAATATCCGTATTTTTATATTTGTTTTATCCACGTCCCAAAAGTTTTGTTGTCTCCAGCATATTTATGTATGTCCATTGTTACGCCTGTTGTCGAAACGAATGTTCCACACCTTCCATTATCTTTACCACACCTTTAAATACTTGTGACAACATCTTTTCTCGTTTTTTTTTCGCATTGCCATGTTGTTTTATTGGCTGAAATATGTATTTGATTTTCGAACACACCAATTTATATTTGTTATCAATCAATTCAGTATAATAATTACCTTAAATACTAAACATATCTTATTATTACATGTGCATTATCCAGATTTTCAATCTATTAACACAAATTATTGACAAAATTATCTATATTGCTGCGACCTTCTCTGTTTTTTTATGGTTCAAAAAGAATATATTTCTATTGTTTTTCTTTTTCTTTTATTTAATTTTCCTGTGTCAATTCCAAGAAATTGGCCGCGACAACGTTAGTTTAATCCTGTTACTTATTGTATTTACATCCAGTGTCGGACAAAATGTTTATCAAAAGTTAGGCACTGACAACAACGCACCAATAAAACACAAAAAAATACTTTCTTACTCTTTTTTTAAATCTTTATTTGTTATTTAGTTAGGCTATAATAATGCAATTTAATGGCTGATCGTATATTTATTTTATTTTATACTTGTACTTTGACTAACATGTGTTATTGCTTCAAACTTGACACCAGGAATCTGGATCTTTCTCTCTAGCCTCTGTGTTGTTAATGTCCACACTTCAAACAGTGTGTATACGACCACAGTACCTCATGGTTCAATTCCCAGATGAAATATGATGTATCGACCATAAACTGCTCTGAGGTTAATTCAACCTTAGAAAATTAGTAGGAGAATAAATTTAGACGGTAAAAAAAGCGTCCATTGTGATGCTGATTAGCAAGCTTAAAGTCAAGTAACAATATGAATCTAACAGCACATTCCAATATGCATCATTAGTGCTAAATCCTTTTGTTCATCTTCTTCTTAGTCTCTCTTGAGCTCTCAGACCAGATCATATATATATATTATGGATATAGTAGTATAATAAAATCTTAACCCCAAAAACCAGATTTCCAGAAATTTCAGTATGTATGTAAACAATCAAGTTTCCTGAAAGATTAATATACCTGCCTCAAGACCTTCATCGATCCTACATTATATGAATATAGTGTATATTAACAGTTATAAATACAATTAATGTCACAAAATACCGATGCATTGTGGGAATGTACATTTCAAGTAATAGCATCCATAGATTGTCAATAGTTGGTAGATTTCCAGGTCTGTGGCGGCGAAGTACATGTATGTGGCGATCAGGTTCCCAGGTTTAAATACTGCCACATCCTATACACTTGTTGTACAAGACTTGTTGCATACTTCTTATGCAGTTTTGTTGGTTAATAGGGATTCATTCTTCAAGTGATGCATTTGACTTTTTCCCTGTTTTCATTGGCCACTTAGTGTTGTCAGCCAGAAACAAATCACCATAAAAGTGAAATGTGTCACGTTAGAAGGATGAATACCAATGTAGATAACACGACTTGTAACATCCATGGTGAGGAACAAATGAATATCCACGAAAATAAGCGAAGCGTAACATCTGCGGCTGACTAGTGTCGTAAGGTGGTTTTCACACATTATCAAAGAGAACCAGTAGTTTAGTTTTGGCGCGAGCATTAGAGATCAATTTCCATAAAAATGTTTCGCACGAATCGCACAGGTCATTTACATTTTGCTGAGCCAACTTTTCTGTGCTTTTTATTGGCTAGCGAATTAAAGTACATGAATAGTGACCATTGATTAGGCGCATCAGATAAATAACTCCGTGTGGATCAGCGCACATGATTATATAGGAGAAGGGCGCGAAAAGGTTAACAATACTTTAACATCAACATTCATAATTTTTGATTATGTATTGTCACTCATATATGACAAAGTATTGTCACTCTTAACGCCGAGTTGTGCGGAATTTGAATTAAATTTGATGTAGAACCCTGATTCTAAATAATGAAATTCCGAATGTTGCGTCCACACATAAGAATTCCTCATAACCAAATATCCAACTAGGCGCAAGTAAAGTATAAGTCTTCACTGTGACCTTTGGGGTGAAAAGGAAACGCATTGCTCTTGTCGGACCCAGGGTTAACAGATAACCAAGATTCCAAAAGTGCCTCCTCGTGGTGCACCCTGGTAACAGAAATACAGCGGATCGTGCTGATTATGGCTAAAATTTTTGGGGATCATGTTCGTGAATATGGAGGTAACAGATGGAAAGAGATTTGACCGCAAAAAGACAGGCAATATCTCCGACACCTCTGTGCCAACACATGCAGCAACGCTGTCGACACACAGTGAAGCTAGTAAGTTCGGTAGAAGTATTGGAGGGGCGGCCAAATGTAGTCATTACGAAGCAGGCAGATGTCCCGATAAAAATAAAAGCACAATGAGTACACGTGCTAGAGGGCAGCAGCATGTGCAAAGAGCACGGTAAACGGTTCAATGAAATCGGAACTGAAGCGCTGTTTGCTGGAGACAGGCTTCTAGTTACCGGTAATCCCAGCCTGGACCCATATCCACTGTCGAGTTTTTCCTATACCGGAAGCATTCTCGCGGAGAGAAAAGGTTCAGTACCCGATGGGCACAGGCATAGCAGTCCGAGGTGGCAAGCACTGTTCAGCTCTAGAACAAAACGCAAGTCCCCAACGCTCCTAAATATGTGTACATATTCAAACTTGGACGAGGGGCTTACGACGTTGGTGAGCAACGGCTAAGAAGGCGAGCGAGCCCGAGCCCAACTCTTCTGTCAAGTTCTTCTTAAACCAGAACCAGGCTTGAGAACGAAAAAAAGGTTCAGTACCCGATGAGCACGGGCAGAATACGTCTAATTACACGACGCAAGTTTACTGGCTGCGGAACGCCTCGTGCAAGACAGGAGCGAAGGATAAACCGTCTCGGCGTAGAGTCAGTACACATTCGCTGCCTGGCAACAGATAGGAAGGCTGTCACAGGCTAGGGTAGCCCACCCGAATTGTCAAGGCATGCCGAGATCGGATGTGCTAGGCCTACAAGGCGCATAACGGTGGCACAACGTAATCAAGCTCCTGGTGGAAATCGCACGGATATCCGTGCTGGTTTCAATGGAGCGGACGAAAAACAAACTGACCTTTGTTCAAGTTTCGACATATTTCCTGACGTTTATTGTGTGATTTGGCATGCTTACCGTTAAGTACTTAGAGTATGGTTATGATTAGAAATAATATTTCTAATGTGTGTGCGCACCTCGCTCCGTGTGTATCGGGCAGAAATAAAGATGCTCAGCACAAATAAAAGGAAATTTTGAAAAATTGTACATTGGAAAAGAAACAGATTATGCATAAGTTCGTCTGTGTCTAGGATTGAACTCAGTGATTGTCGGGATGTGACGTCACAGCAGCCATTAATTGCAATGGTATTACACGGAAATCCGTGACCTTAGGTAGACAGAAATGAAAACAGTGCACTATTTTTAGCACAGTGAAGACTTATTCTTTACTTTTACCATCGAACTATTTAAAGGTACGATTCAAATATCAACATTTTTATAAACAATTTTTGAAGTATTTAATTGTATGTGTGTGTGTTACATTAGGGGAAGGGGGGGGGGTAATTTTCAGCAAACTAAGCGTATACCCACTTTTTTTTCCTAGAATAAAAACACTGCATATATATATATATATAATTCTGATTTCAGCATCTTGTGTCACGTTATATTATCTGGCCTGTCGTCAGGCGAAGTCCACTGTCTTTTCCTGGCCAGAGCGGCTGCCCCATAACTTTTGCCCAAAGACTGTATCATCTGGCCAGGTCTGCTATCTCTGCTCTTTGTATTTTGGGCAGTCCTGAAATATCTGTTTTGGAGACTGGGTTCAGAATCCACATGGACATTCATCTGTGTATGAGATCCTCAATCGGTAAAGATGGCCCAACATTTTGCAGTGGCCTGTTCTACGGCGAAATATTATGGTCTGTTGATATCTTTGGGGGGGGGGGAGGATGTAGTGCATCATGTTTGTCTCCCACTTTCATTTGTTTCTTTCACTGTGCTGTGTATGTATTCTGGATTATTGTCTTTGCTTCTCCATAGGACAGTGGGTGTCTGTGTTGCTCCATTTCACTTCCTGTTTTTGACAGGGCATCCGCTTTCTCAGTTCCCATGATTCCACAGTGTGGTGGTATCCATTGAAGGGCAATAGCTGATGAATTTTGGATATATTTCTTAGCTCATTTCTGATGTTGTGCAGAAGACTTTCATTTCTGTTGCTCTGGATTGAATCCAGTAGGGATCTGCAATCTGTGAATATAACTATCTTCTTTGGTCTTGGAGATCCTGGTTCGGTGAAGACTTTCAGTGCTCGATAGAGTGCAACTGCTTCTGCTCTAAAGTTACAGGAGTATTTCCTGGTTGGAAAAGCTTTTGATATTTTCTTCCCATATTTGATTCTTATACAAATTTCACCTGCTCTATTCCTTACTGCTCCCTAAGCCGATCCATCTGTGTAGATATGTGTCCATTCCTTGGGATTGTATTTTAACTATGTAATCTCCAGTGTCAATGCTTTTAGTTGAGGTGGAGTTTGGTATTCCTTATTAATTATTCTAGGAACCTGTGTTATTATGGAGACATTCTGGAGACTATTGCCTGGCTCTTCAAAGTCCGTTAGTGTTTCAATTTCATTTGGGAGGTTTGTGAGGATTTCTTTGTGTTGTTCATGGATATCTTTGGAGATGTGACAGAAGCTGCTTCTCTTCAACCTGCTTGTGGTTGATCTAGAAATTTGCGCATGCAGCAGATGGTTTGGCATGCGCTTAATTTTTCCCCTTTGCACAAGCACTCTTTCTTCACTTCTGTCATCCAGTGAGTGGATGTTTACGTGTTTTTTCCATTGCATGGATTGGAGTGGTTTTCATCCCTCCTGAGATTAGTCGAAGTCAAGCATTTTGTACTTTAGATAGGCGATCAGTATTTGTTTTTGATGCTGATGCTCAGACTTCATTTAATATTCTACTACAACGGACCCGTCAATATGTGAACCTGTAAGTACGGGTCAAGTACAGTTCCAATATGGTGATCACGGGTTCTTTATGAACTCGACAACTCCGGGTTCGTACGAACCCACACCTTTATTGAGCCATATATACTACTGATTTTTATGTAAGAGTTATAATATCGTTTTTTTCTAACCTCGTGGGCATATGATAGAAACCACCTTGTTTTTTTAATCTATTGGATGCCTATAATGCGTGTATTGTATAGAATATACTTTTCTCAAAAGATATACTATAATACACTTCGGTGGTGTTCTTAATATAATTTTAAAAAAATATTGTTCTCGTTATGTCATAGTTCAAGCTTTAAACCGTAACTTTAATTGCTGTCGGTTAATATTAGTGAAATATAATATTTTTAAACTTATGTCTGTAATATTAATTATAGACACACTTTTTATCGTGGCGCATGGTACCTTTTAACCACAGTGGACTTATGTTCGTGGTTGAAAGTGACGTGTCTACACATTCTTGTGTGGTGTTGTTTGTCTAGTTCTGTTATTTTCTAGTGTTTACTGTTAAATGTAGCGTTCTAATATTTCTCCGCCCCTTTAACGTTTTGTTATGTGTTTTTTTTACTGTGTGTTGTAACTCCTGATATAACCAACGTTTTTTTTAAATTTGCATAGATGATATGTCGATTTCACCCAAAAGAATGGCTCTCAACCCTTACCTTTTCTATTTTGATGTGTTTATTGTGTTGTGATGATGCCTTGTATAAGCAAATTGTCATAATGTGTAATGAGTCCCGTCTCAGTCCAAAAGTATAATACCCTCTGTCCCTATCTATGACCTGTTTTATATCTATTTACTAGTGGTCAGTCAATCTGTCTGTTTTTTTGGGGGGTTTATAAGACATTCTGAGGTTCGTAGGGTGCCAAATAGAAATCTCACTATTAGTTGATGTTTACTACGTAACTAATAACCTAAGGTTTGTGGTAAAGTATGTATTGGTAGAATACACATTGCCATGTCGGCTGTTACATGCGATAAGCTTCGTTGGTAGTCATACATTTCAGGGAAATAGATACTGTTTTCACATATACAAACATTAATAAAACATGAGGCTTTGAGTTGTATTAACAAGTTGTTTTAATTCATTTTACATGTACATATACACATTTAGCATGAAAATTGGGTTATCTATGTTTTATTAGTAACATGGGTTAAATAGATCAAAAGTGTAATACAGAGTATTTAAGTAGGCAATTCCTTACATGGTTTACATAAAATATACGAAATTAACATACAAATTGTGTTCCTTATTGTTTTACTTCTTCTTCTTCTGCGTTCGTTCTCAAACTCCTGCAGATTATCAGGATGTAGTCCGGAGAACGGAATTCGTTGTGTTATGGTTTACAGCATTGCTGCAATATCTGAGCCTTTCGGTCTGACACATCCGACTCCAGCAAGGCTTTGGGTCACTGACCCTATATGGGATGGGACAGCCAACTCCATCCCATAACCTCCTTAGTCGCCTTTTACGACATGCGTGGAAGGTAAACAGTGTTGCTATTCTTTGCTCCCCTTTCGGTCCCGGCAACACACGGGCATTTGTTTTACTAATAACATGGTTTAAATAGATATAAAATGGAATACATAGTATTCAAGTAGGTAATTTAATATATGATTTACATAAAAGTAGGTTTTTATTGACATTTTCGTAGTTTTTTCTAGGACATAC
Organism: Meghimatium bilineatum; assembly: GCA_034231615.1. NCBI lineage: Eukaryota > Metazoa > Mollusca > Gastropoda > Stylommatophora > Philomycidae > Meghimatium > Meghimatium bilineatum. The sequence goes on from CM067311.1 coordinate 43,391,539, forward strand.
TCAACCACTTGATAAATTTCGGTTACCTCCAATCCATGCTCCAGATATAATATTAACAATGGTGTAGCTCGTACAATTTTTTTTACCGATATAGCTACCTGTCAATGTACGTCTAAGCGTCGTCAATAGCGTGTTTTCTTCTGCATATTTCTGCATCAAAAAGCCATTGTCCGCTATAGTATCGTCTATATTTTTGAATGTATGCGTCATTTCAGCAATGTGAGCCTTTGCGGGGTCGGGTACGTGGGTATCGCACTTGACTAGTCCAAATAAGGTCTCTTCAGTGACAGAAGCTATAATCTGCCGAACAGATAACGGGTATTTTCTTTTGGTGTAAGATGGTTTTTAATGAGGGAAGATATCGCTTAGAAAATGGGTGATCGCTGAATTAATTCGTTTTAGTTTCTGCCATGTACGAGCCCATTCCCACATCACCACCAAATTTACCTGGCAGACCTTCCTTAGGTAGTCACTAATTTCAGTAGTTTTTTTCATACAATTCGATCAGGGATTTCAGACTGACTGTTCAACATTTCACCACTAATCTCATCGTCAACAGCTGGTTTGTAAATAGCTGGAATATGATAAATGAGTAATGTATAATGTTGGGAATAAATCAATGGGTGAAATATAATAGTAGGAATATGATCATTAGGTGACCTATAATGGTGGATTTATGATCAATGAGTGATGTATAGTGATTGGTGATCTATGATGGTGTGAATATGATCAATGTGTCACATATAATGATGTGAATATGATCAATAGATGATCATCTGCAATGGTGTGGGGTATAGTATACGTTTCATCTACAATGGTGTGGGGTATAGTATACGTTTCATCTACAATGGTAGGGGTATAAACCTCTTACGACATCTAACTACTGTAAAATAATATTTGTTAAAGTTTTGTGAGATAAAGGAAATAGGCTGAAGTTTCTTTCTATTACACTGTGCTGCTCTAATATCAACTATAGTTCCAAGCTATTATTCTTTGTATGGCATTCTAATATCGTACAGTATAGTATACGATCATGGACCAGACAAGATTATAAAGGAAGAATTAGAAGTACAAGACAATTACGGCACAGGCGTAATAACCAAAAATGCTAAATGACATCTATAACAGTTGCTATATTCCATCTGTTTATATTAATCTTCATAGCATTGCCGAAGAAACCTGGTGCAGTAGAATGTGAAAACCACCAAACAAGCAGCCTTATGAACAAATAACCATGATCCTGCTTCATGTAAATCTGAGTTGATTAAGATGAAAGATATAACCAGGAAATTGCAGGCGAGCAATGTATATCTCTGGAAGAGAAAGTCGCAATGAATGTCATATACATAATACAAATAATAGTGGGGAAAGCACATGAATTATAAAATGACATGTACTTATGATTAATAGATTATAGTAAAGAGTTTGACAAGATGAAGCATTCAGAAATGATACAAATTTTATAATACCCAATGCTGTATGGAATATGTATTGGAAACAAACAGCTATGAGGAGGGGTGTTTTTATCTATAGATAGGGCGCACCGATTATCTAGTCACTTAACATGACTACATATCTTTGTCTATTTGTTGCCATTTCTCCTACTGCGAGATCTAGATGGTAAAACCATCTCTCTGTATCGTAATATGTGTTTATGTCGTTTGTGCTTGTTTCTTGATATAGGTCACTGCTAGAACGTAACTTGGAAATTTTTTTTTTCCCTTTGTTTACTGTTATTTGTTTTTTAACATAAGTTTTTTTTAAATTATTAGTTAAACCAGTAACAATAGTACATTTTTCTAGTTATTGCTAGAATGCAGAGTATTGGTCAGATGTTGATTATGTGATTTTCGAATCTATTCAGAGTGGATACACTGTTTTCCCCTCATTGAGCACTAACACCCCAAGCATCCTCGTTTTCATTGTTGTCAACCCAAGCCCATAGATAATCGTGGTGTTCAAACTTGGCTTAGGAAATCAGACTTTTAGTATTAGAAATTTAGCACAAAAAAGCTAAATGGATAGCATCCCCGCACTCCTAACCCCATCTTTACGATTTTCTAAACAGCAAAGTCACCAAAAGTCTTATGATAAAGAATAAGTTATAAACGAAATGGACGAGTGATATTTCTTAGGTAGCCACACCCCCATCACTTTTTATTGAAGACGTATCTACGGTTCAGTGTAGCTGAATGACTGCCCATATAAGGTGCTCCCTATTTCTTATTTGTACTGTGCCATCATCCACAACATTCTCGTTATTTAGTCCGCTTTCTCGTTGTCTCCGACTCCTGCACAACCAGGGCAGCATATCCATGCAATAACTCGGACAACAAAATTGTTCAGCAATGATCCATACATTCTCTTCCCAACAAACATGTCCCCATCTCATATTCCACGCGGCATACCCCGGGAGTTTGTGAATATCACCGTGCGATCCGTTACCTCATTCACCAACCAACCAAGTACTACCGCCACTGCTTCCACTAAAACGTCGTACCTACAGCCAGGTAAACATATTGTTAGCAAACAAAACCATTATTATATTGTGTAGATGTGTGGAGAGTTTTGTGTATGTGTGTGTGTGTGTGTGTGCTGCTGTATGAGCTGTGGCACCCCTATGGCACAGACGGGTTATGGGTATTATTATTATTATTATTATTATATTCAGACATTATCACAACACTGTATTATCAAACATACAAAAGCTAGGAGTAGCTGACACGTATACGAGAATAAGCTTGTCTTATCTAGCAACGTACTAGAACGCCGTGAGTGGCAGTTGAAACATATGTATCAAGTGTTTGATATCTTGTTGGGAACCAGTTTTGTTTTGATGTTTCTTTGATCTTGCATGTACATCTGGTGCTTGGGTCTTCCCTATATATAATACGAAATTTTAAAAAAAAACTAGGTGATAAACAAACGTAAATTAGAAGTTGATTAGATTTAATTTTTGCTCAGGTTACAAAAACATTTTATTTATTATTTTCATATTATCGTGATACAGATCTGGATAAAATACCTATAAAATGGGTCAAATAACAATGTTGCGTTGAATAAATACTTGGAATCGACGTTTCAACAAAAAGGTCTTATGTTTTGTCCCCAATCCTGCCAGCTTCTAGTACATTATTGACGTCGTTTTTGCTAGTTTTTCTATTATATATGTGTTTTGTGTTTGTCTCTATCTTGACCTTTAAGTCGAAACGTCTATTCCGTGTATTTATTCAATGCAAAACTACTATTTGACTATTTTTATATATTTGTAAATTTCTATTTATCATTTAGTAGATAGCTTTACACAGTTTTACAGCAGTAGTCCTCTCACAACATATGTTCATGTGTTTGTGGCTAGTATTTTTTATCATGTTTGATCTTCTACTGTTTCTCGTCATCACAAACTCCCGTCAATTGTCAGATTTTATACTGAAAAATATAATGTGATGTGTCCTTTATCGCATGTTGGTTGCGATATCTGCTTATAACGGCTATATAATCTCACTTAACGACAATTTTGGGTTCATTGGCATGAAATTGCCAACACTACATGAAACTGCTTAGCAATCGTTTGCGACCTATGATATCTCAAATTGTTTCTATTCTTTGCTACCGCATGTAACTCTCCGTTGTAATATTTTACTACCTACATTATAGGTATTATTTCTTTCTATGCCCTCCACCACACAAGAGGATGTGCGTTTCATTCTAGGTTATCTTGTAGGTTCTTAAACTGTGATATATTTTGTGTCATGTATGTTGTCAATGTTTAGTGTTTACAGTAGAGATGTTTGAGAATGTTTTATTTAACTATTAGTATGCCATTGTATTAGAGTCTTTACATATTTCAATTTCTTTTGCTGCATATTGTAAAACTACTTGTAAATCGGCATTTTGTTTAATACAGACCATAAATTAGTGCAACAAATAGTTGTAATGTATCCTGACATGTATGTTGAGTAGGTATTAGTTATTGATTATCCTCCTCGAACACCGGGCATGTCCATATGTGCTCAGAACTCTGAATCAGTATACTCTCAGGGTATAACAGCTGATGGCTCTGTGTCTATGTTGCTAATTCTATGTCTTGCGATTTCAGCTAGTTAAGTGCCTGCGTTACGGCAAATACTTCCATTGTAAAACTGCTTGTTGTTTCGGTAAAGGCTCCACTGGCTTCGTGCACTGTTCTTCCACGTGCCCTGGCAGTAAAGACCCATGTGCATCGAAGGTGACGGATGACCGATCCGTTCGTGTAAACCACAACATCTATGCCATCGTCATGTTCGCAGATTAGTGACTTGACCTCAGCATCCACGCTCACACGGTTGTGTTCCATGCACTCTCTATTGAGTGTAGTGACGGTCTTGACTGTCTCTTGAAAGATCATAGGAATATGTATCCATTCCTCGCTAGGAGTTATGTCTTTTGGGGCGGACATCTGTTTAACGGTATCCTCGGCACCGAGCATCCACGATTTGCCTCTCTTTAGCTTGCTTCCTTTCACACGAGGGAGTTCACTACGCAGTGCGTAATCTGTGTCAGAACTATCTATGAGGCATGCACAGGCATGTCACATATCAATTTTGTTAGATATGCTCGTAAAATCAAGGATAAATCTCATAGTTACATAAGGGTGTGTCAATTGTGCAACCAAGGATGATCCGCATCGCTTTATTTTGAATTCTCTCCAGTTTCTCAATCTGTGACTGGCGGTGATAGTGGCGCCTACATATTCAATGACATGGACGACAAGAGTCTCACATAGGATTACGAGTGGGGCCTTTGCTGTGACTACGAGTAGCATGACCATGAAGATTTTGACGGCGACCAGGGCATTTGAGTGGGTAGGCACACAGAAGGTAACATGGGTCTTCATCTTGAGTGACTCTATGAGTGTGATTAGGACGGTACAAGTGGGTCTCGTTCGCGAACAGTGGATTGAGGCCTTGAGATATGCGAGTTTTAAAGTAGCTACATTTATTTTCGTGCCGGGATATGTGGGTGTTCGAGGCAATGGAAGAGCAGATCAACTGGCGTCATGCACGACTGCATTGTGGCACAGGCAATGGAGCAATGGGTTGAGCTGACATTTTTAACTCATAAGAGATATAGCACAATAGTAATACATGTTAATTTCACTTATACTTTTGTGCTGTCCAGTTACAATGATATATAGTGGTTCCTAATAGGGAATATGAAGGAATTAGGGTGGTTCCAGTGCTGTCCAGAATTGTTCTACTGGTCACTGATATAGAGCAGTCAACTGACCATTATCGTCTAGTTAGCGGTGACTTGTACAACTTTTGGATTTATGTTTCAAAAATATATGTGAACATTTGTAAAAAAGCATTACAAATTCTACATCATTGACCAGTAGAACTACGCTGGACAGCAGTGGAACCACCCTAATTCCTTCGTATTCCATATTAGGAACCACTTTTTTTTCTTTGTATCGTTGTAAATGGACAGCACAATATTATAAGTGAAATTAACCTGTATTACTATTTAGCACGCGAGAGTGAGACCATTGTGGATGATGTTTCTTTTTCAATGTCCAGGATTAAAGATAAGTATTTTAAGTAGAAGGATGATGGTCAACCAGCAGAGGACCGGTACTGTCAGCAGAAGTATAATGACGGATACACACAGGAAGAGATAGGAGCAACTGTGGACGTGTCCAGTTTGAAGTGATGATGATCTGGCCACTAACTAACTAGCTAACTATAAGATTACGAGTTGTTATTGTTTAGTATCAGCCGCTACCATCACTCTCATAGCTGAAAGTATTTGCTGGCCTTTGCGATAACATGATCAACGTGTTCTCAAGAGCGCAGACTACGATCAAAACGCACGCCCAGGTATTGTAAGGACGAGGTCCTGATTACATTGTACCTTCTCTTCTTCACTGCCGGTTTTGCAGACTTTATGATGTAATTGTTAAGAGAGAACCATGTCACCGCAGTCTTCTTTTGGTTGATCAGTGCCACTGAGTCACCAAACCAGGAGGAGATACAGTCTAGCTCATTATTTTTGCTACAAGATGGATTTAGCTTTGAGAACAAACGTTTCTATAAAAACATATATTCAAAGACTTCTTTAACTCAGCTGAAAGTATTTTTCAGGCTTCTTTTTGTGTGTGATTAATCGCCTTAATTTTAGAAGTGTGTTTTTCACGCTGACTTGAGATCAAGATTTTAAAGTCTTCATATATGGTTTGACAACTGCACAACAAACACATTTATATTTTCAAGATTTAAAATAAATTAGGAAACATTTTCAGAATATCGGAAACACTAGTCGCTGTCTGAAGAGCGAAAAAAGAAACTATTTTTTCAATAGTAAACCAAATAGAAAATTGTTTGAAAATCAGACCACAAAGAGAAACTTCTGTTTCAAGAACAGAGAAAAGAGAAACTTCTGTTTCAAGAACATAGAAAAGAGAAACTTCTTTTTCAGGAGCAGAGCAAAGAGAAACTTATGTTTCAAGAACAGAGCAAAGAGAAAATTCTGTTACAAGAACAGAGCAAAGATAAACTTCTGTTACAAGAACAGAACAAACAGAAACTTCTGTTTCAAGAACAGAGCGATGATAAAATTCTGCTTATATCAACAATATCTTGCAGAACAATAGGTAAGGTACTACTAATGAGGAGGGTTTCACCCTCCAAACACAAAGTAATAGTTTTCTTGTATAAACTCCTTTTGATGAAAAAAATTGATGACAAGTTTGTGATAAATCATTAAAAGGTCGGTTTTACTCACATTAATACTGAGTTCCTATTACTAAAAAAAGGCATGTTCTGATTTTCTAAGGGGGTTGTAACACCCCCAAACCCGTATAGTATCTACCGGCTTGGTATTGTGCACACATCAACAACAACAACAAAAAAAACCCTGAAAATAATTTTGTGTGGACAGTGAAAATATCTCGTACGTGATTAGAATTGTATTTAGGCTGTTACAAATCTAATGTCCTAGATAACATTATTGTCTAGGAATTGTTTAACATTTACATTACCCTTATTTACATTTCAAATTAGTGTATTTCAATAAAGTCCTTCTCTCCAGAATAGTCTTGCGGGTTGATCCAAAATAGTGTTGCTACTGATTGTTGCTACTAACCATTGGTCACTTTGTATCTCCAACCAACGAAATGCACGGGGAAAAATCGAATCAGCCATGATTAGTGGCGCTGTTTGGATTAGCAAGCGGTGTCTATTCAGGAGAAAGACTTCGAACATATTTAATTGGATCTTTGAAAATCTTCTGTATAAATGGAGCTTATCATGTACAGTATATTTGACAAATGTATTCTTTATTTTGATGCATCACCGCATACTTTATACAACAGCCATACTTTATATATCACTCATACTTCATACATCAGCCATACTTTATGTATCACTCATACTTTATTCATCACTTATGCTTTATACATCAATCAAGTGCCATGCCGAATGGCGCAGGCGATCATGCTTCTCCACGACTCTGTCTCTTCTGTTGTCAATAAGCTCGGTTGATGAACTTCTACCCTGCCATAATGCTAGTCCATCTAGCAACGTCTCTCTTTGTCGTCACCTGTCTCTTCTCCCCTTAATTTTTCCGGTGGTTATTAAGTGTTCAAGCTATGGTCTTCTCAGCACATATCAAAGAAACCTTGACTGTCTGCTCCTAATGTTTGATATGATTGATATTTTTTACGCTAGCATCAATGAGAACATCTGCATTAGTTTTCTTAGCTGCCCCTGGTATTCTCATCATTCTTCTTAAACATCACATCTCTGTAACCTCGTGTTCGCTTTGAATGTTTGTGCTTACAGTTCATGCTTCACATCCATAAAAAAGAACCGGTTCGATATAACATCTCATCACTCGAATTTGGGTCTGCATTGATAGTGCTCCATTACACAAAATGGTTCTCAATTTTTGGAATGCTGATTTGGGTTGTGCTGTCCGGCTCTTTATCTCACTTGACATCTACCTTCTGATGTTAACATGGTGTCAAGATATTTCACTTTTTCAACTTGTCTTAATTTTTTGTCATTAATCATTTTATTGCATCTTGGTGGTGTAGGTCTATATATATCACTCGTACTTTATGTATCACTCACACTCTATACAGCACTCATACTTTATGTATCACTTATACTTTATGTATCACTCATACTCTATACATCACTTATACTTTATGTATCGCTCATACTTTATGTATCATTCATACTCTATACATCACTCATACTTTATGTATCACTCATACTTTATGTATCACTCACACTCTATACAGCACTCATACTTTATGTATCACTCATACTTTATGTATCACTCATACTTTATGTATCACTCATACTTTATGTATCACTCATACTTTATGTATCACTCATACTTTATGTATCACTCATGCTTTATGTATCACTCATACTTTATGTATCACTAATACTTTATACATCACTCATACTTTATGTATCACTAATACTTTATGCATCACTCATACTTTCAGTAACTTTGCAAGTGTTATGCGTATGGCAGCATCAATATTAGAAATGTTAGAATCCTGGGCACGCTTCCCCTCCTGTCAGTTACATAAAGAAACATTATTTCAGTTATCCAGCCCCTGTATATTGCTTTTGTTCGGATGCCCCCCAAAACCTGTCACTGTGATACGACAATTTCATGACGGTATGATGGCTAGTGTTATCTGCGACGGAGGAGTATCTCCTGCATTCCCTGTCACAAATGATGTAAAGCAGGGATGTGTGCTGGCCCCTACTCTTTTCAGACTGTTATTTACGGCCATGTTAACGGAAACACACCATAGTAATGAAACAGCTGGCATAATGATCAATTACAGAACGGATGGTGGTCTTTTCAATTTACGTCGTCTAAAAGCAAACACGAAAACTAAATCTAGTACTGTTAGAGAATTACTTTATGCTGACGACTGTGCATTGTATGCTGACTCTGTCGTAAACATGCAGGACACCATAGACCGCTTCTCACAGGCCTGCAACAACTTTGGTTTCACTATTAACACCAAAAAAACAGAAGTCATGCACCGAGCAAAATCAAATAGCCAACATACTGCTACTTCCATCTAGTAAAGCAAAATGAGTTAAACAGGTTACTAAAACACTTACCTTGCCTAAAAGGTAAGTGTTTTAGGCAAGGTAAGTGTTTTAGTAAACTGTTTAACTCATTTTGCTTTACTATTTGTTCATTAGGTTACTGCGGCACCATCCACTTTGTCGGACACCCTCTGACCATTTGGTTATTTATATTTGCTACTTCCATCATCGTAAATCAGGAAAAACTGCAGGTAGTCGACAATTTTACTTACCCTGGAAGCACTCTCTCTCGCGATGTCAACATTGATGTGAAATTAACAATAGACTGGCAAAAGCTAGTGCTGTATTTGGCAGATTACGCAACAATGTATGGGACAGAAGAGGTATAAGAACAACCACCAAACTACAAGTATATCATACTGCTGTTATACCAACCTTACTATACGCCTGCGAAACGTGGACATGCTAGACATGCAAGAAAATTAAATCATTTCCATCTTACCTGCCTACGTAAATTACTAAACATCCATTGGTGGGACAAAGTACCAGACTACGAGGTCTTGGAAAAATCAACCTCAATAAGCATCCACACAATACTTATGAAGGTGCAGGCACGCTGGGCAGGCCATCTTGTGCGCATGGAGAACTCGCGTTTGCCAAAACAAATATATTATGGAGAACTCAAGGAAGGATTTCGAAAAGCTGGTGGACATAAAAAGCGTTTCAAAGACACGCTCAAGTCATCCTTGAAACATCTTAACATTGACGTAGGCGCTTGGGAGAGCCTCGCTCAGGATAGAACAGCATGGCGTTACAGCATTAGAACGGGAGCACTAGCGGCGGAAGAATTCAGACAAGAAACTGCAAGACAGAAGCGGACACGTAGAAAAGAAAAAACATCTCAACCTCACACAGATACCTTCTATTGTTGTCAATTCTGTAAAAGAACATTTTGTGCGCGCATTGGACTTGCTAGTCATTTAAAAACGCACTATTAACTTTATTATTTTATTATTTATTTTTTATTATTATGGTTGAGTTTTTGGTCATCGTCGATCACGACGGACGAGCATCATCATCATCATTGCTTTTAGCGTATTGTCACTGGGCCACCTCTCAAGTCACCCATTGCCCACTTTCGGCGTTAGTGAACAGCGTAGCTATTAGTAGTGTTAGTATCTGTTCATTTGTGTATCTGTGTCACAAGTTTCGTGATCTTCTCACTGATTGGGACTAAATTTTGCACATTTACTATTTAGGATCCAGTCAACGTAACGCAGTTAAAAATGGTGTTTAATGTATTGTTGTATTCATTTGCTTTTAATCCAGTTTATTGATTTGTCTTTAATAATTACGTTTGTCGCAATAGCTATTTGTAATGGTCTAACCACTATAACACAGCTTGAACACGTAATAATCACTGGAAAGATCAAGGGGAAAAAATACAGGGGACGACAAAGAGAGAAGTTGCTAGATGTGCTAATATTATGGCGCGGGAGAAGTTCACCAACTGAGCTTATTGACAACACAAGAAGGGGCATATGTCTGTATAAATGTTGTGTTTGTATGGTCTATTGTAATCGTGACCGACATTGATAGTTCATTCTGATGTGTAACTTGAACTATGTTCTTAGTGAATATCAGGTCTACGAAAAAAAAGCCCACCCCGTGTTTTGCTCTTGAAACTGGGTCAACTCTATTGTATAGGAACATTTAGACGTAAAACACAGGTTTATATATCGCTTCAATGAGACATGACAGACTATAACTAAAACTAGTAGGTAATGATGCGCACACAAGAAATCATACAAATTACATTACACGAATCATATTCGACGTTTCAACCAAAAGGTCTTTATCAAGACACAAGCAAAACATCAAAAGACGACGAATGGAAAAATTATCACAACAAACAAACGTATCCAACGGAAATATGGAAATGAGATGCCGGAAGGTCAGAAAGTACATAAAACGTAAATATATGTGGAAACAAAACGAACAAAAAGATTAGTAAATTAAGGAACAAAAAGAATAAAGACAAAGACCACATCAACCCAGTCCTAGACATAAGAGTGGTCGGGATTGAGTCCAAAAGGCTTGAGTGTACGCAATTCAAAAATGAGACGATTTTCTAGAGCGTACCTAGATCTATCATCGGCGGTGCAAGATCTGATGGCGGTGACCGGAATATCAAAAGTACGTTGACGTGTGTGGCCACAGGAGTGGGTGTTCTGTACTTGATGGCATGAAGATGGTCACAAAAGCACTCCACTCCTGTGGCCACACACTTCAACGGCGATGGTTAAACTCAATTATTTCAGCAAATACAATTTCTCTCTCAAATGCTTCCACCATTGATTACATGCACTATTGTTTTATTTTCAAGATCTTGTATCTCTAAATTAAAGACTCACGTGGATCAAATATGTGACTAAGTTAAAAGGTAACTCACTTTTTTTGTTCAATTAATAACAAAAGTTCAATATTAACAACTTTTTATATGTGTCTTGTGTACGGGAATGAAGTTTAGACTCCATCCCCCAACAAGTGCATCGGAAGTTTTATAAGTCATGTTACAATTAAGTAAATAACAGCATATCTTTAAAGAACGAAGCGATGGTATTTGTATTGATTGACATGTTTGATCTAGAGTGCAAAACATTGGCATATTTGAAATAGAGTGTAAAACATTGGAACATTTGAAATAGAGTGTAAAACATTGACACATTGAAACTTCTAGCGTAAATTTGAACTAGAGTGTAAAACATTGGCATTCTTAAATCTAAATGCAAATCATTGATACATTTGAAATAGAGAATACAACATTGTTACGTTTGAACTAGTGTAACACGTAGGCATATTTGAACTAGAGTGTGAAGTATTGGCACATTTGAACTAGAGTGTAAAGCATTGACACATTTGATGTAAAGTGTAAAACATTGGCATATTTAAACTGGAGTATAAAACGTTGGCACATTTGAACTAAAGTGTTAATAATTGGCACATTCGATATAGAGAATAAAAACATTGAAACATTTAAACTAAATTACAAATATAGCCACATTTGAACTAGAGTGCAAAACGTTGGCACATTTAAACTATAGTGTAAAACATAAAACATTGGTATATTTGAACCAGCGTAAAACATTGACATATATGAACCAGAGTGTGCAACATTGGTATATTTGAATTAGAATGTAAAATATTGACACGTTTCAACTAAAGCATAAAAAATTGGCACATTTAAAGTAGAGTATAAAATATTGGTACATTAGAACTAGAGTGTAAATAATTGTTACATTTGAATTAGAATGTAAAAATATTGTCATATTTGAACTAGTGTAAAACATTGGCACATGTGAGCTAGAGTGTAAAGCATTGTCACATTTGATGTAAACTGTAAAACGCTGGCATATTTAAACTGGAGTGTAAAACATTGTCACAATTGAACTAGAGTGTAAACCATTGGTACATTTAAGATAGAGTGTAAAACATGAACACATATGAACTAGAATGTAAATCATAAGCAATTTAATCATTTGAACTAGCGCGTAAAGCATTGGCACATTTGAAATAAGAGAGTGTAAAACATTGACACATTCGAAATAGAGATTTTAAAAATTGAAACATTTAAACTAAATTGCAAACATTGCCACATTTGACGTAGGGTACGAAACGTTGACACATTTTAAAAAGATTAAACATTGACACATTTGAACTAGAGTGTAAAACATAGATACATTTGAACTAGCAGGAACCATTGGCATATATGTAACTAGAATTTAAAACATTGATATATTTGAACTAGAATGTAAAATATTGATAGGTTTGAACTAGAGCATAAAGAATTGGCACATTTAACGTAGAGTATAAAACATTGGTAACGTTGAACTAGAGTGTACATAATAGGCACATTTGAAATAGAATGTAAAAAATTGGCACATTTGAGCTAGAGTGGAAAAAAAATTGACGTCTTAAGTGCAAAAGGTTGGTCACCTCTGAGCAAGAGCTAAGTATACAGAGAATATTCTAGAAATAATTAAGTCAGGTATATGGAATGACTCGGAGATTTCAAACATCTAGAACTCGTTATAGTTAATGACATTATCTTGCGGACTTTAAAAGCTGCTATGGTTCCAGCTTCATCAAGCATTAGCTATATATTATTGAGAAATATTTTGTGTAACATTAAAAAACATGGGAAATACAGTAACGTCTGCACAGTTTGAGAGCTTTCCGAAGACAGTACAAGCTTTAGTTGAGAGATACCCAGATAAAGAATTGTTTGTCTTCTATCAGGATGGAAATCGAGACCCATATTCGCCACGACGTTTACTCCAGTTAGCTGGAAAGTTTGCCAACAGACTTCGCCATCAGTATGGCTTCCAGAAGGGTGATATCATATCTAATACCTTACCCAACTCGCCTGAACGTTTAATAACTGATCTAGGCATTTCGTTTGCTGGATGTACATGTATGAATGGCCAGGTAAATATAGCTGTATTTATATGGTTGGAACCTAACGTTAATTTATTAATTACTTCTTATTAATTATTTCTTATCTTTCATCTACAGTAGTCATCGTTTGCCCGAATTGTCCAGGCATATTTGCTACCAGCAATGGACGTATGAATTCATAGTCAAGGACATAACTCTGACGTTCATAAAGTGAATGTAACACATTGTTATAATCACTTGTGACAAACGAAGAACAGAAGAAAATACAGAATATATTTTATCTTTACACACAGTTGCTTACATCAGCGGTTCTTAAACATTATATTCTTCCAGAACCCTTTTAAATATTATTTTCTGCAGCGGACGCTCAAATTATTCCATATTTGAAAATGTTCAGGTATCAATAATCTGTGTGCTAACAATAGTAAGGGAGCCGCGTAGCGCTCTAGCTTCGCATATGAGGGGTCATGGGCTCATTCCCCAGTTGAGGCAGAAATGTTTTTTTTTAGCTCGCAAAGGCTCCCAGGTCGACCCAGCCTTAAATGGGTACAAGATTAATCCGGGAAGTAAAGACTACGAGGTAGAGGAGATGGCTACCTGTGAAATGTGAGATCGCTAAAATATCATACCCCTACGGCATTATTAAAGCTATGGGTTACTTTATTTTACTAACAATAGTAAACAATGTGGATAATTGAGAATGTAGTGGTAATGTAAAATTAACAATAATGCAATTATTTGTTGAAAGACCTGTCCGGTCGATAATTTAAACTTTGTCTGATCGGCACCTTTTGATATTCGGCTATGTGGCTGTCTTCTTAGACGCCTGCGTTCAAATTATGATCCTGCTTTGATCTTCCGTACAAACCTAACACTATCCACATATATCATGGCGACTGAATCACAAGTACCACAATCTCCACTATTTTTATGGTTAAAACTTTGATATAGCAAAATTTGACTACTTTCCCCAGTTGAAAGAAACATACCGCAACATAAATGCTTCTTACTTAACCAAAAAAGTACCAACCTAATAAGTTCAAATTTGCAACTATGATTATGTGCAATCGGCATTTATCTAATTGTCTTAGGTGCAAAGGATTTCACATTGCTCTCGTGTGGACGCATGGTTAGCAGATAACCAAGATACTAAAAGTACATCATCGTGGTGCCCCCTGGAAATATAAATACAGCTGCTCTTGTTGTATTTCTGGCTAACACTTTTAGGCTCGTGTCCGTGGATGTGGATGCTGTAGATAGAATGAGCATTGCCTGCAGAGAGACATGAAATATCTCCGAAACCTCTATGCCATTACACTCAACATACGCAATACATCTGTGCATGACCGACATGACTGCATTCCGACATGACTGGCTTAAAAAACAGAAACAAATGAGGGGCGACCAATGTCAATGTCCCTAACATACGGTGATCTTACGAGTACACACCGAATTTGAAAAAGGCAACACACGATAAATGGCAGCGTTGTATACGTGAGTCGATTCAGTGGCAACGGAGGTACAATGATCCAGCACGAGAACGACTGGCGGAAGTGCTGTTCATGCACGAGAACACGCGGAAGTCCACATGTCTCATCACAATTGACCCCATTCAAAGTAGGGGACATGACTCAAGTATTGGAAACGCCAACTTGAACATGCATCCCTGGATATGGAAAACAGCTTTTATTACAACTCCCCATTGTACACATGACAAGCAGTGAACCAATGTCGCGGAGCGCATTGTTCAAATATCTGACCGAAGCAGTGTTGAGACTCGGAATCTGGACACTGCGTGCAACGTAGAGGGGGGGGGGGCGCAAGTCTCTAACGACACTACAAACCTACAGAACTCGACTGCCGGCCGTTGCCCAGCACGGATTATAAAGAGAGAATTGGGTTTAGTACCCAATTTTCGACTGCGAAGCTCCTCGTCCGAGATTTGCATTTGTCACCTACCTCTTTGGGTAATACACGTAATGTCGAAGAGTCAAAATGCACAGACTGCATATGGCGATGGATTGGTGGGCCATTTCAAGCGGATGAGGCGAGTGCGTGAGAAATGCACAGGTCAAATACCAGACCACCAACGTGTGTTGCAAAGCAGTACCTATCTAGGAAGGTGTATCAACCCTGAGTCTAATTCGACCGTCACCGTTACCAATACAGCTCATACGGAAGAAGTTAGGCCTGGGACTTAGGGACTCGAAGGGTGGTAATGAAATGGTCTTCCTACACGAGGAACAGCTCGCTGAATGTGAAGCGCCTCGTCAGAGGAAAGACAAACAATGAGTGACCCAAGCAAACTATCAGCTCGTCTCGTAACATGTAACCCCCCCCCCCCCCAGTGAAAGGCTCCTCAAATAAGCATTGCCCCAAGCCGAAAGGTGAAGTCTCCTGTGTACGAAGGAAAGCTCAGACACCTTCACATTGTACATAGGACGTAAGAACTACTCGTTCGTAATTCTTAGGGTTCTCAAACAGATAAATACAAATTATATAATTGTGTTCAGGGTGTATAAAATAAATAAGGTGTGCAGTATTTATGCTTTTAGCTGTCTATTTTTGCATTTGTTCAGTTCTCTTTCCATTGCAAATACACAGGTTTATAATATTTCTTGTCAAGTATACGTGGACTCAATGAGAGGACGTAGCGGACTCCCAGTGGGAACGTGTTTAAAACCACAGTTTAAGAACGGCGAGCTTATATTAACAAGATATTGCCTAATTTCTTATATATTCCTTCCAGTTTCGACGAAGTAAGAAATGCTCATAGTTTACTATAAGCATTTTGGTTGCCTCACATTATGTGAGAATGTTCCGCGTATTAAACCCCGAATTTTAAAATTAAAAATAAATCAAAGATCCTCAAATTTCACATTTAGAGTCATTTACATATTGGGTTTTTTACCTTGCAGAACTGCTGTCAAATCCACTCACAAGATAACATTGCTGATGAACGTCTATGATAGTGTATCTCGCATGCGTATCCATCTTGGAACACGTCTAAAAAATCACATTAAGGAAGGCGTCTTCTGGCGTATTAAGATGTTTGTGTTAGTGATATACTCTCTCTCTCTCTCTCTCTCTCTCTCTTGATTAAATGTATTTGCATCTCTGTTTTTCATGTGTGGACGTATGTTTCGATTCTTTTTTCTTTGTTTTCATAAGGTGGTCAACATATGTCCATCAAATTTCTCTGACTATTAATGGAACCAAAATATACATATTCTTCACATTTGTTGTAGGTTTCCACTGATCAAATAAAACAATGACATTATATCATTTCAGCAACATCAACAGAAACAGTAAGAAAAAAAACAGCAGTAACAACAACGATAACTTTAACAACAAAAACGAAGACAGCAACAAAAACAGCAGCGATGACATTAACAACAACCGAAGCAAACATAACAACATAATTAAAAATAATAATTATGTTCTCTTCTTTGTCAGATATTGTTAGCAGATGGATCTGATTTCTTCAGATCTGCTAAAAATAGCAAGTGCAGCGGTGTTATCTTACGCCCACAGGAAGATGATGCTGCTTGGCGCATTCTCAAACCATTTATCATTGGAGACATTTCGGATCATATCAATAAACTATTGTGTCTACAGGTACCAGATATGAAAACAGCAATTCTTGTGTCTAGGAAATCAGACAGGTAATTTAGTCATTGACTTCTTACTCTCCACAATCAATGCACGAACATTATCTATTGGACATGTGCGATTTATGAGAACAGACCAGATACATCACATTCATAGCTCAGTGTTAAAAAGATTAATTTTCTTAGTTGGTCATGTCAGTAGGGCTAGTCCTTGCAGAGTCTAATAAATGAGTGTGTGTTAGATGGAAGAAGAAAGATAAATCTATGAGGTATAATATGGTAACTAGACAAAATGAAAATGTCTAAAAAATAAACAAACAAAAATAATATTTTACAAGAGAAACCACCCTTTCACTGCGACATTCGCATTTATTCATTCATAAGATATTGGTTGTGGGCTGTAATCGATTAATTGGTTTTGGACTGTATGATGTCATACTCTCTTTTGTTCCCATATGATTAGCCGGGTTGGCAAGCACATTGGCAACGTTCCACATAACAGGGTAAGAACACATAACAACCCAATAAATTTCGTCCCCACGATCCGAAAGAATCTAGTATATACAAAATCGTAGGCCAATGTTGGCAACTTTAACGACTTCATACTGCAGAATAAGTCTCATTGTTGTAGAATCGTAGAACACAATGTAACCACGCCAAAAAAAGTATACAAAATTCATTCTGCAGTGAATCAGTAGGAATATGTGTCGTAATTTATGATGAATTAAGCAACAAGTACTTTCTTTCATGTTTTCACTGCATGAAGTGTACTATGTGGGAAGTCTTCTACATGAACTCTACATTACTTTGAAGTTCAACTTTGGCCCCATTACATCTTTTATTGAAATACTAAGTCGTTGCATTAATATGCCTCTTTCATTTTGTCTTACTGGAGACAATTCTGCAGAATACATGTACATGTTATTGGTCTGTTCCACAAGAAATACACTGATTTAGATGTTAATGGCATCCCGTGCATGAATTTATTCATTCTGTTATGTTCTTAGGCAAAATATAATGACCCAAACCTGTCAGTCTAGATAGTGGTAGGTATCTTTTGTCGCGTTATTATCGTTTCGTGTGGTTTGTATATAATTTTTCTTTTCCTGATATGAGATTTGAGTGCCCTCTTGCTCTTGTATACTTTCTCCTTTATTTGTGACCACATCGTCATCCTCTTCATTTCCAGACTTACCACAGTATGATGGTACTGTACTAATTGAAGTACCAGTGGCGTATCGGTAATTTTTATAGTGAGTGCCCATTTTATAGTAAATAGGTAGCTTCCCCCGCCCTTTTCCCACCGGAAACATGTAGTTGTGGCCCAATATAAAATGTTAACTAGTTACTTTTTAAGAGAACATATCTTATTATTGTAATGCTGCTCCAGGTGTCGGTTCTTTTTTCTATGAAAATATTCAGTACAGTCTCAATAAAAATTGATTCTGATGAAAGTGCACTTAATAGTCTCTTCTAAATTCTCATGGAATTCAAACATGACAGACGATTGTTGTTCATGGTATTTCTGAGACATTATTAATTACACACAGAAAAAACAACTAATAGCTTATATATAGATCAAATATATTAACAGATAGGGGATTTCTATTTACAGTTTGAGAATTACAAGTCATCATTAGGTATTTTAAGCGTACTTATTGGACTGAAGTCAGCGTCTGAAAGAACCATTAAATCGCTATTAAAAGATTAAAGGTCAGGTCTTCTGCAGCCATTGAAAATTATATCTGTAAATTGAAACAGCTGTAATATTTTTCGGTCAATTACAGATAACATTCACAAAACATTCACAAAAATAAACTTGTGATTATCTTTTTGTAATGATTTATTATAGTCTTTGTCGTCTTTCATTTCACTTTATACACATATACGCTTTGCAGCGTCACTTCTTGTTACTTGTTTTGTTTTAAATCGGGGAAATCTTTTTTTTTTAATATTTACATGAGTATATTAAATAAATATAAATGGGTGTGCCCTATTTAAGTTGTTTAATCATTGGAGGGGACGCTGAGCAATTTGACGTCTATTGACGCTACGCCACTGGAAAGTACATTTTTCTTTCTCCTTCCTGTAATATTGAATATTTTGCTCTGAGAGTGTTTACTTTGTGACTTTGCGGAACAGATCATCTGTGAAGATGACCATTTTTTGAAATTTAAAAAAAATCATCATTGCATCTTGCTCTATTGCTTAAATCAATGTGATGTAGCTAGAACAAAATGTACCTGTGGGAATAACAGTTTGTTTGTTCCTTTCGTGCCGCAGGCACATACGGCAGAGGTTTTTATTCTCCATGTGTTGCGGTCCTCTGCCTGTAGTCTAAGGTCTTTTATGGTCTTGCAGCCTATTATTTCCCCTTCTTTAAGTATGGTCTTTTTTTTAGGGTTGCTTTAGTCCTTCATTATTTTCTTTTACACTCAGGTGTCCACATAAGGGCTTGTTAATGTATTTTGTTTCCATCTAGTCTTAAAACGTGACCCATATATTTCCATCTGCGATTTCTTATCACGTTTGAAATATATAATTACAATAAAAGCGTAAAAATAGTTGTAGGTGCGAGAATCTTGCCTAAAAACCATGTATAGGTCACGAAAATTAGGCAGCAAAATCTGAATGCTAAATGTTTTTAAATTTTTGGAAATGTTTTATATTAAGTACATTGCCATTGCTTCCTGAAGATCTCAATGCACAATTTGAGCCAAGTACTTGGCCGTCCGAGACGCGCCCTTTACCTCCGCGCATGTGAACCGGACAAAAACAACTATATTCTATTATATATATATATTTAATTATGATCTCTGAAAAAATCAATTCCCTGGGCTACCGTCTGCTAATCTGCACGAGAACGAATACAGAAGAAGAAAACAACTGCACCTGTTTTTTATCGAGTGTTGCCAATTCGTTTTATTAATAAGGCGCAAGTCTTGGATTACCATGAGAACAGTCTTCATTAGTATTCGTTTGTGTTGTCATGTGATATATTCTTTCCAGAACGTAGTCTTCTTTATGAATCTCTTGATATCCGCACGGTCTCTGAAAAGTTGTCCCGCCTTCTCTAGCGATATGGGCATGTATTTCCGAATATCTATCGTCCAGCGACATCTTGGTCGACGTATACCTCTTCTGCTTTCTATCACCCCTTACAACAATACTTATTTCCTGCCATAGTGTCTTTTCACATGGCAGAAACAAACCAACTTCCTTCTTAATACGGTGTTAAAAGCCAACCTTCTTGGACGTTGATTTTTATTAGCACGTCTTGGTTGGTTTTCATTACTGTCCATGGTATTCTCATGACTTCTATAACATTTCCTTTTGAAAACCTCTTGGTTGTAATAGCGAGATTTCAGTTAATATTGACGGACTAAATATTTTTGTGCCCATTCATGAAAATATGTTCACACGAGGTAAGTGAAGTACAAAACAAGCATATGACTTATTTTTTCACAAAACTAGTTTGCAACACTGACACGGTTATTTTATCTCAACAATTACGTCTCTTCTCAATCAAGTGTTACCTTCATTGAGACCTCATAAAACTGAAACTATATTTCATTGGTCAATTTGTGTAAAATGTAATGTCACTCATCTGTATATTAATTATACTGTATTCAACAAGCAATCATTTATTTTCCAGGTTGATGTGATAATTTTCCTTCGATTCACCAATTAAATTAAATCTGGTAAATTAATACGAAAGTATCGTCACCCGTACTTACATGTTTACCAGACGGACGTGATTATCTCTCATATGTTCTCAATTTCAATTCATTTGAGTGAATAAATAGGAACTTACCTTGTAATTAATAAATATAATTCTGTGTTCAACAGACAAAGAAAACCACTGTTAGAAGATCTCAGAGAAAGCGATGACGAAGTCTTCATTGATTCTACAATTGTCTGTGATGATCTACTATATATCTTTAGCACATCTGGTAGCACAGGCTACTCCAAGCTTGTTCCGAGAACACATGCTGAACTGAACGCCATGTACGTTTCCATGCAATCCAAAGTCGTCGCAAATGCAGAAGAGTCTGTATTTTACAGTGACCGCCTTCTAGGTATTATTGTTCAATTAATTTTTGTGAATTAATAGGAAAGTACCTCGCAATTACTTAACTTTTGTTCAACAGACAAAGGAAACCACTGCTAGAAAACATCAGAGACATCAGTGACGTTTATTATATAACATATAACGTATAAATCAATTAAGTTTTAGGGCATATTCACACATTCTTAGATGCAAATACCTCGGCAATGATGCTATTTGTGTCTCTTACTTTGGATATGTTCTTAGCATCATTCCATGTGTTTCTCATTTATGAAGAACGGAAACTTAACCTTTTCACTCTGACTCCGGATACCATCTCGTACATTTATTTCGGCTGTGACACCCCATGGGGTTTCTTTTGGCATTTGCAATAGCACCAACCACCTGGAGTCTGCTGCCTTATGTGTTGTACCTGCATTTCCCTTAATTCCTTCATGGTCTATCCTCTCCATATGTTCCCATGTCTCTACTGTTTATGTAAAGTCAGTATTGCAGGCATTGAAATATCCAAAGAATACGAGCATGAATGAACTTACGGCCTGCTTACTACACCTCAGCAGTACTACCAAAGAAACAGTACTGCAATGAATCCCTGGTCACTGTGGCATACTTGGAAATGAAAAAAAAACCCGGATATGACAAGGAAAGGGGGATCACTGGAACAAATAGAAAATGACAATACGTACTATGAATATAAGACCATGTTAAAAGCAGAATATAAGAAAAAGTGGAAGCAAATGCACCCAACTATAGAACCAAATGACCCCTATCATAAAATGTCATGCAAGGAACAAACCATTATCTTCAAACTACGAACTGGCCACAACAGACTGAGAAGTAACATGTTCAGAAAGCTGAAGATTGACAAAACAGACCTGTGCAACTGTGAACTGAGCTCAGAGATGGCAGAACACATTCTTCATGTCTGTCAACTCTACCAAGAAGAGAGGGAGAAAATATGGCCCACTGAGACAGCATTACTTCCACACTTGAGCTGTTCCATGGATGACCTGAAGTGAATCACACAATTCATTGATGCTAATGGCGCTGTAACCTGATATCTGACTGAAGAACGATGAAGAAGAAGCCTGTTTCCCTGTGGGTTCAATGTAACTGGTCCTCTAGCGGTTATATTGTACTTGTTTTCTGAGTTTATGACAATAATCTCAATTTTTTCTACTTAATCTAGATGTACACTATATCCTTGGTGTTTTGTCTCAATAAAATTTGCATTATTATTAAGCCGTTATTCACATATCTGTAGTTTATGCTGTAGTATGTTGTAATATAATCAGTTTCATATTTGCACTAAGCAACTTATATCTGTGAAAGTGTCACTGTTCTTGTCAATGTTGCTTCGCATGTGTTTCACCAAGCAAACGAGCTATAGAGCTATTAGCTGCCCACTTTCCACTAACCCATGCCTACCCCCCCCCCCTCCTCTCCCGGGTTTTGCTGAAGAGATCCAAGGAGATGGAAAAAACGAAAACGCTTGGAATAGATAAGAACTGCAATGGGTGCCAAGAGATGTTGAATCATGTCTTTTGTCAATTATGTTATCGTTGGTCACAGTGGGAATACATATTGTTGACTTACTTCCTCAAGATTTTATATTTAGGTTATAACCTCAAGGCGCAGGATTTTAACCTCGTAGTGTAGGTTTTAACCCCTGTAACCACTTATCACTTCCTTTTTTTGTCATGCGTTTAGAATTTGGTGTCAGGGAAAAAAATAGAGCTCAAAAAGCAAATTATGTAATGTTTCTGCACTATAATAAAATAGAAAGTAATTATGGATTGTATTGTACATGTAAATATGACTACATTCAAGTAGTTGCATACGATGAGGAATACAACTTTTGTGAATACATACAATAGGTTAGAATTTTTGGTCAAGGGAACTTTGAGAAATAGTAAAACACACATTATTGCAAATATTTCATAAATTTTGTTAGTAGTTTCCATCCAGCTATTAAATTTACCGCTCTTATTTCCTCCACCTCTGTTGACTTCCTTGACATCTGTGTTTCCATAGGATCCACATTACTTACCACATCTGTTCAGATTACAAACCGACTGCTTCTCATAGTGTTCTTCTTTACACATCATCTCATCCAATGTCTTCTCGCTATTTCCCTCCCTTTTTCGCAGCTGTCCCGTCTTCGTCTTCTTCCCAGATTTCATGTGTCAGTCTTACAAAATGTTGGATTTTTTTCGCCATCGAGTGTATCCTGAAGATATCCTATCATCAGCTTTGCTGCACGTTTTACCTATTTCCCGTTCAGGTGCCTTTTTACCATCTGCTAAACATACATCTGACCGCCCTATAGTGGCTATTACTTTTCATCCTCATAATGTGCCGGCACTATGTGTCCTATTACGACATTATCCTCCAATTATATCCAATCTCTACTCCTATATTTCCCTCTCTTCCCCTTTTCGCTTTTCTGAGAGATAGGAGCCTTTCTGATCTCTTGGTTCATTCTAGTCTGCGCACCTCTGTGGGTCAACTAGGAACTGTTCCTTGTCCCCGAAATTGTTTGACCTGCCTTTGGTTATTTTAACTCCCATGCTTCAGTTACTTAAGTAAAATTTCAAGATTTAAGACTCTTTCTCATGTTTGTCCCGTAATTTAATATACTCTATCACATGTAAGCGTTATGATATGGAATATATTGGTAAAACGGGTAGACGTTTGACTGACAGATTCGTTGAACATTTAAGAGATATAACGAATCACCGTGACTACACGGTAGCCATTCATTTCAACAGCTCTTCACATCATGGTAGCACTGATGTTTCTGTAACTAATCTTTTAGAATGCTATTCTGGTGACAGGTAACGTCCGTCTTTGGAATATCGGCTTATTTGTCATATGGCAGTCTCACAACCACACGTCATGAACATTAATCACCGTTGTGTTTGATTTACCAACTACTTTTTAATAACCTCTACTTCTATATTTTACTGATCCTTGTGACTGTTTTTTGCACGCACATTAGTAATTGTGTTTGCTAGATTTCAGTGCATTTGTAATATGTCTTTGTTGTTTCTGTTGATTATATTGTATCCTAATCTGTCGATTGTTTATGATTATACCCTAATGTGTAATTGTGTAGTTTCATTTACATATCTTGCCTTATGTTATTGTTTCGTTTCCTTTATTTATTATTGTAATTGTTTTACAGATGGGTACCAACACATATATATGCATGTGTATGTGCATATTATTTTACCTGGTTCTATTTATTCATATGGTTACTTTGGGTCCTCATTTGTATGTGTGCATATTCTTGTGTTATAGCAATGCATGTGTTTTTTTTAAAATTGTATTATATCGGTAGTTAGGTATTCACAAAAACCGGTATACGTTGTTTAAGATTCACCTCTTATTATTGCAAAGTGAGTTTAGGATCGCGATTGTCTTTTTCCTCTTACATGTTCATTGCACTTTTTTTCTACATCTTCATTAATTATTATGTCTTACATGTTCATCACACTTGATCTCTTACATGTTAATTACACAACTTCTCTTACATGTTAATAACACTATTTCTCTTACATGTTAAATAAACTTTATCTCTTACATGTTAATTACACTATATCTCATGCATGTTAATTACACAACTTCTCTTACATGTTCATTACACTTGATTTCTTACGTGTTCATTATATATTGTTTAATAAAACAGCGAGCGATAACTATAGCAATTTTGAGCCTTAGTGGGCCATAGCTTCTTGCTGGAGATGGGGAGAAGGAAGAGGGTCACACATAGTAATCGGATAATTGGGAGGAGGGAAACGTAAAAATATAATAGCGGGTCACAATAAGATCAATGTCTATATCTAACACAATTTCTCTCTATCACAATTTCTCTCTATCACAATTTCTCTCTATCACAATTTCTCTCTATCACAATTTCTCTCTATCACAATTTCTCTCTATCACAATTTCTCGTTAAAGGTAAAAATAATATTGTATGAACAGTGCACAAGTAGTGAATAAAATGTTCTCAGACTCAACATTGCATAACCTATTCTAAAAGAATACATTTATTTAAAAGAACAAACAATTCTAAAACCACTCTACTAAAGTATCATAACCTCAGTATCGAAACATCAAGACATCCATGCACATTGATACATTTGTTATTGATGTCGTCGTGACATCCATCTACATCAATAACCTCAGTACTGTTGTGATCAGGATATCTATGTACGTTGAGGACCTCGTTATTGATATCATTACCATATCCAAGTAGATGGATAACCTCATTATTTGTGTCATCAGGAAATCCATATACATGAGCAACCTCATTATTGTTGCCATCAGGAAATCCATATACATGGATAACCTCATTATTGGTGTCATCAGGACATCCATATACATGAGTAACCTCATTATTGATGTCATGAGGCGTGACTCTCGCCAATAGAAGACCTGCTAAAAGAATCATGATTTCTATTATTTCCGTGCATTACGCTGGTAGGATACAATGTATATACAGTGACCAACGAAAATCACGGAAATAATCAAAATAGTCTGAAATGAAGGCATGTTTTGATTCTGCTGGTAGGTATTCTATTGTAGAGAGTCACCCATCAGGACACCAGACACATGAATGACATCACTATTGTTGTCACCACGACTTCCACGTGATAGGGTATACATTTATTCTCGTACAGGAACATATTCATACTCACAATTACATTTTTAAAATTATTTTCTCTCTCGAGGTTGGCCTGGTGGATATCCATTTCTTACCTACGTCACGGGACAGAAACGTGTTCTAAAGGACTCGTTCGAGGCTCGTGGAGGGAAGAAAGGAGATGAAATGTGGAAAGCAATTTGCAATGAGAAATGCACTATCATTTGCATATTTCCACTGGAGCTAGATAGCATTCTCAAATACATTGCTAGCACCGGTATCACTCATTCCAAAGTAGGCTTGTTAGCAAGTGGGGCGCAGCCTATAAAAAAGGTAAGTATCAAGCAGGAATGGGTCTAGGATCAACACTTATTTTTGTGTACAGGAGTGGATGGGGAAGAATGATATATTAGCTATAGTAAATACGGTAACAATTATAAATTATTATTTAGTGAATTATCTATCCTTCTATACTTTCGTCATCTGGCGGTCCCCTGTAAATGATTGTCCATAAGTACCTTTGTGCTGTGGTCTCCTTTTTCTTCCTATCTCGTAAAAACGTATGTCCCCTCTATAATTAAGGTAGGACTGCCATTTTAAGGTTCTCAATAATCCCTCTTGTGCTTAGTACAACCCACTAACGTAATGCCAACATGTATTCTTAATATTACTGCAACACATGACTAAGAATCGAAGCCCACGTCCAGTTAGATTCAACATAGTTTACCATTGAGGTTTACTAGAGCCGCCAACACATAACATCAAATCAAAAAGGCTAACCAAACACATTAGTTCAATTTATAAATAATAAACATTTGTAATAGTTTTCACTAGACTTCGTATTCCATACACTATACTAAATAGTAACTAAACATACAAGACATTTCCATTAAATGTACTACCTACTTAATTTGTGTTCAAGTAATTCTTCGGCACACTGCTTCAGAGATCTCAGTCTTACAGTTGTTAATTTGTAGTCCTCTCAAATTATGACCAGATCCGCTTACAAGCTACTCAGTACGTGTCTATATATATATATATATATATATCTTGTGGCCCTTATTTGCCTTGCGACGTCTGGGCTAGAAGAGTTCTCTGGAGATGACCTTCTTGTGTGCTGTTTGTAAGCCTGTTCCTGTGGCTTCTTTGAATTATGTGCTCCATCTTATACGTGGTCTGCCTCTGACTTTATAGCCGTGATGTCTATGTGTCATGGTCATATGCGGCATGCTGTATGTTGCTAGTCTGGAAGTGTGTGAAAACCGCTTGTTCTGTTGTCTTTTGATGTGTTCCAATACTGGTATTGTTTTGGTTATCTGTCTGATGTTATCTTTCTAATTCTATCTCTTAATGGCACTCCGAGTATTCTTCGCAGACATGTCATTTCTTCTGTCACTATTTTTCTTTTGTCTTGTGATATCATTGTCCACTTTTGGCACTGGTAGCACAGTGATAGGATAATAATAGTCTTGTATAATGCAACTTTAGTGTCTATGATTACATTTTTGTTCTTAAAAATATGCGTCATTTCTTCTGAGATATGGTGTGTTTTGTTGCATCTATGTTGTGTCTCTTCACTGTTTTTTCCTTCACTTGATGTAATGCTTTCTAAGTAAGTGAACTCTTTTACCTGTTTATTATCG
Organism: Meghimatium bilineatum; assembly: GCA_034231615.1. Lineage (NCBI taxonomy): Eukaryota > Metazoa > Mollusca > Gastropoda > Stylommatophora > Philomycidae > Meghimatium > Meghimatium bilineatum. Next base: position 43,419,030 of record CM067311.1, read on the forward strand.
ATGGAGATCGTGATATTTCTTTCTTTCTTAGCTATTACCGTTATTTCATTATTCTCAATATTAATCTTAATGTTGAATTTTCGACCTGTTGCGTGGAGTCTGTGCATATGTTCTTGCAATTGTTCTTGTGATTTTGCTAGTAGTACTTGGTCGTGTGCAAAGAGTAGTTCGTTTAATGTGTCTTTTATATTATCTTCTTCGGTGGTACTTGTTAGTCTACAGGTATGGTCAATATATGTTATACAAAGTAGAGGGGATAGGACACACCCATGGCGAACTCCTAATCGGATTTGGAACTTATTGGACACTCCCGCATTTGTTCTTACTTCACATTGGCGTTTAGTGTAAATGCCGTTGCATATACTGATTAAATGTTCTGGTACTCCGTATAATGTTAGTGTTTTCCATACTTGTTGTCTGTCTACTCTGTCGAAGGAGTTATCTTGATCGATGAAACGCAATGTATAATTCTGTGTTGTTATCTGTGGCTCTTTCTGTTAGTTTACCATTCCACAACGCATTCCATTCTCTGAACTACATCCTTCGAGCCTGCAAGAGGTTGAGAACGAATGCAGAAGAAGTAGAAAATAAAAACGATAATTAAACTCTGTTCCTATTTGGTGCATGTCAATAACGGAGCTGCCATCTTTAAACTATAATTATAACGTCACACTATTGGTCTGCACCATGCTAGCTCGTATATGACACGTGACAATAATATTGACATACTTTAAAGAGGCATTTTAAAGGTTTTCATTTGAAGTACTCTCGTATATTAATGGAACAAAACATGATAGAGAAATGGATAGAATACACCAAAGAGCGTTATGATGACAAGATACCAGAAAACAAACTCTCCAGACAAATAAAACAGGAAGAACAATTATTTAAATGTGGAGTACACGATGCTATTGAACATATGGAGAACAACAAAATCCAATGTTCGATTGTGACTTTCGATACAACATGCACGAGTGCTGAACCATTTATGTCACTGCGTAAAACCACTTCAAATATTTCTGTGCTTTTTAATGTCTGGCGAAATAAAGTATATATAAATGATCAATGAAATGAAAGATAAAGTCTAAGTGGTATAACACGGTAACGCAACTGTACACAGACCTGCTATAACTATGGTCGCGTTTTTTACAAACTATAACTCTTTGAAACCATTTGACATCAGGGGCGTAGATACGTTTTCAGTAAGGAGGAGGTTTTACCTAAAAACAAAACTGCCACTCTCTTGTTCGTTGTTGTAACGTTGTACAATATGATAGCTTTCATATTAGATGTCATTCTTTGAGCCAAAACCATAACAACATTGAGCAATTTACCTCTTTTTGATGATAAATTTGAACTTTTTGCGCAAAAGATCGTTAAAGGAGAGGTTTTACCCAACTTTTGGATACTCTTTCCTAGTACTAAAAATTATGTTCTGACTTATTACGGCCACCCTCCCCCTCCCCATCCTGCTTGACATGATAACAGAATCTAGGATTTCTAGATACAAGAACTATAAATAGCCAGATCCTTCTCATACGGGCTGATTTCAAACAGCATTTCTTATCATAGTTCGCGCGACTGATTAATTATTGGCACATATACTTTGTGTCCCCAGCGAATGGAAAAAGTCGGTTTAGCCAAAATAAGTTACGCTGTTTCGGACCAGCACGCACACTGTGCTATACTGGCGAAGGACTTGTAAATAAAAGTGGCAAATTATTGACTAAAAGACATATTTATATGCATAAATAAATAAGCCAGGGGTAATTGAATGTGAAGGTCAGTACGCAATCCGTCTATTCGCCATATGTCACAAATTGTGTTTGTCTATACTTTTTTTTCCACCAGCCAATGAAAAACGAGGAAGAAGCTCAAAAGCTTCGCTTATCTATGATTATTCTTCTTGTTCTTCGGCTATCATCATCTAGCATGAGCCGAAATCTGCGCACATGACTATTCTGGAGTGGGACTTAGATTTTACTAAGAACTATATTGACAAGACAGAGAAACAAATAAAAACACGTAGTAGATAGCAGTAATGTGAAAGTATCACTTCTCTCCAAAACTCAGTTGTAATCAGCTAACTTCATCTCAAGCAGCCAATTTTTTTTTAAATGTTTATTTTATAAAATGACTGAATTCTTGTGTTGCAGTCACAATTAGGCAGCATGTTATCTTTGGCTGAGGAGATCCTTGTTGGCTACGGCAGTACTGAATGTGCTCCAATTTCTATTGGAATTGTTAAAAGTAAGTAATTATAGTTTCATGTGCATTCACGAACCCGCGATCTTTTGAGCACAATGCGAACAATTTAACCACTATGCTACGGAGATTACCACACGCACAGGCAGAGACGGATTTAGCTTTGATAAGGTCCTAAGCTTTCTGGACTTTTTGGGCATTGGGACAAATTACTTCAATTTATTTAAGTATATATAACAATTGCTTAGGAAAGTGGGGGCCTTAAGCTTTAGCTTGTGTAGCTTATACGTAAATCCTTCACTGTACAAAAACATTAATTTAATTATTACGGATTAATAAATTATTACTAAGCAAAATATTAGGTCAAGATAGAAATATAATCAATTACATGATTCTTTAAGATATTATGGCTTTTATCTTTTAATAATTCGCTTATCATTATGAAACACAGATGAAGATGTGGAGGATTACTTCTGTGGGAAGCCATCAGAGGGTGTACAACTTAAAGTTGTGGATGAAAAGGGGGAAGATTGTCCACCAAGGAAAACTGGAACTATCATAGTTAAAGGTACTATAAATATGTGTAAATCTATCTATATAGTAGACATAGGTTAGTGCGGCAGCGATCACAACCAATTAACGGCTTTAGTTGGCTAAACCAGATGAAGGTATTCGGGAGGGGGGGGGTACCGGCCTGGAGGTAAATACAGGGAGTATCTGCCCGAGCATACGAAGTCTGTACATAGCGGAAGCGAGGATGAAACATCTGATTTTCAACAGGCTGGAAGGCATTTGATAGCAGAGCGTCGTGGTACACAAAGAACTTTGTGAGACAGGTGCTACACTCTGGTCATCCACTGCATCCTTGTACACCACCAGTCGTCTTTATTTGTCTCGGGACTGGAACACGGTTGGATCAGGAAGATAGAGTGCGATCGAGTGTGGGTATCAATCCTTAAACAGAAATTGTAATTTCTGACCTGCGGTGCTTCTATAAACAATCGAAACGCTTATTTAAGCTTGGTCTAGAACCAAATTTTTTTAAAGAAATTGTATACATTTGTCTGTACCTAAATATAGATATGTACATATCCATCAGTTTTAAAATGTCAAAGTATATATTTAGGAACATTTACATGGGTTATTCAGCTTCATATTAGCTGTCTTTCTTCCGGTCTGTGACCAGCTGTGTATTTCTGCATTGAGCCAAAATTGATTGCCTACTCCGGCTGTAGTAGATAGCCTATACACTGACAGCGACGTGCCATCATTAGTGAATATTATTTTCATGCTGATCTTAGTGTTTCGAGGATTTTTAATTGAATATAATTGGTACGAAATAACATACCTACTTCAGAAATCGCACGTAACCCAGAGGACTCAGAACTACTCACCATCAAATTACACACAACCCCAGAACCACTGATTATCACAAATTTCTACTGCCCAAACAACAAAACATTACACCTCAGGACAATACCTCTCACATCATCAAAACATATTATAGTTGGAGATTTCAACAGTCATTCCCCAAGCTGGGGTTACCCAACTATGGACTTGAGAGGAGAAGACATAGAAGACTGGATGATAGAAAATAGGCTAATCCTTATAAATGAACATCTATCAGAGCCAACCTTTTACTCCAGACGATGGAAATCTCAGAGCAATCCAGATCTTGCCATTGCAACAGAGGACATCCAACGTGTGACAGAAAGAGTAGTGGCACAACAGCTTGGTGGGAGTGACCACAAGCCCGTAATATTAACAATAAAAGGGAACCACAAGACAGAAAAGCAACGACACAAAATCGCTAGCTGGAACTACAAAAAGGCTAACTGGGACACTTACCAACGCCTTACAGAGGAAAAACTACTAACACATCTTACAGCAAGAAATATACGAAAAGATGCAAAATTTATAACAGGAATAATCCTGGAAGCTGCCAACAACAGTATACCTAGAGGAAGAAGACAAAACTACAAACCCTTCTGGAACAAAAAACCTCCAGGCTATGCACGATGAAGCCTCTACTGCAAGATCCAAGATGGAAACTAGACCAACAGAAACCAATATCATTGAACACAACAGACTGCAAGCAATTTTCAGGAGAGAAAAGCTAAACAGCATTAGATCCAGCTGGAAAAAAAAACAAACAGCAACACTCAACATGGATAAAGACTCAACAAAAATGTGGAAACTTATCAAGTGTCTCAATGAAGAGAACACCTCCCAAATTTGTATCATCATAGAAGACAAGGGAAAGTCCTACACTGGCACACAAGCTGCAAATATTCTAGCAGACTCCTATGCTGAAGAAAGCAAAATTAAGATAACTAGAACAAGAACTGCTGAAGTAAGACGAAAGACAAAAAACCTTGTAAATAAACATCAACCTTGCCCAGGTACAATGACCTCACCTTTTCACAAATCAGAACTTAACATGGCAATTCAAAATCTAAAAAAGAAGAAAGCCCCTGGACCTGATGGAATCACAAATGAAATGCTCCAACACCTAGATCATGTGGGTAGAAGCAGAATCATAGACCTTTTTAATGAATCATGTGCGCAAGGGATCTTCCCAGAAGAATGGAAAGAGGCAGAAATAATTCCAATTGCCAAGAAAGGAAAACCAAAAACCAATAAAACAAGTTACCGCCCTATTAGTCTACTTAGTTGCTTAGGAAAGGTCATGGAACAAATGGCGAATAACAGACTCTTAAACTACGTGGAGGAAAACAATCTTCTAGATGACTGCCAATCAGGCTTCAGAAAACACAGATGCACTGATGACCAAACAACATACCTTGCCCAGGAAATAGAAGATGCTTTCCAGAAAATATCAAAATTCCTAGCCACCTTCTTTGACCTCACAAAGGCCTTTGACAAAGTCTGGAAAGAGGGGCTATTGCTAAAACTTGCCCAGAAAGGAATCAGAGGCAAAATGTTTCAGTGGATAAAAAGCTTCCTACGAGGCAGACATGCAAGAGTCAAACTCCAGGGAATGAAAAGTAAAATGATCAACATAACAGAAGGTGTCCAACAGGGAGGAATTATGTCCCCCACACTCTTCATAGTTTTTATAGACGATCTGCCAAAACTATTCACACCATATGTGCATAGAGCTCTCCTTGCAGACGATCTTGCTATCTGGACCCAATCAGATGAGTTGCAAAAGTTAGAATGCAGGAGGCAATAAACAAAGTTGAAGAGTGGGTAAAAACCTGGGGTGTTCAAATAAACAAAAGTAAGACCGTCACTACACTATTCACCCTCTCCACAAAGCCTGAAAATTATACTCTCACTCTAGACAATACCCCACTCCCAAAAGAAAACACCCCAGTCTACCTGGGGCTAAAATTTGACAAAAGACATACTTGGGATGAGAAAATCACAATAATGACAGAAAAATTTAGACGACTGAAACATCACCCTATGCATGAAAAAACAAATGAGCTAACAAAAAAACAGACTGAAAAGACCAAGCTTCAATCACCTATCAAAAAAAATTTATGAAAGCCAATAAAGAAGTAACCAGCAACAATCCTGATGAATGGGAACAGCTAGAAGCATATTGCAACATCACAAACACTTCACCCATATATACTGCAAAACTTACAATACCAGGCATTGAGAGCAAAACTATGGAAACCCCTACTGCCCTTAAGGCAAAACACTTGATCACCTAGACACCCAATACCCTACCTCACAGTGGATTCATGTCTTCACAGATGGATCATCAGTGCGTGCAGTAAAGAAAGGAGGAGCTGGGATACTACTACTCATACCAAACACCCCAAAACTAGAACTCTCAATCGCTACTGGCAAATTATCAACAAATTACAGGGCAGAGCTACAAGCAATCTTGGAAGCATCAAAGGCTCTAGAGGAACGGAGGCTCAAAGGAGCTAACATAGTCTTCTTGTGTGACTGCATGTCAGTACTCCAAACCATCCAAAAGGAACCTAAAGATCTCCTAACAAAAACAACTGTAGAACTTCTAAATCAACTGGCTGCCAATAATAAAGTTGTGCTGCAGTGGATCCCTGCACACTGTGGAATAGCGGCCCACCTTCCTGTATAGACTTATGAGCATAGGAAACTGATCGCAGAAGAAGAAGAAGAATATAATTGCTCCCGCTAAAAAACTAAATCGTGTGATAGGTTAACTTGTTGTCGTCTAATATAATTTGATAGTTTTTTTTCAATTTCAGAGATGTTAATTAGGGCCACCTTCAAGAAAGCTGTTCCAATGATAGAAATGCGTGTATAATTAAAACGTTTAGGGGTATTGGATGTTTTAGTGATACATGAAGGCTATATGCATCTCGAACTGTGTTCGCGAGGTATATTAACTTTAATGTTTAGCCCTCGGGTTTGAAGAAAAGCAGAAATTAATGAAAGAAAGGTAGATCAACTAGCCCAAATCACAAAGACAATAAATCCTGCACTGAGCCTCCTCGGCAGGTAACACATGAGTATCATTTTCCGTACTACACATAACCACGGCGTAGATACGTCTCTAGTAAGGAGGGCATTTTTCTATACAAAAAAAAATGTTTTCCGCCCCTTTTCGCTTATTTAAAAAATTTAAATTTGATGGCCTGTTTGCGAAAAATCGTTGAGAGGGATTCCACTAACCTTTTTTACAACATCAAAGAAATCTGGCTGAACAGATGGGCTGTCTTGTCGAAATTTATTTATTTTCCCACCGAAGACGGATGTGTCGGGCCATTGGCGCAAATAAAACGGCGACACAACGCATTTCCATTCTCTGGACTACATCCTGCTAGAAATCTAGTAGGACAATGGTCTTGCTACAAAGGAGAGCCAGCAGGAGTTTGAGAATGAACGATGAAGAAGAAATGACACGGCCAAAAAACAATGATAACAGCAACAGACTATGCATGAGAAACAACCCCTTATCTTCAGTTTCGAACAGCACATGCCAGGGTCAATAGCCATTTAAACCGTATCAAACCCCAGCAACTACCCATATGTAGACACTTCGCTCATCCCAACGTAACAATGGAATACATCCTTATTGACTGTCCCTACCTTTCAACTGCCAGGAAAAGTCTTTTTGTCTATTGTCTTTCCCCATGTGGTTTGTTATCCACTCTTGCCGTTAAGCGTAAGGGTAATTGGAGCTCGGGCTTGTGTTCTAAAGCCAGATGTGTGGCCTCGGCTGTGCTATGACCGTGTCTGTTTAAGATGTCCCTGACGTTTTCTATCCATCTTTTCCGTGGTCTTCATCTGGCTTTGTACCCTGATCTCATTTGGTTATATGCCTGTACGGACAACTTTGTCGTGATGCATTCTGATAATGTGGCCAAACCACTTGATATGCTGTCTTTCCATGTAATATGTACAGGGTATTATACCTATTATTTCTCTGCTATCTTCATTTCGTTATCTATCGATCCTGGTGACCCAAGCGGCTTTCCTCAAGCATTTCATCTCACATGTCACTATCTTTCTGTAATGTGAAGATGAGAGAGACCAGGTTTGGCACTGGTAACACAATGTTGGTAGGAATATACTGTACACCATTTGTCTTTTAACTTCCATCTCGATCTTGGGGTGAAGAAGTACCCCATATAATAACACTTCAAAATCCCCAATTATATTTATTCTATATTGTGTGTACTGTATATAGTGAATTTCGGTTATTACATGCATATTTTGTGGGTCGGGACATAATTGTTATAACGGGATTCAACTGTACTAGCTTGATCGTTTGTTGTTTTCTGATTCTAGCTCCAGGAGTATTTAAAGGTTACTTCAACCTTCTAGAGAACCCAGATCCGAACACTGCCAAATGTTTCACTAAAGATGGATGGTATGACACAGAAGATATCGGTTACTGGGATGAGAGCGGTAATATATATGTCTTGGGCAGAAACAAAGATACAATCATGTATGGATCATCCGTTGTGTACCCAGGATGGCTGGAGGCAAAAATTATGCAACATCCAGAAATTACAGAAGCATGTGTTGTACCGGTGGGTAATTATATATTAAACATTTATATGGTACTGTTATCATATATTTCCTGATTTAAGTAGTAGCTTAGTTCTATATGTTATATCCTCTGCTTTGCTATTTTATTGTTGAAAGATCATACTGCATTATGACATATTTCTTAATTATAAACAGACTGCCAAGAATCAGTATTGTTGGTAGTGAAACATGGTAAGCTTGTTTCGTTTAGACTTAGTTCACTTTATAAAACTGATTGGTTTAACTTGGTTCACTTTATAAAACTGTTTGGTTTATACTCGGTTCACTTATAGAACTGTTTGGTTTAGACTTGGTTCACTTTATAGAACTGTTTGGTTTAGACTTGGTTCACTTTAAGAACCGTTTGGTTTAGACTTGGTTCACTTTATAAAGATCTGTAAAAGACTTCTGACGTATTTCAGAGTTCTACGAGTTAAATTAGAGGGGCAGCTTATTAACATAATACTATTCAAGTGTAGTATTCAAGACTTCCGGTAGTGACGTTTGTTGATGGAGGGTGTTTCTCTAATCAAGTCTGGGTCATTCCGTCGATCGTTGGATTAATCAACTAACATCGTAAAGTCCAGACCGATTTGTGCAACAGAAGTCAGTTCATTCCAATTATTTTTTCATTGCAAAAGAGCAAGGGGTAGACCAAAAGAAACACTCGAAGAACAATACTTAGAGAAAGTAAAACAACCAATATTCATACTATTCAAAAATCGCACAGAATAGCTTTGAACAGACAAGAATTGAAGAGATCTGACCTATGCGCTAACTTCAACACATTAGGAAAATAAATGAAAAATTCAAGTGTAGGCCTACGTAGCAACACCAGAAAGCTCAGATGAAGACATACATCAATTCTCCAAAGATTTAAACACAGCTATAAGACAGTGCACGCAATAAGGGGTAAACATTGTAATGGGAGATTTGAAAGCAAAGGTTGAACAAGAGCAAGACATTGAGGTCGCTGATATATTTGGCTTAGACCTCAGAAATGAAAGAGGTGATATATTAGTGGAAAATTGATAATATGTATTTGTTGCACAAAGTTGAAATCCAACAGGTAGATCCAGGAATAGGGTAATATAGTTTTGCTAATACTTAATAACGTGCATAATGACACACACAAATCGACGTTTCGACCAAAAGGCCTTATCAAGAAAAACAATTGAAACAAAATTAAAACATATAACAAGCGAACAGTGATGAAATCGACGGTCACATTGGTATGAGTAGTCAAATGTCCTCAAAAGCACAGTACAATATATATTAGTGGACTGGACCAGGAATAATAACATGATAATAGAAAATGCATGATTCTATCAACATTTTAGACGACTATGGCCACGGAGAAGCCCAGATAACAAGACTCACAACCGGAACAATTAGATTATGGTCAATAACAGATTCAAAACTCACTGAGGTCTGTAAAAACACCCACGTGCAGACTGCAATGGTGACCATGTTCCTGTTGTGGGAAGGTAAGCAGCCTATATGATTAAAAAATTAAACACTACAAGGAAAGATAATACCCCAGATGTAAATCTATTAACAAAGAACACAGATTTACAAACACAGTACAATATAACAATACAAAACAGGCACAACGCCATAGAGAAAATACAAATAATCGACGAACAGTCGAAGATGTTAAACGAATCTATACAGCATACATATGTATGAGATCCTACCACCTAAGAAACATCTAGCACAGAAAGATTGAATGATAGAAGATATCTTAAAGTTGATGCAACAAAAACGAAAAATTAAGGCTAATATTACATAATATAACAAGATAAACAAAGAAATTAAACATAAATACAATACAGCACAAAACAAAATTTAAGACAAAATATTAATGCATATGTTCACCGAATCTTCTACTTCAACTACGCTGCAGAAGTACAGCTCCTAAACATTGCTGCAGAAATAATTAAAAGCACAATAAGCCAATGTCAATAGGTGGTGTTTCTTACTAATGCAATGTCGGTCCTACAAGTCCTTGCCTGTGATAAACTGCAAGACCTGAAGGAAGCCATACGAGATGTGAGCATCCAAAGAAGGGTAGTACTGCAGTGGTACAATCCCACTCTGACATATCAGGAAAGAAGAGGCAGATATGCTGGCAAAAGATGAAATAACACAAGGAACAAAAAGATCAAGAAATTATCTACCATGAAAAGAGGACTCTCATCAGAGCTATTAGGACAGTCGACCTCCCAAAATACAACTATCACTATCTTGACTGGGTTGAGCAGGTTATAATTTTCAGCATCAGGACATGACACAACAGACTAAACAGCCATTTAAATAGACAAAAACTGGTTTCATGGAACATATCCTGCATTACATTAAACCAGCTAAGAGAGGAACACTGGCACATAGAAACGGATATCCACAAAAAGCTTAATGTGAGCACTGAGGAGCTTCCAAATATATCAGTATTTATTAAGAAAACCGGGTGTGCTATATTGACATGTTTAACTGTGAACCAGAAGAGGAATATGTCATTCAATTATTGAACACGTAGTGGCTAATATGTGCTTCATCTTGAACACAGTTATTGCTGTTCCGATTATTTTGATGAAACAATAACCCATATGTAAAGATTGTAAAATTTATGCTCGAATAACATTATGCACAGCTTCAGATAATGGTTTAAATATGAAGATTCAGAAAACATATTAAGATATTGTATTACAGTAGTACAAATCTTATTGTAATAATTAAAACACCATAAATATATTGTAAAATGGTTTATTTCGAACTCATAAAGTAAAAATACAAATTAGAAATAACAAATTAATGTGAAGGAGGAGCCTCATGTATTTTTAAAAGTTTGGTAATATCCGGTTCAACTTTTGTTTTTACAAAATAGTCGTAAATCGCCATGCTTAGTTGTATGCAATTGGATCCGTTTCTTTGTAAATTCGCTACAACACTAAACCCATCAGACAAATGACAAGATGAAAATGCAATTCCTAATTTCTGCACTATTTCCCATAATCCAGTATAAATTGTTGGTATTGATTCCTGAAACCAGAACTTTTGGTATCCACTTTTGAATTTAGTTTTAGTTCTTCATTTGTTGTGACTTCTATGAGTCCCTCTTATAAATTTGATGATCCTACTGTGAATGCATGTTAAAGGATCTATAACCCAATTTGGTATATTCATTATTAGAATATTATTCAATTGCTTAAGTGAAATCAGCATGGAGAAACTCCAAGAGCTGGAAACTTGTAAGTAAATCTTTCTTTTTGAGAGAAACTGCTGATGAATTTGTAGAGTGGCTATATTCCCCCTCGGCAAATTTCGCTTGAGTAGATGTTTTCCCACTAATATATGCACATATATACGTACTCTGTTTTCTTATTGACCAAAAAGATACATTAATTTCTGTCATATATAAATTATGAAATAATTAAAATTTAAAAAAAAGTGATGAAAATAATTGATCTTGTATATGAAAATGCTAAATTTTAAATGATTACCCAATCACACAATCATGAAAACAATTTTTAAATATATATTAATTTCTTCAATGACATCGATCTCTAGATCACACCCCCCCCCCAATTGCGATCCCTATTGCCCCCCCCCGCCCCACTTTCATCGCACACTGGAGGGCAAAAGCCCACATTGGAAACATATGATCTAGAGTTTTGCAATTAAACTCGTCAAAAGGAATGTCAGAGAAATACTAATCTTGAACAGAATGTAAAACTTCACTGTCTGGTGCCGGGAACAAGAGACAGGAGACTCATACTCCTTCGGGCGTTTTATCATCATCACTGCTACCATTTTTTAGTTATCCATTGAACATATTGATGAAATCATTCAGTAAAATGTATGATCAATGACAAAATTTATATGAAATAAGAATGACAGCTTTAATAAATACATTTTTTAAGGTGTCAGATCCAGTACTATTTCACGACATCTGCGCATGCGTGGAAAAAGTATCTGGAAGTGATCTGAATGAAGAAAAACTGAAGGAATACTGTGGTAGCATTTTTGTCGCAGACTTAGAAAGTGATCTAACACCAATGCCAAAGTATTTCATGGTAAGTAATGCCAGAGTTCAATGAATGTTAAAAATATCCAATAAAGTTACCCATCGCATTTATTAATGGCATAGATGTGTGAGATGTTAGCGATCTCATATTTCAGTGGCTCTGCTATATGAAGGTGGTAGCCATCTCCTCTCCCTCGTAGTCTTTACTTCCTGGATTAATCCAGCACCCAATTAAGGTTGGGTTGACCCAGGAGCCAATGCGATCTGAAAAATATTTCCACCTCAACTGGGGAATGAACCCAAGACCATATGCGAAGCAAGTGCCTAAACCACTGCCTTACGCAGTCCCCAATGAGTGTTAAGACTATTTGAAATATATTGCTAGTCTCCAGTATTGAGTGAGAAGACTATAACCTAGTCTCTTCTGGGTAAAGGTAAACTGAGAAATGAACCAACGCTAATAAAATTGCATATGGTTTTTCCATAAGTGCTAAGTCGTCTAGGCAGTTGTAGGCCAAAAATCAGTGAACTAGCGTAACATTCACACTTGCTCATCAGCTATTGTAGCGTTCCTGAACATTCCCAGATCATGAGCTCTGTTATACTAATTCCTTGTTACTGGGTGAACCACACAAGTAATTTTTCTTTCAAACAACAATAAAAATCAGCTCGGGACCGGGTGTGATGGTCGGCGTGCAGTTGAATTACCACCACACTACCTATGGGTAGTGAGTAGCAGAGAAGTGTGTCTCATATAATTTTTCAGATGTTCTCTTAGCTATTTTTCACTGAAACTGGTTTTTTTATTTATTTTTTAACAAGCAAATAAGAGATGTAAACAAACAACAATATGTTTCTATAACATAAGAATAAAATGGTCGGATCTTGTATCAGACATTACTTGGAATCAGTGAAAATAGATTGCGACTACAAGCACTAAAATGGTTTCAGATGGCAAAAAAGAGAAACTTTTTGCAGAATAACCACCAAAGGGTATGCCTATTGGTCTCAACAACAGGCAAAAATTACAAATAGCAGTATCAAATCGCTCAAACGAGAGCACTGGTTTCTGCCCTATGCACAATACTCTGTGATGAAGGAATATAGGTATAAACAGATAGACAGGCAGAGTTTGTAGGTTCAAACACCATCCCCTGTTACAAAAAATATTACATGGTTAGCATTATGTTTCTTTTGTACATGATTTACATTATGTTTGTTTGTTGCTTGACTGATTCCAGCCGGAGAGACTTATACAAGTCAGTAAACCGTATGTCTTCTGGCCGGAAAGACTTCTATAAGTCATACTCCAATGACATTCATGTTGTTGTTTTCGGTATTTATATCAACATAAGAATGTTTCCAATCGAAAGTGTAATATGTCTACATTACTTCTTGCAATATTTTTATGTGTATTGATATCAATTTTGTTAAGTTATTGATAAGTTTTGATAATGGGGGTCTGTGACGTCATTTTTCCTTATATGTTTTATATATATTTTCCAATTTACTTATTTTCGTAAAATAATAACTATTTTATTTGCTATGGTCTCATTTATTATGAAATCCAATCTGGTAAATGCTTCTAGCATTGTGTTTGCAAATTTACGCCATTTTGTAAGAAAAATTAGCCATATTTTCATTCGAGTTTCGTGTAAAGTTAAGTCTACTGTTTTTGATAGATGTCGAAATTCTTTCAAAATAATAAATTTTTGACACACTATGCATATATATTATACATTATTGTGTTTTTAATTGGATTATCTACAGAAATGATACAGTTTGAGTGGAATTTATTGATTAAAAAATGCGGTAAGGTCAAATATCATATCTAAAATAATATTTATTTGTCATTTACATATTTTCTTTTCTGTCTAAAATAATTTTTATATATTAACATAATTTTTTTTCCAAAATGATCTTGTGATAATCACATTCTCTGCCCATTTCTGTTTCGAAATATATATATTATATTATAATGTAAATATATTTTCTTCTTCTTCAGCGTTCATTCTCAAATTCCCACTGGATTTCTCTTGTAACAGGACAATGATCCTACAAGATTTCCAGTTGGATGTAGTCCAGAGAATGGAAATGCGTTGTGTTGCCGTTTTATTTGCGCCAATGGCCCAACACATCCGTCTTCGGTGGGTAAATATATTTAGAAGTACTATTTCTTGTTTCCGTGATGCATGTGCATACACAAAAATCGAACAAAATTTAATTACGTTTAAACGCTAAAAATATTCCGGCCGGAATCTGTTGAATTACGAGCAAGAATACTCCTGTTTTCTATTATGAAGAGAGTAGGTAGTTAGTAAAATTTAGGGGGTAGTTTTGAGCCTAGGTGTACGCAGTCTAGGTATTTATTGAGACTAAGTATGTAGTGAGTCTAGAGACTGACAGTATTTGAACCAGTCTGTTCTAACGGCACCGAATCGCCTGGCAACTAGAGTAAACAGGTTCTTTTGTACTTGACTAACCGCATCTCTAACCAAAAAAAAAGATGCGATATTGTAAAGACATTCAAACTGTGTGCTCAAGTCACTGAGAACAAAGATTATTACAACAACAACGAACATCCCGTAAAAGTATTGAAGTATTCTCAGGAACACAAACATATAACATCCGTATTCATACTACAAGGGCCAATAGGTCATCTTGTAAACATAAATAACATATAGACAGTACAATTTTTGCTTCCAATAATTGCTTATACAAGTAACATCAAGTGGGAAGCAAGAGGGTAAATAAAAATTATAGAGATTAACAGGAATTGGACCAGTCCGTTCTAACGGCACCGAATCGCCTGGTAACTAGAGTAAACGGGATTTTCCGTACTTGACTGAACGTAGTGAGTCTGGGTAAGTAGAGCCTAGGTATGTAGAGTGTAGGTATGTAGAGTCTAAGTATGTAGAGTCTAGGTATGTAGAGTCTAGGGTATGTAGAGAGCCTAGGTATGTAGTGTCTATGTATTCAGAGAGTCTAGGTATGTAAAGAGTGTAGCTATTTAGAGAGTAAGTATGTAGAGAGTAGGTATTTAGAGAGTCTAAGTATATAGAGATTCTAGGTATGTAGAGATTCTAGGTATTTAGAGTCTACGTATATAGGTATATAGAGTATAGTTATGTAGAGAGTCTAGGAATGTTGAGTCTGGGTACCTAGGTCACTCCTTCCCCACTTGCTAGCACAATTGTACTTATGTAAAATACAGTAGATTGTCTTATGTTGTTACGTTTCACGTAGTTTCCTTATATTGTCTGTTCTGCACAGTACCTGTCATCACCATTGATGCTTCAATGATATTAAACATAATAAACAACTATTATTATTGAAATTATGATACTAACAACGATCAATACTGGCACATAATAAGATTTCATGTTAACTTTCAGGTCTTTGAAACATTCCCACAGACTGCAACTGGAAAGCCAGACAAACAAAGATTAAGAAAAATAGCAGAGGAGAAGTTTGGTACCAGTAGGGCAAGCAGTAAATGAATAAAGTTATTTGGAAACAATGAGAAATTATTGGAACAATGAGAAGGTAGTAAATGATATTCAAACAAGACTCATTTATTTAATACCAGTTGTAAGACAAATTGGTGTCAGCTGACTGGGTCTGGTTCAAATCTCATACCTTCTCTGCATGTTGTAGTTAGTTATATCATAAAACAGCCACACATGTTTAAATAAAGCTACTCTACCCTGAAGTTGAATATGGGGATGACTATCCCGCCCTGATTGTTAGATATAGGGTTATCCCACAGTAAATGTAGGATGTGACGATTGCTATTGCACCCTTATGGTTGGATGTGGGAATGCCTACCACATCTTGAGAGCTGGATGTGTGGATGGCTACTTCACCTTAGCGGTTGATATAGGGATGGCTACACTTATCCTGAGGGTTGAATGTAAGAAGGCTAACCACTCTCATGTTTGGGTGCAGAAAGGCTACTGTACTCAGAGGGTTGGATATAGTAAGGCTACCCTACTCTGAGTGTTAGATGTGGGAGTTTCTACCTCTTCCTGTGCGCTGTATGTTGGGTTGCTAACTCATCCTATAGAGTAAAATTTAAACTAAATAAATTAAATTAAACAAAATACCACATGTAGATATTCGCTGAAATGAAGACTGTAAACAAATTAATGCCCCAGGAAGCAATAAAAATCACCAAGAGAACATAAAAATGTATGGATCTGAAGAGTATGCAACAGTTACTCACACGACCCACCATCTTCAGGTTCTATAGAAGTCACTGTAGACAACAGGTGCAACTCAAAACAAAAACGGACAAATATTGATTTTACAATGTTCCTCAGACTTCAAAACTCTTCATATAAACATGTCTTCTGGAGACATGAATGCTCAAACTTGCCACATTAGATGAAGACTTGAGGAATCTGTAAGAACCTGCTTGTCAACTACCTGTCATGACTACTAGACTGCTAAACTCTAGACTACTAGATATTAAAAACAGATTCTCCATGTCATAGTGGTCCAGCAATTTGCTTTGTGTTCACAAGGTTACATGTTAAAAGTCAGCCTGCGATATCTGGTTAATGTATCTTTCTTCAGAGGTTCATGGGCAATATCGTGTGAACTACAGAGTTATATGGTCTGATCCCCAACAGATGGCTTTTTGCTCCTTTGTAATGATAGAGAACAAGCTAAGAAACTCAAATACACATAAGTCAATCCTCTAAGTCTGCAGAAGAATGGGTCACTGAGTACATAAACTTCAATTCTGCCAAGTCTACCAACTCACACTCTTACATTTCTATTTTAAAAAAATAAGTATAATTCAGAATCAATATTGTGTTGGTATTAGAAGTATAATTTTGGATATTATATGTTTGGTCCTATGGTAAAAGTAGAATATATGGTAAGTAGAGCAATTATTCTGCGTATTCTGACAACTAGATTTGACTATGAGAGACCAAACTGCCATCTGTGTATATCTTATCCATCCAGCTAACAGTACTAAAAACATACAGATACATGTAAACAGTAGATTGAGATTTTTTAAAACATATGTTATTAAACATTAGAATATATAAAATGTTCCATTAGATTAAAATGTTCTATTCGATTAATGTGCACAAATAAATTGTCAATAAACTTCTGACATGCAAGAATAAAGTCATAAATAAAATCATATATATTTTTCACACAAGCTCACATCAGAAGTTCTGTATTTTGTTTTTTAATGTGACACTGTTTGTATGTTTTCCCTCAACCTTTTACTTTTATTATACATTCTTAAATTGTCTCACTGGTGGCTGGAATTTAAAATCTTATGTGTGAGAATCTTATTATTGAAGTAAGTAGGTTTTAGAGGTTTTAAAGTTTCTAGAGAATTTGAACATTGACAGCAAGGATTTAAGAATAATCAAGAACATGTACTGGCAACAAACAGCAGCAATAAGAGTAGGAAATCAAAATTGGCCCTTTTCAACAAATAAAACAAGGAGTTAGACAGGGATGCATGCTTTCACCAGACCTGTTCTCTCTATACAGTGAAAACATATTGCGTGCAATAGTACATATCCCAGGAATATCAGTGGGAGGACATAACATAAAGAATTTGAGATATGCGGATGACACTGCTCTTATTGCAAAAAGTGAGAAAAACCTTCAAGATTTAATTAATGTAGTAGTTACAGAAAGTAAAGAGAAAGGCTTCTTCCTAAATATCAAGAAAACAGAAGTAATGGTTATTTCAAAGAAACAGAATCACACACCTTGCAAGATCAAAGTGAATGATATAGTATTAAAACAGGTCCACCAATTCAAATATCTAGGTACAATGATTACAGAAGATGGAAGAAGTTCAACAGAAATAAGATGCAGAATAGGACAGGCAAAAACAACATTCATAAAAATGAAAAATATACTGTGTAATATGACCTTGTCATTAGAGGTGATAAAGAGAGTTCTGCAGTGCTATATAACCCCTATACTAACATATGGGTGCGAGTCTTGGACAATAAACAAACTGGAAAGTGGGAAATTAGAGGCAACAGAGATGTGGTTCTACAGAAGAATGCTGAGAATACCATGGACTGCCAGAAAAAACAGATAATCTCTATAATGATGGTGTTTAAATATTCCTTATATGCCATTAATAAAGTGTGATATTTATTCACGAAATATAACAGGAATAACAAACACGTCTGTGTATTTGTTGTTATGTCTTTTTGGACAGCACGTTTTCTGTGCCACTATGATGCCATCAATACGTACATCAGGAATTCCCAAACTTTTTTAAACAATGGCGCCCTTAATGTTCACATTATTTCCGACAGCGCCCTTAATATGAAGTAAAACTAGAGACCTGCTAATTTTAAGTCTAAATCTTAAATAAATTCTATGCTATGATCTCTAAATTTAACTTTTAGATTTGGTAAGACTTTCATTTTGTTTAAATACATTGTGAATAGTTGTTGGTAAATTTGTTTTTTCGTTTTGGCGAGGCTTCCAATATCCCTTGCCTCTTGTTTTGGTGGTGCCCTATGCTAGACTGTAATCTGTCCATATTGTGATGTTACTCTCCAACTTGTATCTCAGGGTATATGACCTATCAAAGACGACTAAACAATCAAAGAAAATAATATAAATAATGCATTTAAAAGCAGTTTCCACTACAAAATCACTTTTATAAAAAACGCAAAAGGAAAACTGCATAAATCACTTTTGTCACTAAAAATAAATACCGCAAAAATCAGTATTGTCATTCAATCAATCAAGTGCCATGCCGAATGGCGTGGGCAATGATGTTTCTCCATGACTCTATGTCTCTTGTGTTGTCAATAAGCTCGGTTGATGAACTTCTACCGTGCCACAATACTAGTCCATCTAGCTACTTTTCTCTTTGTCTTCCCCTATCTCTGCTCCCCTTGATTTTTCCAATGACTATTAAGTGTTCAAGCTGTGCTCTTCTCAGCACATGCCCCAGAAATCTTGACTGTCTGCCCCTAATGTATTATATGATTGATCTTTTTACACCAGCATCAATGAGAACCTCTGCATTAAACTGTATTGTCATTAAAAACAAATGAAAACTGCAAAACCAGTGTCGCCAATAAACTGAAGTAAAATCCAAACAAAAGTAAAGAACTTCCACACAAATATATACAATGCATTGTATGGACTTACGGAGTTAAACCTTGCAAAAAAACCGCACATGTAGGATTGAATACGGGTAGTTGACAACTATGCATATTATTGCTGAGGATTTGTAAAAATTTAACTATTAATTTCCTTATTCTGCTTTCATTCTCTCAAACTCTTATCAAGAGATCTAGAGAATTTTATATATATATCTATATATATATATATCTATATATATATATATATATATATATATATATATATATATATATATATAAATATATATATATATATACTGCTGTTATGTCTACAGTTTGGCTGTGATACTTATACCTTTAAATCGGATACTCTGCTGAGCAAAGACGGATGTGTCGGGCCTTTGGCGGAAATTAAAATGGCGACACAACATATTTCCATTCTCTGAACTACATCCTGCTGGAAATCAAGCAGACTTTGGTCTACAAGAGAAATCCAACAGAAGTTTGAGAATGAATGATGAGGAAGAAGAATCTGATACTTCTAACTTCAGTAAGACTTATGGGTTGCCTTGACATATGGGATGAAAACGCCAACCACACCCCAAAACCCCATTAGTCCCTTTTTATGACAGCATTGCAGGTCACTGCTGCAAAGAAATGTCATAAGATGCTTATGTTTTCATTGACGAGTCCGATTTATGTTATTCCTATGTGTATTAGTATTTATTTGATGTTATCTATATGTCTCTAACTTGACTGTCCATTTACTGACCACAATTAGTTTATTTGAAGTAAAACTATCAACTGCCTAGTGTTTTCTGTCATTTTTTGTGTGTTTCCAGTCAAATTTCAGAACTGAACAAGAAATGTTTTTGAAACTTACTAAATATTCTCTAGCATGTGTTGGATTTCGAAAGTTGAACTTTATTCCACTCATAATTATCATTAGGTCTAACTCTATTTTCTGTATAACGGTAGTGCAAGATTATCATTGCTGTTACTAGGCCTATCTGATTTTTCAGAAACAATAGCAGTAGGAACAGTTTTATAATTATTTTTTTTAGCTCTTACCTATTAGGTCTAGGCCTATTTCTTTTCGAATTTTCAACACATCGGTTATAACCAGTGTCAAAATCCAAAGCACTGTTGTTTGCTGACACATCACTTGAAATAATATCTCCAATTATAAAACTCAAAGAATAATAAAGCCGCATGTTTATTAAATGTTGCTAATAGGGGTATTTAAGAGGTGGACAGCGACAAGGTAGGTCGCAAAGTGGGCTGCAAAGCCATAGCATAGGTCGGGAGAGATTCCTGGGTAGTTAGTTACAAGTGGTTAATAAGTTTTTAGATTGGAATTGTTAGAGTGATAGCTTGAATTGTTTTAAGTTGGAAGACGGTGTAAGTTCTTCAAGTAAGCTGGATATCTCTCTGGATAGCGGATAATCGAAACAGACAGTTCAAAGAGTTAAACTGATATTGGAAACCTACAATTCTAGGATATCAAATTGCTTCGCACAAGTTACAGGACGTGGATGCAGAAATTGTGCAGGCAGGTAGGATCCAACAATTGCCATTTACGATCACCACATGACCTTTTAGAATAGACAAGCATTGTGATATATGGTACTCCTGTTTTAAATTCTAGCAGCTTACGATCACGGGTGGGTAGTCCGAAGGTTAGGCAGAAGAAGAATCTTAGCTTGCAGAACAGGACGAATGAATGTATTAACGACAAGCCAGTGAATGAAGAAATGTGTCATATGCCTAAGATGTAGTGCACTCGAATTATAGATGTAACACTGAACGTTTTAACCTTGATGTTGTAAACCAGGTCATAGTAAATAAATAAACTGTTATATACATTGGAACTCTGGTGTTTCACCTCTACACATACTGTGCAAGTATAGTCATCATACCTCAAACGCCTTTTCTGCCACAAAGGCACTTGGCCACATATATAACAAATTATTCACACTGTTGACACATGTCCTGGGCATTTCTAACAAAGACTCTTTACAGAATAAAAATGCAATACTAATGACGAAATTTAATCAGAGATAAGATATGTATACACAAAAGTGATGTAATACCAGGTATAATGTCAGGTAGGATGGCATCATATGCTTCTAGTTACATTTTTATTGGTCAGAATAAATAATGAGAGATAAATAATGAAGTCAAAATGGGCTTCCGCAAGAAAAAAAGGTTGTACGGATGCTATCTTTACACTTAGACAGCTAACAGAAAGAGCCACAGAAAACAACAAAGAATTATACATGGCATTCGTAGATCAAGAAAATGCATTCGACAGAGTAGACAGACACCTATGGAAAACACTATCAATATACGGAGTACCAGAACATTTAATCAACATATGCAAGGGCATTTATGCTAATAGCCAATGTGCAGTAAGAACAAATGCAGGTGTGTCCAATAAGTTCCTAAATCAATCAGGAAGTTCCCCAGGGGTGTGTCCTATCCCCTCTACTTTTTATAACATATATCAACCACATCTGTAAACTAACAAGTACCAACAAAGAAGATATCATAAAAAAACGAACAAATTGAACAAACTAGTCTTTGCAGATGACCAAGTACTAATAGCGACATCAGAAGAACAATTGCAAGACCATATGAACAAACTCCACATAACATGTCAAAAATTCAACATGAAGATTAATATTGAAAAGACCGAAATAATGGCAATAGCAAATAAAGAAAGAAATGCCACTATCTCCATCGATGATATACACCTTAAACAAGTAAATGAGTTCACCTACTTAGGAAGCATTATATCGAGTGAAGGGAAAACCAGTAAAGAGATACAAAATAGATGCAACAAAACATACCAGATCCTAAAACAGATGACACATGATTTCAAGAACAAAAATGTAAACATAGACACTAAAGTTGCATTATACAAGACTATTATTATTATTCCATCACTATGCTACCAGTGCCAAACTTGGACAATGACAGCACAAGACAAAAGAAAAATAGTGACAAAAGAAATGACATGTCTATGAAGAAAACTCAGAGTGTCATTAAGAGATAGAATTAGAAACGATAACAGCAGACAGATAACAAAAACAATACCAGTATTGGAACACATCAAAATACAACAGATCAAGTGGTTTTCACACGCTTCCAGACTACCGACAGATAGCATGCCACAAATGGCCATGACACATAGACATGACGGTTATAAAGCCAGAGGCAGACCATATCAAAGATGGATCACAGAAATCAAAGAAGCTACAGGAACAAGCTTACAAACAGCACACAAGAAGGCCATCTCCAGAGAACTCTTCCGCCCCTGACGCTGCAAGGCAAACAAGGGTCATCTACCATAGCTGTTGCATAATATATACTCTCTCTCTCTCTCTACACACACACACATATATATATATATATATGATTTTTTTTTTAAAGTTGCGTATATCTAAAAAAAATTGAGCAAATGAGCATTTAAAAAAATATCATTTTCGTTTTAAGCAGCCCAAAATTAGTTAAGATAACTTTTTTCATTACTGGTACAATTTTTATGTTGACTAGTAGTTTATCTGTTTTGGGTTGCATTTGTCTTGAATACGAACATGCCTTGTCCATCTGAGTTGGGCTGTTTTCTGCAATTATGGATGATTGGGATATTGGATCTAATGCAGATTTGCAAAGCGATTTGGTGCTGCTGGAATGGACCTGATTCAAGTCCCATCATCTGTAAGAATTATCTCCATGTCATAATGGTCCAGCTATATGTCTTATGTTCGCAAGGTTACAGGTTCAAAGACAAAACTGTGATGTCTGGTTGTAATGCTTTTTTCCAGAGGTTCATGTGAATTATCAGATACACTACGGAGTTGGATGGTCTGAATGACATTCCCAACAGATCGCTTGTGCTCTTTTGAAAGGACAGGGTACATGTGATACTAAAACTCAAATACACATGAGTCAATCCTTAAAATCTGTAGAAGAATGGGTCACTGAGTGTACAAATCTCAACTCCACCAAGTCTACCAACTCACTCTCTCTCTCCCTCCCACTCTCTTACATTTCTTTAAACATTAGTAAAATTCAGAATCAATATTGTGTTGGTATTTGAAATTTAATTTTGGATATTTTATTTTATTACAAAAGTAGATTATACCTAAAATAAACATTAGAATAGATAAAATGTTCCATTAAATTAATGTGTACAAATAAATTGTCAATAAAGTTCTGACATAAGAATAAAATAATAAATAAAATTATACATTTTTCACACAAGCTCACATAAGAAGTTCTGTATGTGGTTTCTTAACTTTAGGACACTTTTTGTGTTTTCCCTCAAAATTTTAATTTTATTGTGCATTCCTAAATTGTCTCACTGGTGTCTTTAAATCTTATGAGTGAGAATCTTATGACTGAAGTATGTAGGTGCAGTCCGGTGCTTAGATGATAACAGTCAATGACCAGAATGATCATTCTTGTATGTCAAAATAAGTCATAAATTATATATTTAGACAACAAATTGTTCAAATTCTGTATAGAGATTATTTTGTTGAAGGTAAATACTAAAGATTAATATAACTGCATTAACTGAAACCTGAGTTTCTGTACAAAATACAGAACTTCTGTATATTTCGACATTTAGATATCTATAACAGAAGTGGACAATAAATTACGAGAACTCATGTGCAAGTTGATATTTATCCTATCTTATCAGAAGTGGATAATAAACTCAAGAGAACACATTTAAGTCATGAACATAGAAAAATTCCTGTTATTAAATAAATATGTTGTAGGTACTGACCAAGCTATTATAATAGGATTCAACTGTATAGTCTTAGTGTTATAGTCAGTTATTAGCTAAGAATTTTTTAACTTTCCATTGAGAACACACTTTATCCAAGCTGTAAACTATGACACAACACACTCTGTTGTCTATACTACATTCTGATAATGCAAAGATTGAATGAAGAAAAGTAGATTTTTAAGCATATGCATAGTTGTCAACCTGCCGAGACTGAAAACTGTTCCAAACAAATTCCCAAAAAATCTTTACACAATCAGGAAAAAAACCTTACACATTATCAGAGGCATGTCATTAGGTGATGAATGATAATTAAAAATACCTTATTATTACATTTTTCTGGGTTACTTGGAAGATTGATGGCTGGTTGAGCAGGTTTCCCCTACTTAGTGATTGCTCAGTGTAAATGTCATCATTTATTTCTTCCCCCCCCCCCCAACAAGGGGTTTGAATGATACAAGCATCAACAACTGTTTTAAAAGACAATTTTGTTTACACATTATAGCCAATAAATACACACATTTAAATACATTGATTGACATTTTTATCATTGCCTTTCAGTATCAGGGGTTTAAGAGTTTTCTGGAGATAGACCTGGAGATAGAATTAATGAATAGATGTAGTCTGGTTGTCATTGAACAACAATATAGTCACAGATGCAATACATGTAGCCACCTGCATGTGCAACAACATTGACAGGGAGTAGACTATGAAATATCTAGGCATCACTTTTGATAGAAGTCTGTCTTTCACGAAACATGTGGACAGTCTCATTCAGAAAGCTGGGACGGGTGTCAGTGCAGTCAAAATCATGGCATCTGCAGAGATGCCACAGGGAACCCTTTATTAGATGATGAAGGCAGTGGTATTATCTGTGTTGGACTATGGTTAATGTTTACTGACACTGTCACAAACACAGGTGGATAGATTGGAGAGAATTCTAAACGAGGCCATGAGAGCTGTCTTAGGATCCACAAGAGATACACCTATCGTGTCCATGAAGTTTCTCTTGGACCTAACGAGCATCAAAGCAAGACATAAAATAGCTCTGGTTAAAGAATACTTCAAGGTCGCCAATAATGATCATCATCACTTACACCAATCACTAGACAACACAAAAGGAAGGCGTATCAAAAGAGGAAGGTCCTGGATGGCAGAAGCAGAAGATACCCTACTCAGAGTTTGTGAGCTGGAGGAAGTGGGAAGAGGCTGTCAATGGGTGACATTTGGCAAAGAGAGAAAGTTATTGACAACAGTTGTGATATAGATGGAAAGAGAGTGCCGCGACTGGGTTGCCAAAAGAACAGAGGGAATGATCCAAGAATTCATACTGCAGTATTCGAAGCCAGACAATAATTTATAATTTACACAGACGGCTCAGTAACACAAGAAACAAATAGGTATAGTTGGGGTTTCGTGGCCTGCCAAAATAGCAAGAAATTAGCTGAGAAGTCAGCTGCAACATAAAGTATGAGAATGGAAATAGAAGCGGTGACAGCAGCTCTCACGTGGTTGACGACGCAACCACCAACAGACTCAGTGATTCTATCGACTCTCAAAGTACGCTGTGCAAGATAGAAAAGTGTATGATCAGACCTGAATGGGTCACGCTTCTAAACAACGTGCAGATCATTACATGAATCTACTGTCCTGGTCATGCTGGGGTCAGGGGAAACACACCAATGTGTGTGTTGGCTGGTAAAGCCTTTGTGAACGGCACTGAGATGAGAAGAGACAGGATTGAATTGATTAGAGCAGTCATGGATACCCTACGAGAAGACAAGGAGGAAGTAGAACGAGACAATGTACATACTCAGAGAATGGTAGAAATGGGAGTGACTAGAAGCTATGGGAGAAAGTGCTCCCTCTCTGGAAAGATCAGAAGAACTCGTAATCAGCAACTGACTGGGACACTGAACTTATACACTGTTAGATGGCTGATGGAACGGCAAGCAGAACATACATGGGAATTCCCCGAGTGCTGTGATGCTTATTCCTAATCAAGATGTAGTCACATTTGGGAATGATCATAATCCACTCACAGGGACTGGAAAGGGTTAGTCTTACATATTTATCAAGTATATTTAATACAGATTGGTCTCTAGTATTTAGACCAATATGTACTTTTGAACAAATTAAAGTAAACAATTATATTTGTACAATATATACAATAATACAAATAACTTATATGTAATAATTTAGCAAACATGTCAATGAATTTTCAACTATGGTCTATATAGGCCTATCTATTTGAAGTTGATTTTTTAGCATTGCGATATGATCAAAGGCTGTTTCATCATTTACTTGCATGATGTGTTGTATTCTTGATAATGGCCTAAATTTGTGCTTCCCTGCGTGCCTCCAGAGATTTGTAACACTCATGATCCTGTATTTTTTGACTATTTGCCCTCCCCAGCAATATAATGCCATTTAATGACATTGGGTCAAAAGGCATGAGCCCATGGACCGCTGGATCAACAGCTGACTGTATAACCATAGTTTTGCATTACTCTTTTTCCCCACAGACTTTTAACATTTTCTATACCTTCATCAGTATATGATCATAATTTTCTATACCTTCATCAGTATATGATCATAATTTTCTATACCTTCATCAGTATATGATCGTAATTTTCTATACCTTCATCAGTATATGATTGTAATTTCTATACCTTCATCAGTATATGATCGTAATTTCTATACCGTCATCAGTATATGATCGTAATTTTCTATACCTTCATCAGTATATGATCGTAATTTTCTATACCTTCATCAGTATATGATCGTAATTTTCTATACCTTCATCAGTATATGATCGTAATTTTCTATACCTTCATCAGTATATGATCGTAATTTTCTATACCTTCATCAGTATATGATCGTAATTTCTATACCTTCATCAGTATATGATCGTAATTTCTATACCTTCATCAGTATATGATCGTAATTTTCTATACCTTCATCAGTATATGATCGTAATTTCTATACCTTCATCAGTATATGATCGTAATTTCTATACCTTCATCAGTATATGATTGTAATTTTCTATACCTTCATCAGTATATGATCGTAATTTCTATACCTTCATCAGTATATGATTGTAATTTTCTATACCTTCATCAGTATATGATCGTAAAATAGTAGCAGTTTTTTGGAAATGCTTGTACACGGGTTTCCATAGAATAAATTATTGATAAAGTGCAGATGAAATAATATTTTTCTGTGGTTTTGTTTTGTTTTGTGAAGAACGCAAATTGCATAAATACAAATTATTCAAGAAATGCTTGGTTTATTAATATAAACAACTGCACTTAATAGATTGAGGCACTATACAAAACTAATGATTAGAACACTTTATATAAAAATAATATAAAAATACATTTAATAAGTTAAAGCACTAAACAAAACTAATCTTTATAAGACTGTGAATATAAAACAATAAAAGGTCAAATTGTTTAAAACTTAGTAGCAGAAACTGATACAGAAAACAAAGAGGTATACATACCCACGCCTTTTTATGTGTATTCACAACACTTAAGCACCCCACAACACTAAGCATTACACAACACTTTGCAGAACTGAAAACTGTGTCAACACATTTTTAAACTCAGGTTTTATTTTAGAATCAAATATCTTTTCTTCATATTCAAGAGCACACTATACTTGATAGTGACTCATGGAGTTGTATACTATATCTGATAGTTACTGATGAAGATTATACACAAACTTTCAAGATTTTTGTTTCTTGTCACCATTTTTCTTTATACTCTTGTTTGCTGATTTATTTTCACTTGAATCAGGAGCTGTTCCATTAGTGATAGCCAGTGGCTGGGTGTCTAGTGATCCAACACTACGCAATCTGTACATCATGTTGGCCATACCATCATCCATATCTGATGATCTCTTGGATTGCATCTATAAAATTCAATTCAAAGTTATTACAGTTACAAATCAATTTTCATGTTTAACAAATATGAAGTCTTGAAAATAATATAGCCTACTGATGTGAAATAAACTGCTGCATAATTCATTTGCATTTAATTTTCCCCCAATTGTCGATGAAGAAACTCTTCTGTTTTCTTAACCTTAAGCACTCCAGATTAAAATTATGCAATTTCCCCCCATCACCAGATTCCTTTTTTGACAATTTGTGTTATGTTTGGTGGATGTTTGGAAAAAGCAATAACATTTTTGTTTTTTTATAGATTTTTACATAATTTGTTTACATTTAATTTTTTAAAAATTGAATACTGCATATATTGGTGTAAATTTTGTTTGTGCATGTGTGCTACATGAGGTGTTTAAAAGTTGTTAAGATGGGAAAAAAGGAAATAATCCACACACAAATTTTACCCACCTTTATTGTCCACTGTGGCAACCCTGATAACATTCTTTTACACACCTAAGTCTATTGTATTTATGTTGTTTCATAACCAATCTGGCATAATATCACTAGGGAAATAAATAAAACATGTAGATGTCACTTACCTTGTCACAACAATTGTTCTCTAGATTTAGACCTAGTGGTATCTGTAATCCACATCAATATATTAGGTCCATATCTGCCATGTGTCATTTCATAATGAAACTAAATATTACTATCTCTACTTTGAAAACAAACATAACTCCCAAGAATACCTTATCAGAATCACAATCCATAATGAATTTACATCAATTACACATACTGATGGCCATTATAATCTAATTCACTCAGATCCGGACAGAAGTCTAGATATTTAAAATTTCTTCCGAATGAACATATAGCAATGGTTGAGTACACTCGACAACAGCTTTTTGTAAAGGGAAAACCGCTGTTGAGAGCATTCAACAAAGGTGCACTGAAGGTTAATTTCTAACAGAATTAGGCAATTGGTGTGTCATTGTAAAGACAAATAAAAGTCCTATTTTGGTCAGTCAATAGAATGATATACTTTGATAGTTTTTATTTTATAAAAATATAAAAAGCTCTATTAAAAAAATAGAACAAAAAAATAGTTTCACAATGTTAACTATCAACAAAACAATAATTCCCAAGGCATAACAGGCCTTTATCTTGATGATTTTATAATACTATATCAAATTGTGAATAAATGAAACATAAGAACATATCAATTGACAAATGTTTATCATGTCAGCGACATATGGAGCAATAACTACACTACTACACACAAAATTATCATAAGCTTGAAAGAGTACATAATTAAATATTTCCTATTTGTAAAGCTAATATATAATAAATCTGTAACGTTATTTTTTTGGAAAATCGTCTTATTTTTAATTGGGTACCCTGAAGACTTTTGGACTAAATTCTGAATACTCTTTTGTCTAGTACTTCGTTGGTGTGGTCTTTGTCTTTATTCATTTTTTTCTGTCATTTGCGTCATCTTTTTGTTCGTTTTGTTTCCACATATATTTATGTTTTTTGTGTACTTCCTGTCCTTCTGGCATCTCACTTCCATATTTCGGTTGGACAGTGGAACTGTTTTGAACCTGCATTTTATGTAAGTACAATTTGTGTTACGCTTCACGCAGTTATTATCTTATATTGACTGTCATATAAACCTGTGTCCAGAATAAATCAAAACTGTAAGTACTCTTGCATACCTTCTTAAATTTGCGAATATTGTAGATTTTAGCTGCCTCTGTATTGATACCATCAGTGTTTCGCTTTGGTGGAGGCCGATCAACATGTGCTTCATCATCACTGTGCTCACTATCACTTCTAGAATGTCCAAAGATTTTTATCTCTTGCTGTAACAGAAAAAAGTAAACAAAGTTATTCCTCTTCAATTCTTCAAATGGTATGTTTTGTGTATTGTAATTTGTATGTTTTCTTGTGTGCACATCATTACCCACTAGTTTTAGTTATAATCTGTTGTGTCTGAGTGAAACTATTATAAAAACCTGCAACTGCCATGAAGATAGTTGAACATATGCCGCTCCAGTGTCCAAAACTAACATCCGATAAAACATGCTTCCACCACATCAAACCATCCACAATACACTCTACACATCTATATCACAACTGAGGAGGACATATGTTTTTTTCCAGAAAGGTTATAGGCTCTCAAGAGCTACCTACTCACAGCTAAAGGGATTTTAATATCATCAACATCTTCAAATCTTTAGTCATGAAGTTGATTATACAAACACACATTTTTTTTTATCCTATGACGGTTTGACACATTTTGATTGTTTAGGAACTGCGCAGTTGAGATCAAGAGAAGAACGGCATTGGCGCTTGCAAAATTAAAACAGATAAAGAAACTATGGCAAGGTACTAACATAAGAACCAAATTGTGTTTACTATGAACATGTGTATTTCCTGTGGCGACATGGATGTGAAGCATGGACACAAAATAAAACAGTGGCCAAGAGAATCATTTTAAACTCTTCAACATCATTTGAATTAAAGTGTTATAAAAGAGTTTTGAGAATACCAGGGCAGTGAAGAAATCAAACCAGGAAGTGTTACGAACAATTAACGTCCAGGAAGGCTTCCGAACACTATATTAAAGAAAAAGTTATTTTTTTCCTGTCGATGGCATGGAGAGAGTGTTACTGGAAGGGATGATAGAAGGCAACAGGAGCAAAGGCAGACCATGACGCCATTGAACAAAAGACATTAAAGAATGCTTGCGAATGTCACTGAAAGATGCAGTGCAACTTGCTCAAGACCGCGGAGAATTCAAGAGATCCATAGGAAAGACTATGTTCTGGAAAGAATATGTCACTTGATTCAGGCCACAGCCATCAGATTCTGCACCACCGATGATAGATCTAGGTACATTCTAGAAAATTGTCTTAATTTTTAATTGGATACCTTCAAGCCTTTGGGACTCAATTCTGACCACTCTTTTATCTAGTACAAGGTACAGGGTTGGTGTGGTCTTGGTCTTTATTCATTTTGTTCCATCATTTACGTCATCTTTGTGTTAATTTTCTTTCCACATATATTTACGCTTTTCATGTCCTTCCGGCATCTCATGTCCATATTTCCGTTAGATACATTTGTGTGTTGTAATAATTTCCATTCGTCGTCTTTTGATGTTTTGTCTGATAGTGTATCTTGATAAAGACCTTTTGGTTGAAAGGTTGAATATGTTTTGTGTATTGTAATTTGTATGTTTTCTTGTGTGCACATCATTACCCACTAGTTTTCGTTATAATCTGTCGTGTCTGAGTGAAACTATTATAAAAACCTGTGTTTTACGCGAGTACAATTGAAGAAAGATACAAAGTTAACCAGTAAGCGTAGTTACCTTGAGCTGACTGTGGACAGTGTTCTCCATCTGTTGAATTTGGCCATAAATTGTTTTGTATGCCAGCTTATCAAGTTGTGAGGCAGCATCGCTGTGACTATAAAAATACAAATATATACATTAGTATTCAAAAAAAGAGGAGCTAAGTGCACGTAACCTGTTGGTCTGAACTTAAATTTACAGTTCAGGTGGAATTTTTTACGCTAAAAACTTCTCTCTGGTTTAATCATCAAACCCTTGGGACCCCAAGGTGTTTATGCATTACAGATGCATAGACCACAGACAAGCATTTTTCATTTGTTTTCAGTCTCTTTCACATGCAGAAATCAGATGATCTGGGCCAAAGGAGGCAAATATCATAGCTCTGCTGTAATACTGATGATGATATTTCCTCTTTTGCAATCAAAGATTTAAAATGAGGTCATGTTTGGTTTCATTGTGTGTCCTAAGGTGGCTGAGGAGAAAAACATTCCCAGAAAAACTTGTGATTTTGTCAAGACTTTCAACCTGTGTACTTAAGTCACTGAGAATGGACCAATCGAGACAAGGACTATTACAACAATGGGGTGTTCATTGTTGTAATAGTCCTTGTCTTGATTGATCTGTTTTCAGTGACTTGAGTACACAGGTTGAAAGTCTTGATCAAATCTTTTTTTAGGGATGTGGTTGGTCAAGTATGATAAACCTGTTTACTCAAGTTGCAAGGCAATTTGGTGCAGCTAGAACAGACCTGGTTTAGTTCCTATCAGCGTTAAGAATTCCTTCAGAGTAAAAGACTTTCACTCACATCATTGAACCTTACAGACAATGAGTAGAATAGTCATCTGGGACTTGTTAAAGCTCTAGAAAACTTCCTCATCACAAAGAATGCAGGAAAAACACCAAATCTGGAACTAAAAGTATAATTTCACCATCTGTAGTCGGAAAAAAAATAGTGACAAACTTGTACTTCCTAGGGGTTGTCATCATCATTAGTAGCCCATATTAATATGCAGAAGAAAATGACTTTAAAAGCTTGCCACACAATATGAGTTAAAAACTGTTACCTGCGCCTCCATGCAAGTCTTTGATTCAACAAGGCAACACTTCTGGATTTGGTGAACTGTCCTTGCAGTGCAAGCTCAGCAGATTTCTTGGCAGCATGTATCCCCAGAATTTTGAGATTTGCATCTAAAATTAGGGTGAAAGAAATATAGGGCCAGTCAGGCAACAGAAATGTCATTGCTGCATTCAGGGTAATTCTTTAGGTACTCAGACTCTATCAGCAAATGACAAAGTATATGAATATTTGTGGTTCTTGCAGCTTCACTATAAAATAATAGATAACGGAACACTACTTCCCTTTAGTGCATGCTGATACTGAGGTAGCCATCTTTCAACTGCCATTATGACAGAACTACATTCATCTGCTTCACGATAGGACACATGGAACACTCTTGTCATCCTTAACCTTTAGCAAGCCAGGTTAAAATTATGCTATCTATCCTCTGCCACTGGATTTGTTTTTGAAAATATGTGTTATTTTTGGTGGGTGTTTGGAAAATGCAATAACTTTTTTATTTTTAGAGATTTTAAAATAATTTCTCACATTTAAATAAAGAATTGCATACTGCAACTATTTGTGTAATTTGTTTTATGTGTGTGCCATACGAGAGGTGTGAGGACATGTGTGTTTGAAAAATGCAAAAACTTTTGTTTGTAGAGATTTTCAAATATTTGTACATGTTTTATTTAAGAATTTAAACTGTACATATTGGTCTAAATGTTGTGTGTGCATGTGTCATACAAGAGGTACGAGAAGGTTGTAAAGATGGGAAAACAGAAAAACATCAAAATCAAAAAAATTTCCAAAACTTGCTCACCTTTATTTATTTTTTGACATGGCAACCTTCAAAATATGTTTTACACACTGTAACACACCTAAGTCTATTGTACTTATGTAGTTTCATAACCAAATGAAAATAATATTGTTGGGGGAAAAAATAAAACCTGTAAAACTAACTTACTGTGTCAAAAAACTTGTGCTTGAGATTTAGACCTAGTCTTGTCAGTAAATCTGTCAATTTCATGCTTGTTCAATGTCATACCACCATAATGAAACCAACATGATACTATATCTACTAAATAAATGTAATTCCCAAGAATTCCTTACTATCAGAATTACAATCCATAATGATTGTATGTCAATTATACATATTGACGGCATTGTAACCCACGGATGGATTCCGATCTGGATGTCTCTCGATTCACAATTTTTTGTTCTACAATACACCAAGACAGGCATTGGAAGTGGAAAACATCTGCTAACTATGATTCACTGATTCTGGTCACACAACATTAATGATAGTATAAGTTTAACTTTGTTAAATATGGTCATAGCAATTGTAGAAAAAATTCACCCGAAACTGTAAAATAGGGGGAAATCTTTGGAGAAAATATTCATCCATTTCACACTAAAGGTTAACAACACCATCGACAGGTTATAAGATAGTGCCATGGTTGCTCGCATTTCTTACTGTGACATACTAGAAAATGTGAAACAGATCAACTGGCTAAGGAGAGTATCACTGATGTCTACCCACTTACCATCACCAAAAAAAATCAAACAGAAAGCCACAAACATCAACACAAGATGACTATCACATTATGTACAGACCAAAACAAGTTGCAATTCCACAGCTCAGAACATGACTTGTTGTAGTCACAGGTAAAAAAAAATCCATATTTGCAACAGAACCATGTGTACAGTTACCACAGACTACAGAACATATTTATTATAAATGTTCTGAATGTGAGACACTGACACAAACACTGGCCCAGAGAAATAACACTAGAGTTAAAGTTCAACGAAAAAATTATATTTATTCAAGAGACATATTCACAGATATTATCAAATTTCAAGCAAATAAAAAAGGAGAATAATTAGAATTGCTATCACATTTTTATCACATAGAGGTGTTGAGTCAAATGTGAAACGGACCTTAATCAGCAATATAAGAGAAAGGCAATCTTCTTTTTTTTGGCCACTTCATGAGACAGGCAGATTTAGAGAACATAGTCACAACAGGCAAAATTGAAGGTAACAGAGACAGAGGGCGACAATGTGAGAAAATATTAGACAGTTTAACAACCTGGCACGGCAAGGAAACAACAACTTTGATACATAATACTGTGGACAGAGAGCTGTGGAGGGCCATGACCGCCTACGCCAGCCGGCATGGCCCCTGATGATGATGATCACATTTTTAAAGTTTTCATTTGAAGCAGCTTCATACTAACCAATACTTATTTGAACAAAAGAATCATCACGACTCAAACTTAGATAATATATAAAGAAACAAGACAGCCTGATTTATTCAGACGATCAGTGCAAGGCAACAGTTCTGGTTGCAATCTACGATTTACAAAGATACATAGTATGCTAAAGTTTTTGTGCTATCAGAGCTCAACAGCCTCAGTTTTTGTGCTACAATAGCCTCAGTTTTTGTGCTATCAGAGCTCAACAGCCTCAGTTTTTGTGCTACAATAGCCTCAGTTTTTGTGCTATCAGAGCTCAACAGCCTCAGTTTTTGTGCTACAATAGCCTCAGTTTTTGTGCTATCAGAGCTCAACAGCCTCAGTTTTTGTGCTATCAGAGCTCAACAGCCTCAGTTTTTGTGCTACAACAGCCTCAGTTTTTGTGCTACAACAGCCTCAGTTTTTGTGCTACAATAGCCTCAGAGCTGCATCTTATACTCGTCTTGCTAGAATTTTGTTCCTGTTCATAAACAAGTACTGAATAATGTTTACAGAAAAATATCTGTCAGTAAGTGAAGGTAATATATTATCATCAGGTGTTATCTCTGTATTGAAGGTTGGCTGCAATGGACCTCCAACAGCTTGTCTCTTGTCTTGGTGGTGCACTTTGCTAGACTGTATCCTGTCTACCTCATGATGCTTTTCTCCCACTTGTATCTCTGTCTATGTCTTGTTCGCCGTCCCTCAACTCTATCATCAAGTAAGGTCTTTAACAAGGTGCCATGAATTTTAATGTCCAAAATATTTTATTTGATTTCCATTTCCTTTTATATTTCTTTTTTCACACAATACTTTGTATACCTACCCTTTTTGTTTCTGAGCTGTTTATTATCCAGAGTATATATGTAGAGTGGTTGGTTGCTGATCAAGCGGTCCATGCCCTTTGACCCAGGAGAATGACTTAACATTACACTACTGTGGCTTCCAATTGTTCTGTAATCTATTCATTATCCTGGGATTCTTAGGTCGTGGTATAAATACTGATGTTTCTAGATCTTTTTTAGAAATCACTACAGCAAATAAAAATTCAATTATTCTCTGCACAACTTGGGCTTGAAATCAGCACATCCAGAACTTCACTAACAAACCAACGGACATCAAACTAAATGACAACACTCTTAAAAACGTCAACAACTTCACATACCTTTGGCAGCAAGATATCAACAACAGGAGATTCATCAACAGAAATATCACACCGTATTGCACTGGCTGCTAACTCATTCAATAACTATCAAATATTTGGCATTCAAAAACACTAAGAAATAACACAAACCTCAAAAATAAAAAAGCTAAATTGATTGCTATACCCTGAACACTACCAATTTATGACTAATGGGTTATTATAATCTATAATGGTGGAAATATGATCTATGGATTATCTACAATGGTAGGAGTATATCATATTGATCATCTACAATGGTAGGAGTATATCATATTGATCATCTACAATGGTAGGAGTATATCATATTGATCATCTACAATGGTAGGAGTATATCATATTGATCATCTACAATGGTAGGAGTATATCATATTGATCATCTACAATGGTAGGAGTATATCATATTGATCATCTACAATGGTAGGAGTATATCATATTGATCATCTACAATGGTGGGAATAGGATATATGGATCATCTACAATGGTGGGAGTATAGCACATGGATCATCTACAATGGTGGGAGTATAGCACATGGATCATCTACAATGGTGGAAGTATGATCAAAGGATCATTAAGATTAACTTACTTTCCTCAGTCATTTTTCTCTGAGTTGTTGCTGGCATTGTACGTGTAATGACTCTAAGGGCTTTATTCCCTTCTGTATCCGTATATTCAATTTGTACTTGGAAAGGGAAGACCATCATACCTAACTTGTTTGTGGCTCCAGTCGCCCCCTGATATTGCGAAATAAGAATCAATGACAAGATACCATTTATTTTACCTTGGATGTTTAATTACTATAGAAGATAAATATAAAATACAAGTCAAAATTAGAGCGAAAAAAGTCCCATAGCAGGGAACTTATACTATGACGCCTGTCTGATAAAACAACCATTCTTCTTCTTCAGCGTTCATTCTCAAACTCCCGCTGGATCTCCCTTATAGCAGGACCATTGTCCTACTAGATTTCCAGCCGGATGTAGTCCAGAGAATGGAAATGTGTTGTGTCACTGCTTTATTTGCACCAATGGCCAGACACATCCGTCTTTGGTGGCAAAACAACCATTCAACAGTAAACTCTTCCAGGAGATGACATCTCTATATAGTGAGGCATTCCTCTAGTGAAAGTCCTACAACCCAACCTCTACAATTATATAGTCAGACATTCCTCTAGTTAAAGCCCCACAGAAAATCATCTACAATTATATGCTCAGACATTTCTCTAGTGAAAGCCCCACCAAACATCATCTCTACAATTGTTTTTATCCCCCTTGAGTAGGAGACTTCTTTTAAAAGAATTGCACACTGCTGAGAAATGAAGTCATTGCACACTGATGAGAAATTAAGTCATTGCACACTGATGAGAAATGAAGTCATTGCACACTGCTGAGAAATGAAGTCATTGCACACTGCTGAGAAATGAAGTCATTGCACACTGCTGAGAAATGAAGTCATTGCACACTGCTGAGAAATGAAGTCATTGCACACTGCTGAGAAATGAAGTCATTGCACACTGATGAGAAATGAAGTCATTGCACACTGATGAGAAATGAAGTCATTGCACACTGCTGAGAAATGAAGTCATTGCACACTGATGAGAAATGAAGTCATTGCACACTGATGAGAAATGAAGTCATTGCACACTGCTGAGAAATGAAGTCATTGCACACTGATGAGAAATGAAGTCATTGCACACTGATGAGAAATGAAGTCATTGTACACTGATGGGAAATGAAGTCATAGCACACTGCTGAGAAATAAAGTCATTGCACACTGCTGAGAAATGAAGTCATTACACACTGCTGAGAAATGAAGTCATTGCACACTGCTGAGAAATGAAGTCATTGCACACTGCTGAGAAATGAAGTCATTGCACACTGCTGAGAAATGAAGTCATTGCACACTGCTGAGAAATGAAGTCATTGCACACTGATGAGAAATGAAGTCATTGTACACTGCTGAGAAATGAAGTCATTGCACGCTGCTGAGAGTTTTATGTCATTGCATGCTGTTGATTGGTGGAGTCATTGCACACTGCTGAGAGTTTTAAGTCATTGCACGCTGCTGAGAGTAATAAGTCACTGCACGCTGCTGAGAGTAATAAGTCACTGCACGCTGTTGAGAGTTGAAGTCATTGCACACTGCTGAGAGTTGAACTCATTGCATGCTGATGAGAGTTGAACTCATTGCACACTACTGAGAGTTTTAAGTCATTGCACGCTGCTGAGAGTTTTAAGTCATTGTACACTGCTGAAACTTGGAGTGAATTGCATGCTACTGAGAGATGAAGTCTTGTGAGCATGAAATAAAACTCTGGAGAAATACCCCCCTCCCCCCCAGCTGCTAAAAAATGTGTATGGAGGATACAATATTTTGCAATAATTGGTCTTAATTCATGGAACTGAAATAAACACACAATCAACAAGTACACAGACATTATGAAATGACAAATCCACAGAGAAAGATAAATAACAAATGAAACAAATAATAAACAAACTAATCTTACATCCAAGTTTGACTTTACAGATGATGTTTTTGGTAGTGCTAAAGTTGCCTGTCCATAAAGAGTTGCCTGCAAACCTGAAAAAATATATAACAGAAAAAAGATAAATAATTATCCAAAGAATATGAAAATTGGAATACTCCTTAAATTTGTGTGCATTAAATTGAAATCAAATATGATATAGGTAGGTAGTTGTGAAAATATCTAGAGGGTTTACTTCATTGCACTTGGGTTGATCATATGTACTCCGTTCCTCGCAACAAAGCAGAATTCTGCCTGTCATAGTGCTCATGGCATGTAACTCCATAGTACTCATGGCATGTAACTCCATAGTGCTCATAGCATGTAACTCCATAGTACTCATAGCATGTAACTCCATAGTGCTCATAGCATGTAACTCCATAGCTTCAAAAGATAATCCCAAAATATCACCCAAAAAATCCACTATGTAAACAACACATCACAAGCAGGACTTGAACCAATGCCTCCATGAGCACAAAGTAAGTGGCTTAACCTCTACCAAAACATATGAGAAAGATATACTTTCCTAGTAGATGCCAATGCACTGTTCAAGTTTTTAAATCACACTTTTAAAGATAGTCACTGCGCATGACAACTCGCTAGTATTTGTTGCTACATACAATAACAAGCATAGCTGCTGCTAACTCAAACATGATGGTTTCAGTCTCCCCAGAAATAAGTAGGAATCAGTTTTGTTTCTACAAACCAGAAGTACTACCTGTTGATAATATCTTTACTTTGCATTCCTTCAGCGTGCTACACACTAGGGATTTTAATGAGCACGCAGTACACATGATTGCCCTTTTACCATCTGCGCATTACGGAAGCACGATGAAAATAATGGCACTCTGCACATTGCATGATTGTGGAGTAGTGTGGAATGAAGAACAAATACACACCGTGTCACATCTCTATAGCATCTTAAAATTTATCATGCAGAATTTATGTGGACATCAACTACAGACACCGCATATCACGCTACTCTCGTTCTTATGAAAGATTACTTGTTCCAATAAAACTTGTTGCACTATTTCTGATTGTCTCCCTTGTTATAATATGTTTTAATGACCCTTTGTATGCTAGTTACGGGTAAATGTAACTAAAGTTAGTTTCACTAAACTTTGTTCCGTTTAATATGTGTTGGTTTCTACTAGGACAGTATCAAGAAATGATATTAGATATAACATTGGAAGTTACACAAACACTAGCAGGCATACATACTTTATTTATTTGCAGAAAGTTATTAACCTTTAGCACGTTGTGTATACAATTTGGGTGAAGCATTTCACAAGAATTTGGCATATATTGATCACTGAAGTCGAAATCTACCGCCCGATTCGGAAAACCCAATGTCGAAGGAAAAAAATTGAATTCCGAAAATTTTGTAACTTTTTGACAGAATCCGATGGCAACATTGGGTAGAAATTTTACTGTCATTTTGTTAAATTGGCGGTACGCCGATATGGGTGATTTTGTCATGGAAATTCAAGGAATATGTGGTTTTCTGCATCGTGTTTATTATATTAATTTCTAATAGTATATTCAGTGAAATCAATGATTAAACAGCTGGAAATTCGCAAATTATGAAAGGTAAGTTCTTTATTTGTGATTATAAAGTATTCCACAGTGTTTCCATTATGTTAAATATATAATATTCAACAGATTTCACAGCTTACGATCGATCAAAAATACGGTAGGTCTAGATCGAGATAGGTCTAAATGTGACTTTATCACTTTCTCACATGTCTCGTATCACACACACACAAATAAAACTTACACCAATATATGCAGAATTTAATTCTTTATTTATATGTGCAAATATTATTTAAATATCTGTAACAATGAAAAAGTTATCACGATTTCAAAACAACCACAGACGATTGCATAACATTTGCGAAAACCAATGCTGCTGCAGTCAGCGGCAGAGGAGAATATTACGTAATTGTAAACTAGCACGCTAAAGGTTAAGGGCATGTAGTTTTACAGAGCACATAACAGTTCTGTGAACTCTCTAAACAACTCTGTCAAATACCTTTAGATTGCTGCCTTCTTGCAAATTCAAAAGTAATTGTAGTACTACTTGTCACATTTCCTACATTACGATCAGCCATGATTAGCTGGCTGTCAGGATTATTGTCATCAATGATATACCTGCAACACACAACAAGAACAAAGGAAAAGATTTGAAAGCAGCTACAAAAATTAAGTGTAGTTCTTTTTTGCAATATCAAGGTGTAGAGGAAGTATAGTGTTAGGTACAATCACCTGTGTGTTGATGGGGTCCTAAAGGAGAGCAAAGAATAGCAACACCGTTTTCCTTCCACGCATGTTGTAAGAGGTGAATAAGGATGTTATGGGGTAGAGTTGGCTATTGCATCCCATATAGGGTCAGTGACCAAGAAGCCATACTGAAGTCAGATGTGCCGAAAGGAGCACATATCGCGGCAAAGCTGTAAGCCATGACAAGCATTCTGTTCTCCAAACTATATCTTGCTAATCTGCACAAATTTGAGAATGAACAGAGAAGTGTTAAGAACTATTTTTCTGTGACCAAAGTAATAGCAGTCAACATCTGTGGCTCAGGGGTTAGTTAAGAAATCTTACTGTCCCAAATTGCGCAAGTTCTGGCATTGCATAAAATTCACATACAGTTAAATGGTACAGTCATTAAATGTATAAATAGTTCATACAAATCAACAATGATTAAAATGTATGACCTAAAAAGTATAAGATTTAATTATTAATTTATTGCTTCCATAAATAATTTGCCTTTGACATGATGTAAATGAAATCTTATTGGATCCTTCTTATGGCACAGAGAAACAAGCAGCATAAGTGAAGAGCTCTACATTGGTTAGAATGTCACATTTGAAGCACAAAAACATTTTATTATAAATATCTAAGATATTTAACAATCATATTTTAAAATGAATTTCAATTATGCTAATTAGCTGTTATTTTTAATTTGAATAAACCCTAATTTCATTTGAAAATTTTCACAATGTATTCAACAGATGTGTCTTGCTACTTAGAACACAAATATGTACTTTTTATGCAGAATTTTATTATATTTAATAGTCATATAATTAATTTTCATTGTAATTATAATAATTAGCAGTCAATTTGAATATTAATTAGTTCTGCGATTAACTGAACATTATAAAAATGTGATCAACAGATGCGTTTTGCGTTTGTGAGCACATAAATATATAGTTTCTGTGGTATTCTTTTGTAAATGGAATATATTTAATAACTATGTAATTTATTTTTTAAATATGCAATTTAGCAGCCATTTTGAATATTAATTAGTTCCTTGTACATCTGAAAATTATAGAAATGGGATCAACAGATGCATCTTTTCTTTGTGCACTAAAAAATGAAAAGTTTGTGTATTGTATTATTGAAAATAGTAATGATAATTCAGAAATTAGCTCAGCTATATTTTGTGGTCCACAAGTTTTATTTATATTTTCCTATATGTTTCAATTTTTTGCCACTTAATGAGACAGGGAGGTTTAAAGAACATAGTCACAACAGGCAAAATTGAGGGCAACAGAGACAAAGGACGACAACGTGAGAAAATATTAGACAGTTTGACAACCTGACATGGCAGGGAAACAACAATGATCTTGATTCATAATACTGTGGACAGAGAGCTGTGGAGAGCCATGACAGCCTACG
The DNA here is from genome assembly GCA_034231615.1 of Meghimatium bilineatum. Taxonomy (NCBI): domain Eukaryota; kingdom Metazoa; phylum Mollusca; class Gastropoda; order Stylommatophora; family Philomycidae; genus Meghimatium; species Meghimatium bilineatum. Next base: position 43,461,068 of record CM067311.1, read on the forward strand.
GCTACCAGCATGGCACCTGATGATGATATGTTTCATGTAAATTATTTTGATGCTAAATTAATTCAAAAAATATTAATATCTTTTTTCAAGATGTACATGTAGATTTGGTTGCGATATCATAAAATGCAATTTTCAATGGCTATCTAACTATAGTATTTTTAATGATGTAGCATTATTTTGTCCAAAATTTGAAAATTTTGTCCAAGTGCTGACTTAGTAAAGTAAAAGGAAGTTAGTCTATTCTATTAGTAAAGGAAAAGTAAGTTAGCCTACTCTATTAGTAAAGTAAAAGTAAGTTAGCCTACTCTATTAGTAAATGAAAAGTGAAGTAGTCTACTCTATTAGTAAAGTGAATGTAACTTTTGCCCATTTCCACACCATTAAGGAGTATTAGGGAATACTGTGTTAAGCATGTGTTTTTTTAATGACTAACTTCATACCTATGGATGATGTGGTCAGCATCAAGCCTGCTGCATTTAGTTTGCAGAAGATCTCATAACTCTTTTAATTAGGCTGGGTCAACCTAGGAGCTGTTTGTGATTAATATTTCCAGTTTAACTGGAAATTGAACCCTGGATCACAAAAACAGGAAGCCAGTACCTTATTAGTAGTTACCTCCATATCTTGAAGCAATGGCTTTTTTTACCTTTTTTATCCAGCTCACTATGCACCCTATGATAGGACATTTCAAAATCCTCCAAGTTTATTTTTTTGTGTATAAAGAGGCCATAACTCAGATTTGCACAGCTTGACAGTCTAGAGTTATGTGGTTAATTATTCTATGTATCTCAATTACTGATGTCAGAAAGCTGATTGTCCACTTTGTACTGGCATTGTGATTGGATGTATTAGTGCTGCCTAAAAATTCAAAAATAGTTAAATAGCAATGTTTTATAGAGGATATAATTTATTTAATAATATTTATCTAATACTGATGTGACTTGCAATTCATTATGTTTCTTTCTGATTGGTTTTTATTGAGATCATATATCCAATTTCAGCTTCCCAAAGGACATCCTCTGTGATTATTTAACAATACCATATGCCTCTGTTGACATAGCTCACTAATTATTCCAATCTTCTAACCATGATAAAATTATAATATAATCATGGGTATTTTAACCATACGGACCCCATAGGCATCTGGAAACAACCATATAAAAGGATCCATAGGCATCCCAAGTCACCCTGTTACTATGCCCTGAATATTCAGTACTAAATTACACGAAATTAACCTTCACCACGCCTATATCAACTCCGGCCGCTGGAAAACAAAATGGCGGCTAGCGCCGTTGGCGACATACCCCATCCAATGAGATATCATTATAATAGACGCCATACAGCCTGATTGGTTACTCGGGAACATGCGCTATTGAAGCCGGTTCATTCCTACGTCCGACATGATCATTGTAACAATGGCTATCCAGAAGATACAAATTTTATAACAATTAATCTGACCACATCTGCACACTGGTACGATGCCATGATGGTCGACCGGTTTTATAGACCTTTCTTTCATCGTATTTTGAATAAAATAACATTGAATCGTGGCTTGAATCATGAATTATTGAGTTATTTAGTTTCACAGCAGTGAATATACAGAATGCCGCGTTGGTTTGGAGACTTGTAGACGTTTGATATCGAATATGTGGAAGTAGCACTAAATGGCTCTAGACCTAATCTCAAAGAACGATTTTACTGCAAATCTACAAGTTTTATACAGTTCTCACGACTATATTTTGATAATTTCGCAGTGAAAGAACATAAATACAACAGATTTGCGTGATTTAGTTTACAGTGTTGACAAGGAATTCGATAACTAAGGTAAGTTATTTTTTTATTTATTTTTTCCCTCTTTATTTGTTATAAAATATGTTTTTTGTGAAAAACGTCTTTACCACTTTCTCATACGTCTGGTATCACACACACACGTACATAAATTACACCAATATATGCATAATTCAATTCTTTATTTATATGTGCAAATATTATTTAAATATCTCTAACAACCAAAAAATTATCACATTTTCAAAACAGTCACCATCAATAACGCAAATTATCAAAAAAGAATCCAGTGGCAGGGAGACGTTTCGTATTTTTAAATCTGGCTTGCTAAAGGTTAAGCTCACATGGCATAGAATTCCCGCCACTAAAAGCTATGTATTTGTCAGTCTAAATGTTATTTAGAAATCTATAATAACAAAAAAGTTATAACGTTTTCCAGACTCTCACCAAAAGTAATGCACATTGCCAAAAAAAAAATCCTGGCCCAAGAAAAGTTACGCAACTTTAATCTGGGGTTCTAAAGGTTAATTCATCTAATGACTATAAAACCTCTTTTCAGGCACAATTAATTTTTTTTTCACGACGGAAATAACTTTTACCTACAATTCTTTATGAAGGATGAATGTTGCTTTGACTTTTGTGGCAATGACAGGATCAGCAAGAATGCTACCAAACTCCTCAGTCAATTTCGCAGGGTCCACTATGTTCACCTGTACAAGAGAAAACATGAGTTTATAACATTGCTTTAGAAATGAACCACCAAACAGCACCAACAATACATCAACAATAAAATACAGAGATTTAAATTACAGATGTTCCCTGTTGAGAAATAATAATCAAATAAATAATTTCATTATCTCAACAGATTTTCTGTGAGTTGCATAAAATTATATCCATAACTAAGAATAACAAGATATTGGTTAACAGCAGAGACAAAAGGTACAGAACAACATCATGATGAATAAACATAAACTTCAAGAAGTGAAGTTTTCAACAACTCAGGATCCAGAATTAAAGATACTGCTGGAGATCGCCTTGACAATTGCTATGTCACGGTTAATTTTAGTATGGAAAAGCAACATCAAGGGTTGAGTGGAAAACTCAATTTACCGCAACCCCTTCCCTGCGGAGGCATCCTTAAGGATACAATTAAAAGTTACCTCTATTTTGTGGCCATCTCCTTTTGGAGCGATGGGCCATGTATTCAAATAATATATCCCTAAAAGCAACTCAAAGTGTTCAAATACTCTGATTGGTTAATTCAAGCTGTCTATAGGTCATCTAACAATTAGTCCGGAAAACTAACAGACTTGAAAAAAGTACTTAGCGAATTGTCGTACCAGTATAGGGTAACCATGCAGTGGATACCCTCTCACTGTGGAATACCAGGAAATGAAAAAGCAGACCAACTGGCTAAGGAAGGTTCTGCTGAAGACCAACCAAATATACCAATCACCTACCATCAGAAAAAACAGATGATCAAGTCAATAAGAAAGCCACAAACACCAACACAAGATGATTATCACATTATGAACAGATCAGAACAAGTTGTAATTCTACATCTCAGAACAGGACACAACCGACTCCGCAGTCACATGTATACAAAGTTCAAGACTGGCAACATGGCCATGTGTACATGTGGACAGGCAGCACAGAGTGCCAAACATATACTTCAAGAGTGTTCTGAGCATGAAACGCTGAGGCAGACATATTGGCCAGAGGAAACAACACTGGAATCAAAGCTCTATGGGACACTGTATGAACTACAAAAGACAGTGAGTTTTATTAAGGAGACAGAATTACAGATATAGACATGTTTCAAGTGAACGAAAGAAGAAGAAATCTAACAATTGAAATTCCATATCTGCACATGTTTGGAAGCATAAAAACTACTTTCTGTGTGTTGACACGTGTGGTCTTTCTTTGTGTAGCCATTTTTCCTGCACTGTGGAGTACACTCAATGAATTTAAAAATTATAACCATTTGGAAAAATGTTTCTTTGATAATTTTAGCATTCATTATCTGATTCAGGAAGTGATTTATAAAGCATTAATGTGTATTGCGATACAAGTAATAATTTGGTAATTCAGATAATAGACCCTATATGCAGCGCACATATTTCAAATTCATGATATGGTAAGGTAAACATTTTCATTTTCTTTTAACCTTTAGCAAGCCAGATTTAAAAATACGAAACGTCTCCCTGCCACCGGATTCTTTTTTGAAAATTTGCATTATTGATGGTGACTGTTTTGAAAATGTGATAATTTTTTGGTTGTTAAAGATATTTAAATAATATTTGCACATATAAATAAAGAATTGAATTATGCATATATTGGTGAAACCAGACACATATATATGTGTGTGATACCAGACGTATGAGAAAGTGGTAAAGACGTTTTTCACCACAAAAAACATATATTTTATAACAAATAAAGAGGAAAAAAAAAAAACTTACCTTACTTATCGAATTCCTTGGCAACACAGCAAACTAAATCACGCAAATCTGTTGAATTCATGATTCAAGCCACGATTCAATGTTATTTTATTCAAAATACAATGAAAGAAAGGTCTATAAAACCGGTCGACCATCATGGCATTGTACCGGTGTGCAGATGTGGTCAGATTAATTGCTATAAAATTTGTATCTTCTGGCTAGCCATTGTTACAATGATCATGTTGGACGTAGGAATGAACCGGCTTCAATAGCGCATGTTCCCGAGTAACCAATCAGGCTGTGGGGCGTCTATTATAATGATATCTCATTGGATGGAGTATGTCGCCAACGGCACTAGTCGCCATTTTGTTGTTCGGCGACCGGTGTTAATATAGGTGCAGTGAAGGTTAATAATGGCATAATGATTCAAAACATTGATCATGCAAACATTTTCAGAGTCTTTGAACATGTATCACATGATACAATTAAACAACATATTTGTAATGCGACAAATAAATATGCAACAAGCATATTACTGATAGGAAAAACTTTGCGTCTAGAGAAAACGAGTTATTATTATTACGTTTATTTGATTGAAAACATGTTTAATTTTGCGAAACAAATGAATATAATGATTTTCAAATCTCCTCCATAATATAAAGAAGCATGATGCTTGTAAATTAATGAATTAGAGTATAGATTAATAATAGGTCTATACTCCAATTCATTAACATGATAATGCAGTGGGCAAATTGGTTAGAGGAAAAAAATTCAACGGCCTTTGAAATTTCTCCACACTGCAGTTATGATTTGAGCTTTTTACTCAGCAAGATTAAAGGGTTAAAGATCGAAACAACTCTCAGAGTGTACTTCCTGCCTGGACTTTCGCTTGTACCAAGATGGTGACACAGGCAGAAAATGTTGATGGTACAACGCATTGCACAAAGCAAAGCTAATATTCGGAAGGTCCCCTGAAAACCAGCTTTCAGGCAGGTAACATAAGACACCATCCTACCATCAAAGTCAGAAATGTTAGCCCACTTGACATGGAGCATGAAACAGGGCATTTATGCTACACAAGTCAATTCATGCACCATGTGGTAAACTGTTAAAATAAACTGCTTGCATATAGTTATTTACACTTCTGATTGGCATAAGTAAGAAAGATGATGTTCGTCCGTCGTGATCGAAAATGACCAAAAACTCAACCATAATAATAATAACAATAAATAATAAAATAATAAAGTTAATAGTGCGTTTTTAAATGACTAGCAAGTCCAATGCACGCACAAAATGTTCTTTTACAGAATTGACAACATTAGAAGGTATCTGTGTGAGGTTGAGATGTTTTTTCTTTTCTACGTGTCCGCTTCTGTCTTGCAGTTTCTTGTCTTAATTCTTCCGCCGCTAGTGCTCCCGTTCTAATGCTGTAACGCCATGCTGTTCTATCCTGAGCGAGGCTCTCCCAAGCGCCTACGTCAATGTTAAGATGTTTCAAGGATGACTTGAGCGTGTCTTTGAAATGCTTTTTCTGTCCACCAGCTTTTCGAAATCCTGCCTTGAGTTCTCCATAATATATTTGTTTTGGCAAACGCGAGTTCTCCATACGCACAAGATGGCCTGCCCAGCGTGAGTGCGCCTTCATAAGTATTGTGTGGATGCTTATTGAGGTTTTTTTTTCCAAGACCTCGTAGTCTGGTACTTTGTCCCACCAAAGAAAATATAAGTAAGAAAGATATACAAGAACTAATTAACGTAGTAGTAGCAGACAGCAAAGTCAAATGTTGTTTCTTAAATAGCAAGAAGTCAGAAGTAATGGTGGTTTATAAGAAACAAACTGGCCACTCAAACACACCTGGCAATGACAAGACAGGTAGAGTAGCAAAGAAGGGTGCACAACAAGAACAGCCATATACACAAACAACCATGCACACAGTTAAAATGATGTTGAAATCTGTGAACAAAGAAAATTGGATGAACAAATGGGCCATGGGAAACACTGGGAGGGAAATCTATAAATATATGACCAGGCCAAATCCTAAAGACAATATCAACCTCTTGGAAAGAAAAGACCAGAGTATCATCTTCAGACTGCGCACACAACATGTACACTTAACAATCACCTACAATCACCTGAACAGAATACAACCACAACACACTCCAGGGTGTTGGATGTGCACTCATCCCTATGACAACTGTTGACCACCACCTTTTTGAATGTCCAGCGCTGGAGGAAATCAGGAAAATGCTTCTCCCTCCAGGGCCAGATAAATGGAACACAGTATATGGAACAAAACAACAGCTCACAAACACATGCATTTATCACGCAATGGCATTGGGTCAAAGGACATCAGCCCATGGATGGCTGGATCAACGACCAACCAACCAACCAAAAAGAAACAAAATCCCCCCAGCATGCAAGATCAAAGTGAATGACTCAATACTCAAATAGTTCCACCAATTCAAGTATTTAAGAACAATGATGACATCAAATGTCAAAAGTTCAACAGAGATAAGAAACATAATAGAGCCTAGAGCGGGCAAAGACAGCATTCTTAAAAATAAAGAATATACTGTGTAATATGTGTCAGTCACTAGAGGTGAGAAAGAGAATTCTTCAGAGCTACAACACTGATTCTAACATATGGATGCGAGTCTTAGACAATAAATAAACAGGATAGTTTAAAATTAGATGCAACAGAGATGTGGTTCTATAGAAAAGTATAATGGACAGCTAGAAAATATATTAATGATGTACTGAAAGAATCATATGTGAGATGGGTGAGCCTCAATAATAACAGAATGACAATCTTTATATTTTGGACATGTTATGTGACAAAATAGCCTAGAGAACATAGTTACTCACTTGAAGGGCAAGATAGAAAGAAGAGAGATAGAGGATGACAGTGTGAGAAAAATGAGAAAATCTGACACCATGGCAAAGAGTCAAAAGAATCCTGATAAGAGATACTGGAAATATTTAATTGTATATGATTGATTATGCCAGCCAGCATGGCACCTATATTGTTGGTGATGATGATAGTTATATAAGGGGAAGTCATTCATTACTTAATAATTGTATTCTGCAATTGAAGAATAGCTACATTGTTTTGGATCAAATTTCTCTGAGAATAGTTGGTAAAAATGTGTTATTTATAACAGCATCCATTTGTTTGTGTTTGTACTTTATGTTGCTGATATCAAGTGAACCTAGCAAGTGGGTTTTTGTGAACCTTGTAAGTAGGTTTTTTTTAAAATGACAGGATATTTTATTTAGCAGTAAAAACTTGGATATTATGTATGATGTCATATGTTTGAAAGTTGTTTTAGTTAATTTGTCAACACTAGATGATATTTCTAAAGATATAGGGCTGTCATCACAACAATTTTGTTAGCTATTGAAAAGATAATCCTGACTGTACATTGAACCATCGGTCCATAAGTGTTTGGATCTCTTTCTCAGAATATTCCTCAAAGAGTATCAACTGACCACACCAACTCTATGCTGCTTTACTAGACCCCTATGGTTACCTGCATAATGCTCTTGTATAGCCACACTCCTCTTGACATGATATTCATGTAGTCTGTTCAGACCTGTAGATTCACAAGTCTGTTACATCTGTCACTCATCCTATCTCCCTAAGAGCATTTAGAACATTAACTCAGCCAGTTGCTAGTCACCATGATTGCTATACCAGCAAGCCTGTCAGTGCATTCATTTCCATGGACACTGACAATCCGAGGTACAAATATGAAGTTGATACTTAGACCACTTCACTGATTCCAACCACTGCCTGTTTGCCCAGCCGTTATCAAAATTTCTTAGCATGCTTTTTAAGTTGCTGAGAAAGCATATGCATGTGTAGTTTTTGAGATTCCAAGCACACCATTACCCTAGTTACTGACATACTCCATGATCATACTACTCGTGACCTGAACTACTTCTTCTAACACTGGATGGCTCTGTAACCAACACGCTCTGTTACTAATTGGTACTGAAAAGGCACTATATGGTTCTGGTGGCACTTTCTGCCACTCTACTTCACCAGGTTCTTTGTTCTTTAGATGAACATACATGTTGAATAATTTCCTGCAAATGACATATCTATGTTTTTCCTCTTTTAACTTTTTCCGGATGTCAAGATGACTGGTAAGACAATTTACTTTTCCTGATATGGTTGTATGTCTAACTCAGTAAAACATAAATAAAACATAATAAAGTGACTGATTTTTAGGTTGATTGTTCCACCAAATTAGAAAAAGGCTGTGAACCATTTCTTGAGCACCTGCTGGACAATATAGACAATGTGATTGTTGTTACAGTTCAGCTGAGATTAGGAAATTTAATAATAAGTGTGATACTGGTAGAATAGACGCATGTGTGGCAGAATGAGGAACTTGTTCAATCGGAAAACTATAAGCACAAACACTCTTCATGCTAAGAAACTTCAATATCTGCTGTGGGAGACTAAACATCTATGGGGCATATCTTTGAAAAATTAAATTTATATTTGATTGGGGGATATAATAACAAATGTGATACCAGTAAAATTTATCAAATGTGGACTAGAATGAAAAGTATGATCATTTGCCATGCCACAGAAACCATAAGAATACATACTTTTCAATATCTGTTATTTGAAAGACTAAACATATATGGGCTATAACTAAAAACACATATTATTCATACTCCAGAAAGATCATATCAAAATATAACAAAACTAGTAGAACTGAAAATGTGGGGTAAAATGATGAGCATGCTCAACTTGAAGGAAAGCACATTCTGGGTAGATCCTTGTTCTATTCTCCATGGTTGGGAAATCATGGAAGTAGCGCATAGCTACACATACTATGTCCGTAGTGCTTTCAAGTCTCAAAATTACCTCATTTTGCCTCCTCTGCAGCCTTTCATAAAACAGAAAGAAATACCGCTATTCTAATCGATGACTAACAACATAAACAGGTGAACAAATTCACTTATTTTGGAAGCATTATATTATCGAATGGCAAAATCACCAAAGAAATTCAACATAGAAGAAACATAGCATATTGGATCTTGGGGCAGATGTCTCCTATTTTCAAAAACAAATATGTGAGAATGAACACCAAAACTGCACTATATAAAACGATTAACATAAATGATTTGTCTACATAGAATCCTCGGAGTAACAATAAGAGACAGAATTGGAAACAAAAACATCAGAAGACTAACAAATACAATGACAATCCAGGATTACATCAGAAGACAACAGATTAAGTGTTTTTCGCATGCTTCCAGGATACCATCAGAAAATGCCCCTCAGAAAGCATTACTATACAAAAATGATGGATATAGAACTAGGGGCAGACCTTGCAAACGATATATTACAGAAATAAGAGTCAAAGAAAACAAATATGTATGAAGCACACAAAAAACAATCTCCAGAGAACTCTTCTACCCCTGAAGATACAAGGCATAAAGGGGTATAAAGTGAAAAGAAATAAAGAAGTCTTCCTATTTGCATATGGTTGAGAATTATGATTGTCAGAGGCAATTAAATGGCAGAAAAGTCTTTAGCATGACCCTGTAATTTCTCTGATATCCTCTGGCAATTCAGTTATTATATAATATTTTACAGCGTGATAGGAGTCATTTTTAGATTACTTTTTATTTCAAAAGTTCAACTCTGTACCTGTCCTCCAGTTTTGTCTGCCATTTTGCCTAGATGAACCAATTTGCAGTCTGTGCCTCCTATAGTCACAATGGACACTGTCACTCTGAAATATGAAAATGAATACATGAAAAAATTAGTTCAAACTTATTAGAAAAGAAGTATCTGCATTCTGTGCAGATTCCTCTCTTTATTTCTGCTTACGTACCAGCATCAGAATACATTCACAGCTTGGATCTTGTAACTCCCAATTTTATCAATCAAAGAATATGGGATATTTTTTTTTAACTTGAGAGAACTGGACAAAGTGACATTGTGAAGCAAGGCAGAGCAGAAATTTAATTAATTTGACTGAAACAAAGCTGATAAACAAAACTACATACCATTTGTTAAATGAATATAAGAACAAAGTATAAAAGCAGTTATCTTCTTCTTCTTCATTCATTCTCAAACTCCTGCAGATTAGCAGGATGTAGTCCGGAGAAAGGAATGCGTTGTGTCATGGTTTACAGCATTGCTGCAATATCTGCGCCTTTCGGCCTGACACATCCGACTCCAGCATGGCTTTGGGTCACTGACCCTATATGGGATGGGACAGCCGACTCCATCCCATAACCTCCTTAGTCGTCTCTTACGACATACATGGAAGGTAAACAGTGTTGCTATTCTTTACTCCCCTTTTGGGCCCGGCAACACACAGGCGATAAAAGCAGTTATAAAATTAATATAAATAGCAGTTTTACATAAATAATACATAAATTTATGTTTTTACTAAAAGGTCTTGATCAATATAGTAGCAAAAAACACCATGGAATCACAATGCAGGAGGTAGACTACATGAAATTATGTATTAGAAACTGACAGAAAGGAATAAATAACCCAAAAAACACACAATGGAAGAATTACATGACAAGAAAATGTAGCCTATAACAAAAATGTGAAATTAAAAACAAAACATTATTATTAAAAATTATCAAATTTTCTTGTATACTGCATTTTGTGTGTGTTTTCCCAGTAATTGGAAAAAACATTATCACATATTCCTATTTTTACCTGGTGAGTTATAGTTTTACTGCAGTTATATTCTTCTATTATTGAAAAAAGTATAAAATCAAATGGTAGATATCCCAAATGTCTGAGAGGACAATTCCTAATCGAAAATACACATTCAGATTGTCTCTGTGCCACCAGTAGGAGTACAGGAGCACAAATTGTATGACATATGATCTTAAACCCTATTCTTAAGTACATAAATATAAACATTGCTGCACAGTCTCTCAGTCATTGATAGGCTGTCATGATAGAAATAAAATACAAAAAAATTATATTTTCTTTCTTTTTCAGATAACATGGGAGTAAAAAACTTTTAACAAGATGCATTTTTTTAAGTTGGCTTGGTGGTAGAGTGATTAGCGAGATGGTCTCACAAACACAACTTGGTTGAACTTGTTCATCCTTTGAAAACTAGCATCCATATTGTATCTGCAATGTGACTGGATAAATAAGTGGTGTCTAAAAATTTAGAAATGGTTGAAAGGTGTTGTCCTATACTGGCTATACTACAATTATTATATTATATTTACATGAAGGTCCTCAACAAACAGAAATCCAGATACAATCAAGAAAATCTGTTGATTCATCTTATCACCTTCCACCTTTACCAGATTTCACTACTTTAATACTATCATGCATTAAAATAAAACATGTTTCATTGGCCGGGAAAGATTAGAAAGAACCAGCACAATGAGATATCTGGGTGTGTTTTTTTTTTACAGAAGTCTGAGTTTCGGAGAACATGTTGACCACGTTATCATAAGGGCAGGCAATGTCTTAGCAGCAATGAAAGTTATGGCTGCTGCGCAGTGTGAGCAGAGGTTGTTATTTCTTTCGTATATAAATAACCAAATGGTCAGAGGGTGTCCGACAAAGTGGATGGTGCCGCAGTAACCTAATGAACAAATAGTCAAGCAAAATGAATTAAACAGGTTACTAAAACACTTACCTTGCCTATTAATAAAAATATATAAAAAAGTATATATAAAAAAACATACAATAAAACTATACAGGACAATTCTCCACGTATCTGCACAAATTGAACCTTTTTCAAGAGACAAACAACAGAAACAACACAATAAAAAACAAAATAGATGACTAGATTTCATCAAGCCCCGTCTCCATAACGCAGGGATGGCAACGCATCTAGTAAAAGAGAAAAATTTTTTATGGACTATGGCAGTGACCAGGGCATTTGAGTGGGTATGCACACAGAAGGTAACACAGGTCTGCATCTTGAGTGAATCTATGAGTATGATTAGGAAGACACAAGTGGATCTCATTCATGAACAGTGGATTGAGGCCTTGAGAAAGCGAGGCTGAAAATGGTAATATTTATTTTTGTGCTGGAACATGTGGCTGTTTGAGGCAATGAAAGAGCAGATCAATTGGCATCATGCATGATTGTAACACAGGGTGATGGGCCAATGGATGGAACTGATGTTTTGAACTCTTTAAGAGATATAGCATGTGAGAGTGAGGCTAGTGTGGATGATGATTCCTTTTCAATGGCCAGGATTAAAGATAAGGGTTTGAAATGCGGTGTTGCTAGAAGTAAACATTTTGGAGGATGCAGAAGAATGATGGTCAACCAGCATATGATCGGTACTATCAGTAGAAGTGTATTGGCGGATACACTCAGGGAGAGATCGGAGCAATTAGACATGTCCAGTTTGCAGTGATGATTATCCGATGACTAACTAACTAATACCATCAAATCACATGGGGCTCTCCCATACGTGCTCCACTTTCCATTCCAGCAGCCATCCCAGTGTATGTAGACTCAGAGTCCCAGTCAGGTGTTGATTGCGTGATCTTTGGGACTTTCAAAAAAAATTACTTATCCTTCCCTCTCCTCTAGACACTCCCATTTCTGTATGTGTACATTCTCAGCCTAATTGACATCATCTTCATCTTGAAATGCATTTATTACCGCATTGATCAAATATAGCTTTATATCTTCTCAGCATTGTTCCGTCTATCACCACATTGTCTGCCAATAAGTCGGCTCTTTCGTTTCCTCTGATCCCAGCATGACCATGGCAGTATCTTCATGAAATGCTCTGGACAATTTGAGTTATTCAATAAATCCCACCATGAACTTTTCTATCTTGCGCAGCATGCTTTGAGAGTCTGTGAATATTACAGTGTATTGATGTATCAGTTATCAACCAATTAAGTGCTGCTGTAACTCTATCTCCATCCTCATGCTCAATGTGACAGTGGAGTATGCAGAAGATTTCTCAACCAACTTCAGTTTCTGTAGGCAACAAAACCCCAACCGTCTTTATTTGTATTTCTGTTAACTGAGCCATCCGTGTATATAATTATGTGGTGTGGTTTCGAGTATAGCTGGGCAAGTTCATGCACTGTAATATGGGCCCTGACACTCGTCCATTTCTGACACGCTTTATCTAGTTGTATTATTACTTTAGACAGTGATTTTTTCTCAATGTCTACCTCCACCCATTCACTGCCCTTTCCTATTTCTTCTAATTCACATACTCTTCCCAGTGTGTCTTCACCCTCTGCCATCCATGATCTGCCACACTTGCTTCATTTTCCCTTTGACTCATCTAGATGTTAGTGTAATTGATAATGGTTGTATTCTGTTACTTTGAGGTACAATCTAACCTGCGCTACCTGAAGTTGCACTCTGATACTGGGGAGATCAAGCAGAAATTTCATTGCAGAGATGGGTGTATCCCTAGTACACCCCAGTACCTCTCTTATTGCCTCATTTTGTACTTTTTCCAATCTATCGACTTGTGTCTGTGACAGTGTTTGTAAGCTGAGGCCATAATCTATGACAGATAGCACCATTACTTGTAGAAGCAGAAACAGTACCCATTTCTGCATGTCAAAAGTCGCCATAACCTTGATAACAATGATCCCTCTTTTAGCCTTCTGAATCATATTTGTGATGTGCTTGTTGAACGAGAGACTTCTATCAAAGGTTATCCAAAGATATTTAATGTCCTATTCTCTTTCAATGAATGAGCTCATGCAACTGACATGCACATTTAATATCACCACCTCAAATATACTGACTACCCTACTAATTAATAACTTACCCTTTTCCACATGCGTCTTCTGCAGTTTTGTTGTAGAACTCCACCACTGTCTGCTCTTCCACAATATCTTCTAGTTTCCCCACACCAATGTTAGCTTTTCCATCAGTGCACAGAATGACCTTGGAGCCTGGGTGGTGTGCTGCTATATTTATAGCAACAACAAGTGCTGGACCAAGTGCAGTGGCACCTCCTTCTTCAAGGCTGACAAGAAAAATTAAAAAAAACTTCTAAGGTTGTGGGTTTGAAATCAGGACACTGCAATAATTTATGCTAAAAGTATTTTATTGCAGGAAAAAAGAAACTGCAACAAAATGTTTTGAAAGTTAAACAAGATGACAGATATGCACATAGATTTCTCTATGTTCAAAAGTACCGTTAAGATCAGAATATAAACCCATCCGATTGTAGGCAGAGAACCTAATTATCCCTTCCCGAAAGTGGAGAAAGTCTAAGATCCGACTATAGACCGACAACCCCAACTTAACAATGGTGACAATAATGAACTTCATCATCATAAGAAAGAACCGACATGCTAAATGGAAATGAACACAAACTTTTGCAACTGTAAGAAAATGGCATTCCTTTCATTTGCTTCACTTATGTAACTTAAATGAATCAAGGAATGAAACTCCAGTGGCTACTGTATTCTGGATCAATACATCCGAAAATAATGAATAGGCTGACTTGATGGATTATGTCGGCGGCTGAACACAGTCACAACTCATCTATAAAGAGTTCTATCTAGTTGAACACTAGCAGAAACTGAAGCTAATTAGGTCTACTTTCATTTTCTTGGTTAACCGGATGAATAACGTTTGCTTACAATTGTGATATGTTTGCTCAAAGAGGTATGGAGGTACAGGCAGCTATAGTCATGGACAGCTACAGAAAAATATGTTTTATCTTTCGACTATAGTCGCAGATAGTATGGTAACGTTTAAACTGAAGTGTGACAAAGAACTCATTTGTTTACCTTATGTTGAGTATGCACTTTCATTTATAAATATATTGAGCATGAATCACTTAATAGACCTTATACTGAGTATACAACAGAGGACTCACTTGTAGACCTTCTCACTAAGAATTTTTCTGCTGAATTTAATTGCCGCTGGTAATGCTACATCTGAACCAATCAAGCACAATTTCTCCTCATTTGTCAGTTTGTCTCCTGCTACAATGACCTCTGGCTGAGTTCCATCTCCTACAATTGTCACCTGTAGGACACATACACAAACAATCTGTAAAATATTCTACTTCTCCACTAATAAAGCATAGGGCATTGTTCTGCACTCTGTCTATAGATTCTACATTTGTCTTGACCCAGGCTGACACAAGCTTCTGTAACTACTGAAGCAGCAAGAAAAAGTTCACACTACTAGCTTATCCATATTTGAAGATGACTTCAATATGCAGGAACTCCAATAAGGGCTGAAGAAACTAAAGCCAAATAAGTCTCCTGGGCCAGATAAAATTTATAATAAAATGTTAACACACATGGGCACATTAGGGAAAGAAGTAGTCCTTAAACTAATAAATATATTGTATATGGATTACACATTCAATTATCTTTCTTTTGATACCTTATCATTGCTAATACTTTGTCTTCAGGAAGCTTGTGCCTAAATCATGTTTCAGTCCAAAAATTTTGCGTAAAATTAATTATCTCCAAAACCCCAGGAATAATTCCATCATTAAAGATTTAATAGTTATTTTTGCATTTTATGTTAATTTTTATTTATGCCTATCTCTTATTATCTATAGAACTATCTCTTTGTCACTTTTAGGCTAGATTTTTCTATAATCATTTGATAGTACATTTTCTATTTATGTCTCCTTTACCATTATATATTTATATCTTTTTATTTCTATAAATCCAAATCTACACATTATCTGACTGTCCATAAATTCATGTTTATATTGCTTTCTGTCATTACCTATGTATATCTCTCTATAACTTTCTTTTATACCACTCTCTGTATTTCTTCATGGTAAGAACTTCATCTAGATCTTCCTGTAGAATTTCAAACATGACCACAGTGACTAGTGGTAGCTCAATGAACTTTTGCTTATATTTTGAATGCACAACAATGAGCTAAGACAGGTGAAAGATATAGGGTGTATTTCTTGTTCTATGTCTATGGCTAAAATTCAGGAACTGGAAGTGAAGTGCAGCGTTGTAATAAATAAGCTACAAATGGGATCAAAAGAAAAGTTATCAACCAACACATAACAGGTATAGTCAGTTACCACATGCTAAAGGATATATTGAATATTAGATCAGAGTACCTATGGATGTGTGTGGAGTGCTATAACAACGACCTGATGATTAACTAACAAATACTTCTGTCTATATCTCTGTCTCCATTTGTCTAACATTACTTGGAAGCATAGAAGAATTATCGAAATAATTAGAAGATGGCAGACATAATTACAACCAGGTCTGTTCGGGATTGAGATGTGAATTGATGTCAGCTAAATGAACATGGTTCAAATCTTTCTTTATGTATATCTATATCTTCCAGTTGGCAACTATGTTGTCCTTCTATATCTTCTGCCTTATCTCTCTGTCTTTCCATGCATGTAGTTCTACACAGGTATTAATCTGATATGTGAGTAACATTTTACCTCACTATTAAAGGCAATTAATGCCACTCGTCTGTCTGGATGCTGTTGAGACATCTGATCAAGCTGATGGACAACTGCGGCTTGCATGGCTTGCAGGCGAGAAATGTAAGTAATATCTGTGTCACGTTGTGATGGTAGAAACTGATTATCATTGTCCTCATTAAAACTCTGGAGACGTTTCAACTGACTTGTTCCACGAAGTTTCACCTTTCCTGAAATCTGCAGATGCAGGGATAAAACTCAGTATGTGCTATCATATGTGAAACTGTGTATGTTGTAACATGTGCTGTCATATGTGTTGTATATGTTGTAACATGTGATGTTATATGTGCTGTATATGTTGTAACGAGATGTCTTATATCAAGTTGTAACATGAGCTGTCATATGTGATGTCACATGTGAAGTTGCATATGTTGTAACATGCTGTCATATGTGAAGCTATATATGTTGTAACATAAGCTGTCACATGTCAAGTTGTAACATTTGCTGTCATATGTGAAGCTGTATATGTTGTAACATGCTATCATATGTGAAGATGTATATGTAGTAACATATGCTGTCATATGTGAAGATGTATATGTTGCAACATGTGCTGTCATGTATCAAGCTTTATATTTAGTAACGTGATGTCATATGTGAAGATGTATATGTTGTAACATGTGCTGTCATATGTGAATTTATATATGTTGTAACAAGTGATGTCATATTTGAAGATGTATATGTTGTAACATGTGGGTCATGGATAACACAATGACATATATGTCACTTGAAAGCAGCTCAGATCAATGAAAATTAAGCACTGAAGAATGATATTGCTTTCATCTTTGACAGAAAGAACAATTTATTTTCTGCCACACATGCCATATTGAAGCTATTTACCAAGAGTTATTTAGTCACATTGTCACAAACACAGGTTGATCGACTAGATGCCTAGAGTCCAGGATACACCAGAGATACATCCATCGTTGCCATGAGGTTTCTTCTAGATCAACCCAGCATCAAAGACATTGAATAGAGCAGGTGAAATAATACTTTAAAGTTGCCAACAATGATCATCCCTTACATCAACCTCTAGGCAACACAATATGATGACACATCAAACGAAGAAGGTCTTAGATAACAAAAGAAGAAGACACCCTATTCAGAGTCTGTGATCTGGAAGATGTAGGATGAATTGGTGGAAGTAAGCATAAAGAAAAAGTCCTTGACAAATGTTGTGATACAGCTAGAAAGAGTGTCATGGTTGGGCTGTCACCAAGACAGAGAGAATGATAAAAGAATGAATTCAGCAGTACTCAAAACATGGATGTTGTAACTCAGTTGTTGGGGAACTGGTTTTCTGTTCGGGTTAAATTTCCAGTTGAAGTGGAAATTTCTTTTTAAATCACCAATTACTTCTAGGTCAACCCAGTCTAAGGAAGATGACCACCAGATCTTGTGGGAAAGTAAAGGTGACAGTCTTGATACTGGCCACATCGTCCATAGATGTGCTATTAGTTATAAAAAACACAGTCCTAACACTGTATTCCCAAATACACCTCAATGGTATGGAACAGGGAAAACTTGACTTAGTTGCAAGATATAATCATTGACACAGATGGTACAGTAATAAGAGAAGCAAAGATGTGTGGGTGGGGTTTCATTGCTTACCAACATGGCAAGTGGTAGAGAGAGCTACTACTTTTCCCACAAAAACATCAAGTATGAGAATAGAGATAGAGGGAAGTGGGGGTGACAGTGGCTCTTGCTTGGCTGATGACTTAACTACCAACAAACATATTGATTCTATCAGACTTCAGAATAATCTGCACAAGTAAAGAAAGGAAGCAAGCTGCACAAGATAAGAAGTTGCACAAGATAAGAGAGGAAGAAAGCTGCACAGGATAAGAAAGGAAACAAGCTGCACAAGATAAGAGAGGAAACAAGCTGCACAAGATAAGAAAGGAAACAAGCTGCACAAGATAAGAAAGGAAACAAGCTGCACAAGATAAGAAAGGAAACAAGCTGCACAAGATAAGAAAGGAAACAAGCTGCACAAGATAAAGGAAGCAAGCTGCACAAGATAAGAAAGGAGTGGATTACTCTCTCAAAAAAAGTGTCTTCATTCTAGATTAGAAACTAGCTTCACAGCACATGGGGCATTCCCATAAGTGCTCCTCCCTCAATTCCAGCAGCGATCCCAGTGTATGTAGACTCAGAGTCCCATCAGTTGTTGATTGCGTGATCTTCAGGGCCTTCCAAAAAAATTACTTTGTTAAAAAAAGTTCATGAAACTATGTCATATGGGAGCCAAGTCAGACAACAATGAAAAAGCTGATGCATTGGCAAGCAAAGCCATTAGTGCAAGGCACAGTGATAAGAAGAGGCAAAGTTCATTAGTATCATGAAAACATGAAAATTATGAAGAGGAGATAGAAAAAGACAATCTATATGTTCAGAGAAAGATAGAAATGGGAATGACCAAGGAAGAGGAGAGAAAGTGTGCCCCTCTCTGGAAAATTAGAAGAACCCACAACCAAAAGGAACAATGAGTTTATATACCGACAGATATCTGATAGAATGGCAAACAGAGCAGTTATGGGAATGCCCCCAGTGCTGTGATACTGATACTCAAGATTCAAGGTTACCAATTTGTTTGACTGGATGGCCAATGTTCATTCTGAAATTATTTCTATTAGCAGGTGGCGGTTTAGGTAACAATAAAACTTCAAGTGATATCCATCCTTGCAGTAGCGCTAAAGGACCATTTTTGTAGGTCCATAGCCCTAGATTTTATCTGTTTTGGTGAATGAATAAAAAAAATGCACTGAATGTTAATTTCTGTGCATGACACTAAAGAGGTGCATGGCTAAGCAGCTTAGAGGGAACATTGCTGATGACTATATTTTACACTTAAATTATCATTTACCTTTTCCAGTGACAAAATCACATTTATTTTATAAACGTTTTCTCAGAAACAGGAAACATGCATTTTTTAATGAGTAAATATTTTGTAGATCGTGCTACACAAAAATATTACCTCTGTTGTTACACACATGCTTCCTGATGTGTCCACGCAAAACACAACCAAGGACTTGTCCACACCTGACAAGCTGCTGGCTGTGGTTGTCATGGCAGGCTCTAAGAGGAAGGTCACATCTTCAGTGTCTGGAATTTCTGCTGGTTCTATATCTACTTCTGCTGACTCACCACAGTACTCACACTTCCAAACCTGAAGAAACCAAAGACAAACGTAACACTTTACTCAAAATGGCTGAAAATGGAGCACTGGATTAACTTCATTGTACTTGCCTTCTCCCATGTATATTTAATCCTTTTTAGCAGAGCAGCATTCTTGCTCTCTGCTGAAAATATCACTCAGAAAAAATGCACTTGTAAGCAAAACATTGTAAACAAATTTCAAACCAACAATCTTGTAAACACATGGTTTGATCACTGGGTTCTTCTTCTTCGTGAGCGTTCATTCTCAAACTCCCACTGGATCTCTCTTATAGCAGGACCATGGTCCTATTATATTTCCAGCAGGATGTAGTCCAGAGAATGGAAATGCGTTGTGCCGCCGTTTTATTTGCGCCAATGGCTCGACACATCCGTCTTCAGCGGGGTCACTGGGTTAGAATGTGTTAACCCATAACCCATCAGAGTCATAGATGTGCCACACTGGATACATTAGCACATAAAGTTCTCCAAATAACTCTAGCCATTTAGAGGAGTGTAGAAAAACCATGCTCAGACCATTCCTTGATGTTATCCATCCTGATTTTTCTCTGAATATATACTCATAGCAAATACAATGTCACAAATCTTTGAATATTTAGAAAATTCAAAATTTAACTACCAAGCAACAATCAGTGATATGCTGACAACATCATTCTTAGCATGCTATTGGTTACAGAAAAATAATTTAAACAAAATAATCATCCTTTATAAAGCTAAATGAATAATATTAATTTTATATAATAATATGCTTAAATTACTGTATGCAAACTCTTTGCCTTTTTTGTTTGGTTTTTTAAAACTTCATTCTCATATTTGCTGTGTTATAGTTTTATCTCAGGAAATTGATTGTTATGAAATCCTATGCCTATGTACAAGAAATGTAAGAACCATCACCTTTGAACGTTGATCAACTTTGCTGATGTGAGATAAGATGGCACGACATTTACTACAGACTACTGGCTCCCCTGCATGCATGTTGCTAGGCATAAGAAGTGTGTTGAAGTTCACAGATACAATGTTTGTGTCCGCTCGTCGAAAACTTCGTTTGCTTGAAGCTTCTACCAACATGAAGATGGAAAAAAAAAAACATTGAATACATTAAACATTAAGTTAAGTCTTTCTATAATAAATTATTACAGCTACTTAATATAGGACATTGCTATTACACTATTATGGGTTAATATCTAGGCACCACTAATACATCCAATTATATCACCAGTACAATGTGAACAATGAACTTTCAAACCAGAAGCTAATTCAATTAAATTGCATTTGTTAGGGGAATTCACTATTCACCGTAACACTGAGTTGATTAGGTCCTTCTACATGAAATAATTATCTCAAACATATAATCACAAATGATGGTAGATATGAAACAGAAGTTAAAGGGAGAATAGAAATGGCTAAAAGTGCTTTCAATGACATGAGAAAAATATTAATATCTAAACAAATTATAAACAAGCAAAAAAATTAGAACTATAAAATACTACACCTATTCTACATTAGTGTATGGCTCAGAAACATGGACAATAAACGAAAAATTAGAAGAGAGAATTGATACCTTTGAGAAGTGGATAGAAAGAAAAAAGGGGAGAATTTTATGGAAAGAGAAGAAAACCAACAAAGAGGTTCTGACAACACTTAGTATCAAGAAAGAATTATTCAAGGAAATAAAGATCAAACACATAAAATGTTTTTGGGCATAAAAGACATGACAGCTTGTTGAAGATCTTACTTGAGGGTAAAATCAAGGGGAGGCAAGCAAGAGGAAGGCAGAGATACAAGTGGGACAGTAACATCGCAAGATGGACAGGTTACAATCTAGCTGAGTGCACCACCAAGACAAGAGACAGTGGATGCTGGAGGTCTATTGCAGCCAATCTTCATTTCGGAGATGGCACTTAAAGATGAATATGTGAGACTATAAAGCAGATTTATACCATGAGTCAAATACATCTAATATTTATACCATGAGTCAAATACATCTAATATTTATACCACGAGTCAAATACATCTAATATTTACACCATGAGTCAAATACATCTAATATTTATACCACGAGTCAAATATATCTAATATTTACACCATGAGTCAAATATATCTAATATTTATACCACGAGTCAAATACATCTAATATTTATACCACGAGTCAAATACATCTAATATTTATACCATGAGTCAAATACATCTAATATTTATACCATGAGTCAAATACATCTAATATTTATACCATGAGTCAAATATAACTAATATTTATACCACGAGTCAAATACATCTAATATTTATACCACGAGTCAAATACATCTAATATTTATACCACGAGTCAAATACATCTAATATTTATACCATGAGTCAAATACATCTAATATTTATACCATGAGTCAAATACATCTAATATTTATACCATGAGTCAAATACATCTAATATTTTTACGACGAGTCATATACATCTAATATTTATACCATGAGTCAAATACATCTAATATTTATACCATGAGTCAAATACATCTAATATTTATCATCATCATCATCAAGTGCCGTCTCCGCAACGAAGGTTGGCTGCAACGTATCTCCAACATCTCCTGTCTCTTGTCTTGGTGGTGCACTCTGCTAGACTGTAACCTGTCCATTGTGTAATGTTACTCTCCCACTTGTATCTCTGCCTACCTCTTGCTCGCTTCCCTTTGACTTTACCCTCAAGTAAGGTCTTCAATAAGGTGTCATGTCTTTTAATGTGTCCAAAGTATTTTATTTGCCTGATCTTTATTTCTCTTAGTAGTTCTTTCTTCATATTAAGTGTCTTTAGCACCTCTTTATTTGTTTTCTTCTCTTTCCATGATGTTCTCCCTATTCGTATATATATCCACATCTCAAAAGCATCAATTTTGTCTTCTAATTGTTTATTTAGTGTCCATGTTTCTGAGCCAGACATTAATATGGAATAGATGTAGCATTTTATAATTCTCATTTTTAACTTTGTAATTTGTTTAGATATTAATAATTTCCTCATGTCATTGAAGGTACTTTTAGCCATTCCTATTCTCTTTTTAACTTCTGTTTCACATCTGCCATCATTTGTGACTATGTGTCCAAGATATTGATACTGTTTTACTTGTTGTAGTTTCTCTCCCTGTATGTTTATGTTTACGTCCTGTTCTTCTGTGTTTTTGCTGATTATCATGGTTTTTTTGTTTTGAATGTTTATATCCAGTCCATATTCATTACTTGATTTATTGACTTGATCTATTAGTCTTTGTAGTTCATGTTCACTTTCTGCTAAAAGAACAGTGTCATCTGCATATCTAATGTTGTTTATTATTTTCCCATTGATCTTGAGTCCTGGTATTTCTTCTATATTTTTAAAGATATTCTCTGTGTAGATATTAAATAGGCTTGGTGATAAAATGCATCCTTGTCTTACCCCTCTTCTTATTTCTATGTACGGTGAGTAGCTGTTTTCACACCTTATTGATGCAGTTTGTTCCCAATATATATTTCTAATCAGCCTGATGTCTTTTCCATCTATGCCTATTTCTTGAAGACATTTGATTAATTTTTCATGTTGGACTCTGTCAAAGGCCTTGCTGTAGTCTATGAAGCAAATATAGATACTTTTTTGGACTTCTATATATTTATCTATCACTAGCCGGATACTCAGTATAGCTTCTCTGGTTCCTTTGTTTTTCCTAAAACCGAATTGTTCTTCACCGACCTCCATGTCTATCTTGTTCTTAATTCTTTCATGTATTATCTTGAGAAGTATTTTAGTTAGATGGCTCATTAGACTTATTGTTCTATATTCTGTACAGTCCACAGCCCTGGGCTTCTTAGGTAGTGGTATGAATATTGATGATGTTAGGTCTTTAGGTATATGGCCTGTTTCGTATATGTCATTGCAAATTTCTGTGATAGTATCTACACTAAAATTCATTTAGAGTTTTTATTATGTCTGCTGTTATGTTGTCAGAGCCTGCAGCTTTTCCACATTTTATTGAATTTATTGCATGATCTACTTCTGATTTCAGTATTGCTGGTCCATCATTGTTGTGTATTGTTGGTTTTTTGTTCCGTTGGTCGTCAAACAGTTCTGTTACATAATCTGCCCATCTTGTGAGTGCTTCTGTTTTATCAAATATTATTTTACCATTTTTATCTTTTATGCAGCCACCGCCATTAATAGGATTTTTCTTATTTGTGATCAGCCTTATCTCCTTATGCATTAATTTTGTCTTCTGTTGTATGGACATCTCCTCTATTTCACTGCATTTTGTTTCTAGCCATTGTTTTTTCGCTGTTCTGCACATGTTACGTATCTCCTTGTCTGTACTTGAGTATTTTGGTGTATTTTTAGCTTTCTTTCTGTCATTTTCTCTAATATTTCATCTGTCATCCATGTTTGTTTGTTCTTGGTATTTCTTGTTGGTAAATTTTTACTTGATGTTTGAATACTTTTCTTTAGGCTTTCCCATTTATTGTCTATTTTCTCTTCTGGATTTTCCCTTCTGTATTGTTCCATGCATTCTATCATTAGATGTTCATATCTATTCCTTACATCTACAAGGTATTTTTGTTGTATGTCTGGTTGTTTTAGTGCTGATGCGTCTATCTGTGGTTCTTGGATTCCTCTATTTACTATCTTTTTAAGTTTGACATTTATTTTGCACATCACTGGATTATGGTCAGAGTTGATATCTGCACCTGGGTATGTTTTGATGTTTTTGACACTATTTCTAAATCTATTGTTAATCATAATGTAATCTATTTGGTTCCTCTTTCTGTCTCCAGGACTTTTCCATGTATATAATCTTCTATTTTCCTGTTAAAAGAATGTATTACATATGATCATATTGTTCTCCTCACAGAACTGTATAAGTCTTTCTCCTCTGTCATTTCTTGTCCCTAGTCCGAATTGCCCTACAATGTTCTTATGTCTTCCTTTTCCTATTTTCGCATTCATGTCTCCCATGACTATTAAAATGTCTGTTGATTTTACTGGTTTGAGTAGTTGTTGTAGATCTTCATAGTACTGTTCTATTTCTTCTTCAGTGTAATCTGTAGTCGGTGCATAAGTTTGTATAATGGCTAGATCAAACGGTTTTGCTTTGATCTTTAGCAACATCATTCTGTCATTATATGTCCAGTACCCGCTGATATATTTTTCTATTTCTTTCCTGATCAGTATTCCTACCCCTCGTTCATGGTAATCTCCTCCTGAATGTATAAAACTAAAATTTTCTTTTCTTGTGTACCCAGCATCTTTCCATCTTGTTTCTGCTTTTCCTAGAATATCTACATCTAATGATTCTGCCTCTAATATTAAATTTTCTAGCTTTCCTGATTGGTGTAGTGTTCTGACATTCCATGTTCCTATTCTAATATGTTGTTTCCTAAACTTTAGATGTTGTTCATCCGTTGCTTGACTTTGGGGTGTACGTGGTAAGGTCCCAGTCTTTTCCACGGTGGCCAGCCAATATTCATTATTATGCCCAGAACTTGCCTCTTGTGCGCCACTTGAGCCGTTGATCCATTTGGATTCCTCCGCCTCGTGTGCCGTCACAGACTTTTTGTCTAGGGATGGACATTCCCTATTGTTGACTTACGGTTGTCTCTTTGAGAAGACATTCTACGCTATGAACGTAGCCATTAACTGGTATTTATACCATGAGTCAAATGCATCTAATATTTTTACGACGAGTCAAATACATCTAATATTTATACCATGAGTCAAATACATCTAATATTTATACCATGAGTCAAATACATCTAATATTTATACCATGAGTCAAATACATCTAATATTTTTACGACGAGTCAAATACATCTAATATTTATACCATGAGTCAAATACATCTAATATTTATACCACGAGTCAAATACATTTAATATTTATACCACGAGTCAAATACATTTAATATTTTTACGACGAGTCAAATACATCTAATATTTATACCATGAGTCAAATACATCTAATATTTATACCACGAGTCAAATACATTTAATATTTTTACGACGAGTCAAATACATCTAATATTTATACCATGAGTCAAATACATCTAATATTTATACCATGAGTCAAATACATCTAATATTTATACCATGAGTCAAATACATCTAATATTTTTACGACGAGTCAAATACATCTAATATTTATACCATGAGTCAAATACATCTAATATTTATACCACGAGTCAAATACATTTAATATTTTTACGACGAGTCAAATACATCTAATATTTTTACGAGTCAAATACATCTAATATTTATACCATGAGTCAAATACATCTAATATTTTTATGACGAGTCAAATACATCTAATATTTATACCGTGAGTCAAATACATCTACTGTAATATTTATACCATTAGTCAAATACATCTAATAAATTATGTTATTTTTTTATCCAGAAGATAACTTTAAGAATTATTGACTATAGCAAAACTTTTATCAATGTCTACACTGACGAATCTGCATTTATAGTAATCATCAAATCAGGTTAAAGAATCTACATACAGCATCCAGATACATCATTGCCGTAGTCTGATTCAGGAGGGAAAGTTTGCATTACTACACAACTTCAAGTGAAGACATTATCACACTTATTATGTTGGTCATAGAAATATACAGACCTAACATCATATATTTAATACGACTTACTGTCATTACTGTATATATTTTGTTACCATCATTACTGTATGTATTCCTTACTGTCATTACTGCATGTAATCTTGCCCTGTCCATTCTTGATGTTGTCTGTCCATGCCTTTATAGCCCTCCTCTGCTTCTTCCACCCTCGACAGTTCCCTGCAGTATTGTTTTTGACAAGGAATTGTGCCTGCATACATGTCCGAACCATGCTAGTTTTAAAATATGTCATTTATGTGTCATTTCTTCTTCTGCGTTCATTCTCAAACTCCTGCAGATCAGCAGGATGTAGTCCGGAGAACGGAATGTGTTGTGTCATAGTTTACAGCATTGCTGCGATATCTGCCTGACACATCCGACTTCAGCATGGCTTTGGGTCACTAACCCTATATGGGATGGGACAGGCAACTCCATCCCATAACCTCCTTAGTTGTTATTTACGACATGTGTGGAAGGTAAACAGTGTTGCTATTCTTTGCTCCCCTTTCGGGCCCTGACAACACACTTGCGTTATGTGTCATTTAATGTTGTTATGGACATAAATGAATGGCTAATGTGAATAATTCATACACATAATTAGCAGATAATGGAATTATTCCATGCAAACAATTTTGGATCATAAAATATTCCAACTTTAAACATTGATAGATTTGATTAAATTATTGATGGTAGGATAGCTGAAAGTTACAGATGAAAATGCTTTAGTTTCTACCAGGTTAAGAATAAATTATTAGATATTTCAACAACTCTTAGTCTACAAGAAATAATGAATTTCTTTAATCATTCAAATTGAACCTGTAATAGACATCCACTCAAGAACACCACAATGCTGAGAGAACTTCACAATTGCAACATCATACTAAGTAATATACAGAAACTGATTACAGACATGCGCAGTGATAACAAAACAAAAACCTTTTTAATTTATAGATTGAGAGTTTGGACAATCTAGCATATAATATATCTAATAATTATAAAAAAAGTAAAGTAACCCATAGCATTTATTAATGCCGTAGGGGTGTGAGATGTTAGAGATCTCACATTTCATAGGCTCTGAAAATGAGAGCGGTAGCCATCTCCTCTCCCTTGCAGTATTAACTTCCCAGATTAATCCAGTACGCATTTAAGGCTGGGTCGACCTGGGAGCCATTGCGATCTAAAAAACATTTCTGCCTGAACTGGGGAATGAACCCAGGACCACTCATATGCAAAGATAGTGATCTAACCACTGTGCTACGAGACTCCCCTAATAATTATAAAGGCAGCTGAAATGCAATGAAAAAGAAATAAAAATAATGCCAGAGAGAGTACTATTCTCAATCAACACTATATGACTTATGAGAGTTAATGAACACTTTTCTACATACCAGAAATGTTGGAGATTCTAAACTGTGACATTTTCCGAGACCCTTTATATGACTTGTGAGAGTTAATGAACACTTTTCTACATACCAGAAATGTTGGAGATTCTATCCTGTGACATTTTCCGAGAGCCTTTATCTTTGGAAATTTGCTCCTGCCTCCAATGATGCATCAGCTTTTTCTTCTTTTTGAGAAACTTCTTAACTGGGTAAAGAAACAACAACTAAGTAATATACAAATACTTAGCTAATTTAGAGTACTACTAATGCAACATTAATTAAATATGAGTTCTCTAAATCACATAAACAGACAAGTTCAGCATTTTGGTAAATATACCTTTGTCAAGAAACAAGCAAAACAGACACATTTTACTCAAGTAACATCAGACATTGAAAATAATGGAACATTGTGACATGAAACCAAGAAATGCGACATATTGTGCCCATATGAAGCAAGAGAACCTCTCTAAGTAGGAGATTTCTGCTGAAAGCACTGCATACTGAAAGTTCAAGTATTCTAGGTATTAAAGAAAGCCCAAATAAAAAAAAATGGTTGCATATAGGAAACAGGAACTTTATTGGTCATAATTCTTGGGGGTTGAAGCAACCAAAAAGAAATAAGGGATAGTTGCAATGTCAAAAAATGTGATAAAACAAATGTGCACAGGAAGATGTGGAACACAATATTACAGTACAAAGATAGCAGAAGCTTAATTCATTCACACATAAATTGGATACATGTTTTCGTTAATGTTAAAAATATGGAACCAGTTTCGTATACATGAAGTGTCAAGTACCTGTGGATACACAGTGTGGGTGAGTATAAATGAAAGTCACACCCTAACTGTGCCTTGAGGACAGGTGGTGACTGTCCCAAGCTAATAAAGTCAATACGAAGTAAATCTAAAATGTAAAGGCTTGAACACAACAAAACGTTCACACAGAAGATAAGCATGTCTTCTGAGCAAACATAAATAACCCAGGTATAGCTATGCTCATGAGTGTTTCCTTATCTGAAAACAGCCTCTCAGATAAAAAGTGTTCAGTACTTTAGGATATAATGAACAGTGAATGTTTTCAACTACAGAAGTTGATTTACATGAGCAAAAAGCAAAGTCATTTTATGGCATAGTTCTCCTTTGAGTAGAAGGTCTCTTCTCAAAGTACAAAAACTGTTGACAGCTGGAATATTCTGAGTATCAAAGAAAGCTCTGCAAATGCTCTTCCATTACACAAAAAGATCTAGTAATTTCTGAGAGAACTAAAGACAAAAGATATGTGGTTATTCAGATGCCTTTTCTTATATTCAGCGCTGACCAGTGAATCATAACAGTTGTCACATTTGTTGGCCACATTATGAGTTGAGATTTGGAACACAATGTGAAAACAGGTTAAATTCAGTAGAAAAAATTTAGTGACATGGGACTGATTTGAATTGAAGTAAAACACATCATTTTTTACTTTTTACATCATAGTTCAACTCCATTTAACTGTACTTCAGAATATCACTGCTATATGCAGATGTTTCAGTATTTTATCTCCTTCTTCTAACTCAACTGCAGCAGATATTTCCAACACCTTTTGTGAATAAAGCTGTAATGTGAAAAACTACCTAAAAATAAGACACACAATATCAGTATATGTTGCAGGTGGGGAATACAAAAGTTTGAACAGCAATATTTTCACAACATAGTTATTAATCTGACACCCTATATCATGGCATGGAAACAAGTCAGCAGTGGTGCTGATACACAGTACAGTGGATAGTGCATTATTTATATCAATTATTGTCCACACCTGCCATTGTGACATAGCACATGATGATGAAAACCTGAGGATAAAAATAAACAAACTATTAATATGTCCACATGTTAAAGGGACCCAAGAGGGGAGAAATAAATAGTGATACTGTTACCTGACTGGCATCTTGTAAGGAGCGACTAAGGAAGGGAGGGGGATGAAGGCTGTCCCATTCTATTGAGGGCCAAAGTGACCCATAGCCAATGCTGAAATCAAATATGTATATCGAAAGTTGGAAATGTCACAACTAAGCTGTAAACCATGACACAACTTCTGTTCTCTAGACTATATTCTGCAGAAGTTTGAGAATAAATGCAGACAAAGAAGAAAAAATAAATATCTGGAAAATGAGAATTCTTTCAGCAGGCTGTTAAAAAACAATTAGCCACTTCAGGAATGAGCAATGTTTTCTTGTTCTATTTTGTGTGTGTTCACTTGAACTCTACACCATCAGACTGAGCAATATTAACCCCTGGCTTTGTCTATAAATGTGTTGACTGGGTTATTTTATTATATTCTATTCCATTTTATTCTATATATTGCAGGAGTTAGCGTAAGATGTCAATATAACAAGTATCTTCAATTGGGGTGTGATTGACACATACTCTATAGTCACTGGGCATATACATTCCTTCACAGTAAAGATGATGTGGTCCCTCATCATGTTGATTGTCTTTAAATTATATCAATGGTGAATGGGATACATTTCTGGACAGTCTAATTTCCTAGCACAGAAGTGTCAAAATGTAAACTAATGCACTTTGGACATGTTTGTGGAGATTCATAATAACTTACACTAATATGATGCATGATGATAGTGCACAGGTCAATTAATGAAAACATTGACTTACTTATTGTTGATCCCCATTTAGCTTCTACCTCCTCATCGGATTCAGAGTCACTGAAAATCAGTATAATAAATCAGTATTAATTATATAAATACAGAACACATGTAGTAGTCATATAAAGAGACACAGCACAACAGCATGGAAAAACTAGTTATGGACGGCATGGTTGATGGTAACAGGAAAAAGTGTTACTGAACAAGATGATGAGCAAGAGATATTTCAGAGTGTTAGGTACGCCCTTGACTGCAACAGGTTAACTTGCCCAAAGTCATGAGTTCAGAGAGTCCATAGACTACACTCTGTAAAGAATACATCAACTAAATAATAATAACATGTAATATATATATATATATATATCAATAATCAATATATCAATAAACCCAAAACCCTTCAGGGTCGTAGGGGTACCACATTGGATGCTTCAGCACACAGAGTCCTCCAGCGAATTCTATCCTCAGCGATGCGGATGAGTGTGGAAATATCTAGCCCTGTCCATTCCTTGATGTTGTCTGTCCATGTCTTTATTTGACCTCCTCTGCTTCTTCCACCCTCGACTGTTCCCTGCAGTATTGTTTTTTACAAGGAATCGTGCCTGCATACATGTCCGAACCATGCTAGTTTTCGTCGTTTCACTATTGAAAGCAATGGCTCCTGGACACCTGCACACATCTCTACTTTATTTCTTACGTACACATTGGTCTTATGTTCCCTGTAAGAAATTTGTAGAATTCGTATATATATATATATATCATTGGTATCTTCTAAGTGGTAGAGCAATGGATAAGCTGATATACTAAACTCATGAAAAACAGCATAGAGAAATAAAATAAACAAGGGTCCTGATAATATTCTCCATATCCAGAATAAAGGAGCTGGGTTTGAAATGTCACCACATCACCAGAACTAAACATCATTAAGGGCTGTCCATAAATTACACCAAAATATAGCAGGGTAGGGGAGGGTGTCTGAAAAAGCTTGACAGTTGTTAACAGTTGGTGGGGGGGGGGGGGGGGTTGACTAAAGTTGACATCAACAAAACTGTTTTTAAACACTAATTAAAATGTTTGAATTTGGCACAACTGCTGGAAACATGCCCAAAAAAATCATACTTTATCATACTTTTTCAGCTTAACATTGTGGTTCATGTTCTGTGTACAATGGTGATAATCTTGCAACTAAGTAACCAACAGATTATTGGTATCTTTTGAACCTGCTGGTAAACTTGATACAACTTTTGAGTCATATCTCCTTATCTGTTACTGATAAGTAAAATACTAAGAATAGTGATACTGTTGTTACCTGTCATACATATAGTAAGAGACGACTACGGCGAGTTGGTTGTTCCATTCCATAGATGATCAAAGTGACCCTGAAGCCATGCTGAAGTCAGATGTGTCTAGCAGAAAGGTGTAAGTATCACAGCTAAGCAGTAAACCATGACAACATATTTGTTTGTTGGACTATCTCCTGGTAATCTGCATGATTTTGAGAATGAACACAAATAGAAGAAACTAGGAAAATAGCTAGAATCATCGTTGCTGAACTCAAGGTATTTCCCACAGGAACTAAGTTTGCTAGAAATGTCATATATGAAGAGCAAATGACACACATGGGAACTGTGATAGTGAAATAGTTTTAGTGTATGGGCTCACTAGACCTGTGGTCCTTGGAAGGATTATAATTTCAGCAGAACATTTTAGACCACAAACAACTCCCAAGATGATATACCTCAGGAAATAGATATAAGAGCAAATTTTGAAAAGGCAAAGTAAATCAGAATGTTGATGACCATATCATCCATAGCTGATCACAGAAAAATAAAGCCAAATGTTGTATTTCCCATAGGCCTTTATGATGTTAAGAGATTGTATTTTACTTAACTGGAATACCTACAAACTTTAGCAGACACGAAATCTCAAAAAAGATATGCCAATGAGATTCATGCTAAATTTTAATTCTCTTTATCTTTTATTGAAACCAGCATCATGGCACATTTCCATAAGTGCCTGTTCTTCGTTCCAGCAGGTATTCAGCTGACTCAATATCCTAATCAAATGTTTAT
This sequence comes from Meghimatium bilineatum, assembly GCA_034231615.1. NCBI lineage: Eukaryota > Metazoa > Mollusca > Gastropoda > Stylommatophora > Philomycidae > Meghimatium > Meghimatium bilineatum. The sequence goes on from CM067311.1 coordinate 43,493,624, forward strand.
GTGATCTTTAGAATTTTTGAGAAAGTACTAATTTTCTCTATGATCTGCTTGATGCAATCAAGAATACAAATTCTACAATCTCATTAATCTCTGACAAAAAACACAGACAATGAAAGTAGAAAATAAGAACAAAGAACCATCGAACCCGGATGTGTCAGACCATTGGTGCAGATAAAATGCTGACACAACACATATTATTGGAACCTAAATGATGCATGATACCATGGCTGCTGGTGCACCTCTTGGCCTGGTATCTCAGACTTCAGCAGTTGTGCTTGCTTGGGCAGGACTGTTGTCCTGCTCGATGTAGGGGATGACCAGACCAATCTTAGTTTCCAGCCTCTGTTGGCTGGACTAAGCCCCCATCTCCACTTAAGGAGTTGATCTTGATGGGGATTGACATTTAATGGTTGCATTTATTTATTAAATATAATCATTAGCAGTCAACCAAGGAGTCTAACATGTGTACTGACAGTTTCAGGATGTAGAAACTAATGAATGAATTAATTTTCAAATAGAGTTCAAACAGCAAATACCTGACTTGCATGCCTTGTTCCATCTCTTCATCTGATATGGTTTCATATTCATCTTCTTCATTTAAAAGAACAAATTTAGAAGCAAACTCCATTGCTTATATGTTTATATTATAGATCTGCAGAAATAAAAACCAAAACACCAAAAGAATCATAATTATGTACATATTTATAGGAATATATTATAATAAAATACAACTAAATCAGAATGGAACCAGATCACATTTCATCGACAGCCTTAAATAGAAAATCATTTGAAAAGAGAAACAGGGGAAGACCCAGATGAGGATGGATAGATGACATCAGAGAAATACTAGAACACCAAGGTTCCACTATGTCAGAGGCAACACAATTAGCAAAAGAAAGAAGACTTCGGTTCCCCATGACGCCTAGCAGTATACATGGATACAACAAGACAAATCATGTTTTATATGATGATATCCATGACACATTTGTTAAGGCATTTTTCTTGTATTCAAGGTCAGGAGTTTGATGTCTTTGTTTGCAAGTGCATTTATTTTTATATCCTGGGTAATTATGACATGAAGCTAAAACATTATGTTATTAGTCACATTCCCTTCTAGTGGGATGCCGCTCTGTTTAGATGGGCAGATTACATATGGAGAAAATAAAGTACAATGAAGTTAATGGCACTAAAAACCTCAACATCTGCATATTGGTTGTAAAAAATGTTCCCTCTAAGCTGTGAAAGTGCATCACAGAAGTAATTGAGCTCGGAATTGAACACACAATCCAGAGTTGTAGAGCTAAAAAGCTTTCAAGTAATACCTCACAAGTGATTTATGCATGCAGTTTTGTAATGTGCACACAGAAACATCTTTGGAGGGAATCTAGGTTGCAGACATTCTGTAGACCTGATAATTTTGCCACTAGCATTAGCTACTTGGTGTCTATACAGTCACTGTGAGCTCATTTACATTGGTGGTGGCACTTATCATATAAATTGTGAGTATTTAGTGTACATCTGTATTCTGTATGACATCAGTCCACAACAATTTTATAGACACCCTATATTAAACCCTAGCCTAACTTCTCACAGCAATGCACAAATCCATCTAACACAATATGGTTATTCTTGCGTCAATAGCTATCAGTTGGTCAATTTGATTAAAAATGGTTATACGTTAAAAATCTTCTTCTTATAGTTCTGGCCATGGGATGTTGGTTATCATGTATTTTTACAGCCTTCTGTGTGTGCTGTCAATCATTTCTAATACCAATGTTACTCATGCCAAAATACCAGGCTATCTAGAATCGTCTCTTAGTCTTTCCTACCACTCTTTCTCTTCAACTTGCCTGTTATCACGATTTGATGCATATTTTTTCTCTACTCATGATTGTCTCTTTCTTATGGGAGTGAGTAGCTCTTATTTTGAGATTTTATTTTGCCAATCTATCAATTTCTGTTTTTTCACTAATTACTGTATTGTCTTTTTAAAAGTAAATTCAAGTAGGAAACAAGAGGATAAATTAAAAATTCTTGAGACTAACAGGAATTGAACCAGGTCTGTTCTACGGCACTGAATCGCCTGACTACTTGAGTAAACAAGTTTTTTCATATTTGACTAACCACATCTCCAATAAAAGATGCGATTTTGTCAGACATCCAAACTGCGTACTCAAGCCACTGAGAATGGACCAATCGAGACAAGGACTATTACAACAACAACTAACATCCCATACAAGTATTAAAGTATCCTCAGTAACAACAAACATATAACATCTGTATTGGTCACTATTTATATAATGGACATAATTCTAATTTGCATTATCAACCTAATAAAATTTGAACCTAATAGTTGCTAGTTCAAATCCCGTTAGTCTCAAGAATTTTGCCTTTTTAAAATAGCTTTTCATGGAAGCAATCTGAATTAACTTTCAAGGGTGTAATGGTCTTCATTATGACCTTTCAAATATCTGCACTATTCCTATTATTTGTCCATGGTGTTCTTAACATTCTATTATAAAACTATGAGGAGCATGGTAGCCTAGTTGATAGTGAGCTTGCTAGCTATCACAGGGTTACATCGTGCCAGGTTCAAAACCATGTCTAGCCAAAAATGTCAGGGGTGTGATTTTTAACATTTGAAATGACGGCTCTTCCAGTCGACTCAGCTGTAAATGACTACCTGACACATGAGTTAGGGGAGATAAAGACATGAAGGAAGGGAACTGGTCACTCCACTTAATAGTTGCTGTGGCTTAGTACATGAAGAGTTATCTTCATCCCTGATGGCAGGTTGCTGTAATGGGACTTACCTTTTTTTATATAAAATGATATCACTACCCCTCTACATAATTGTTAACTATTCTACTTATCGTTCACGATCCAAGGTTAAAGTGTTACCCATAGTAAATATGACAAAGTCCTACTAGCAACAAATGCTGTCATCAAAAAGGAAAGCAATCGGCAATGACAAATATACATAAGATCACACATGTAGTACATGGTAGGTAGATAATAGAGCAAAAATGAGATAAATAATAAACAGACCAGTCTAACATGGAAAACGGAAGATATTAAGACAGCAACAAAAAAATGGGTAGATGGCATCCAATAGTGAATGTGTAGATAAATTACCACTGTCAAGAATTACCTAATGCACTGGAAATGTGGGTACTGTCGTAACAAAGAGCAAATATCAGTAGGGCTATAAATGTGTCTCAGTCTTATGAGCTTTCAGGCCCTTCTAATAGTAATATAGCCTTAGTAGAAAAGTAACAATGCTAACTAATTACTTGGACATAGCAGGACTAAAGGCGCAACTACGGTTTAAGTCTTCACTGTAACCTTTGTTCTAGTTTCAAGGTATTACCTAATCTTTGCAGCGTGATTAGTAGAATTTGTATTTAAAATTAAGGTATATTAATTGAAAAGTATATTAATATCGTATTAGTATTTACATTAGGGATGGGGGTAAAGGTTAGGATCAGTTATAAATGAAAAAAAAAATTAGATATACAAATTATAATTATAAGTGTGCTTGGTGTCGTTTGTGTCGGGAGATGTGATGTTACGACATCTATTAATTTCATTGGTGTTACATGGAAATCCATGACGTCTGCTACTTAAAAATGTAAACATTGTGTGCTATTTATAGCACACTGAAGACTTAAACCGTAGTTTTACCGGTCTAAGTATCTTACGTTTATTTACATAAAAATACTAGTCATAATAAATTCAAGTACTTGTTTATTATTCTTTTGTGCAGAGCTCCTTCCTCCTGTGACAACTCAAATTTGTCTGTCTTAGACTCTAAGACATAAGACAGTATGACACCGTCATGTCTATCAACTTCGAAAAACCTGGTCCCTTACTCATTTTGGTGTGAATGTGATATGGAGAGTTGAGTCTATCCCCAGGTGGATGATTATTAGAATATCCGCACTTGCCGTTAAGCATAGAGGTGGGGGCTGGGAGCTTTAGTTGTCTATCCAAGGTCTAATGTCTCACCTTGGCTGCGTTGAATCCGTATTTGTTCAGTGTTCACTTGATGTTTTCTTGTTCTAGGACTTCCTCTGTCCTTGTACCGGATATAATCTTAGAGTTGAGTGCTTTTTCTAAATTATTTTAATTATTTATTGCATCAATCAGCCCCCAATTGCGTAAATAAATAATTAGGCCTAGGCCTACTATCATAAACCTATAAACTACGTGGTAATTTGTTAATTTGTAATAAGGCCTACGCCTACCTCTAAACTCTAAACTCAGAGTTGTTTTTTTTTTAGTTTTGTTTCGTCACTCTCTTGTTATTATTGTGGTCCACTGATTTCTGGCATTGATCTAGACTGAAACTGTCCATATGCCAATGAATTATGTATAACATATAAAATAGTTTAAATTGTCATCGTATCAGTTCCTGAAATTTGATATTACGTTGCCTATTCAATTCGCGTATAGTAGACAACATACTTTTTTTTCCTTTGTTCCGAAAGGTCAACCCGGAAGTATATCGTCGACTGGTTAAGTAAAAACTACCTCTTATGTTGAGGTGCGCTTTTTTTTCAACGCGGACGCTAGTTCCATTTTGTTCTAACAGAACATTTAGAATTAAAAAAAATAGTGGCTATTGCGGTTCAGGTAATTCCGTCATCACGACCTCCGGAGAACGTTCAGATTATGCTTCCATGAAAAGATTGCTAAAGAGGCAAAGCACAATTAGAAAGAAAGCAGAAACGGATAAACTGGCGAAACAAGTAGACACGACGACGTTGTCTGTATAAAATTGTATTTTCCATGTAACCGCTGCCATTCCTGGGGCACGACCGTCTCCCATAAGACCTGTTATGATCAAGAGTTATCACGTGATCGGAGGGGGGTACTTGTTTGGTTTCGGTTGGTCACTATTTATATCATGGACATAATTCTAATTGAATTTTCAACAAATGGTCATCAGCACTTGTGATGGACGAACACACATTTATATATCTGAAGTCGCTTTGGTTATTTTTGGCATGCGATTCCAAGTATGTAGGTAGTGACCAACCGAAATCCAACAATAATTGAAAAAAAACACGTAACGAAGGGTGTCCTAATTAATTCAGTTGAATGGTCGTTATTGAGAAAACGGCCATGCCTGGGGCATTTTTTCACATTTCTCTATCACATATAAGATTGTTGTGTTATTTGCCAAATATCATTTGTCAATTTTGTATTTATCTTGAGAACGTCAGTCGGTCCACGTTGCATTAATTATTGATAGGGATCTTATTGTTTCACAATAAAAGCAGAGCATCCAGGTTATCTCCATGGAGTTTAATGTCTTTACAGCCACCTTAACTAAAATTCATCTCAGGAACTAGATATACTATATGCCTATACAATTATTGTGTCAGACTCTCAGTCCATGCGTTGAAGTGTTCACAATGTAGGGCATCGATATGAATTATGGCATCTACAACTAATGTCAAATTCATTGGTATACCACGTTTTATTAGCTTTGCCCAACTTCAAAATGATGTATCTCAGAACATATATAACGCATGCGAAGGACAGTCACCCTCAGTTTCCTGAATGAGGAATATCCACAAGATATATGGGTCATAGTATACACAGATGGGTCAGCACAGAATGTGTGATGAATGGAGGTGCAGGTGTATATATAGAATTTCGACACAAGCCTAGAGATACAATCAGAACATCGACCGGAAAATTCTGCAATAATTATGATGCAGACATCTAGGCAATTAGTGTGGCAGCTAAAAAACTGCTGAACTCCAACTCTGGCCTACAGCCTGTGGTATTCCTGACAGATATAAGGTCAGTGCTTCAAGTCTGGAAAACTAACAGACTTGAAAAAACTACTTAGCGAATTGTCTTACCAGTATAGGGTAACCATGCAGTGGATACCCTGTGGATACCCTATCTCACTGTGGAATACCAGGAAATGAAAAAGCAGACCAACTGGCTAAGGAAGGTGCTGCCGAAGACCAACCAGATATACCAATCACCTACCATCAGAAAAAGCAGATGATCAAGTCAATAAGAAAGCCACAGACACCAACACAAGATGACTATCACATTATGAACAGATCAGAACAAGTTATAATTCTACGTCTCAAAACAGGACACAACCGACTCCGCAGTCACATGTATACAAAGTTCAAGATTGGCAACACGGCCATGTGTACAGGCAGCACAGAGTGCCAAACGTATACTTCAAGAGTGTTGCATGAAACGCTGAGGCAGACATATTGGTCAGAGGAAACAACACTGGAATCAAAGCTCTATGGGACACTGTATGAACTACAAAAGACAGTGAGTTTTATTAAGGAGACAGAATTATAATTATAGACATGTTTCAAGTGAACGAAAGAAGAAGAAGAATATAACGCATATAACTGAAATTGTATAGCTGAGGAAATTTATTAAGAACTTGCATATTCCCAGTGGCAATATATATATATGTGAACCCTGGACAATCACCTAAAAATGAAAAATAAAATAACAGCATTTGAAACTTATGTTACAGAAAAATCCTCAGAATACCATGTATCAAAACGATCACTAATATAGATACACTGAGGGAAATGAATCTAAAATAAAACTGGCTAAACAGCATGGTTCTTTCCAGAAAAGTTCAATATTTTTACCATATCATACGCCATGATAGCTTAGAGAAGACTATAATGGAAGGGATTATGCCAGAGAAACGAACAAGAGGCAGACCAAGAAGAAGATGGACGCAAGACATTAAAGACCTCCTGAACATGACAGTAACAGAAGCAGGAAGACTCAGTCAAGATCGACATAATTTTCGAAAGGCTGTGGTGACTGCTACATCCTGCTTATTATATGGTAACCTGATGATGATGAATTGAAATTTGAAAAATTTGAAAAATTTGAAATTGTTCATTAAAATTCATTCGTCAGTTTCACTTATCTGGAATATAGACCTATATCAAAAATCTACTTCTCAACACATCGTCCGCCGAAGACGGACGCCATAAAACGGTGACACAGCGCATTTCCATTATCTGGACTATATCCTGCTGGAAATCTAGTAGGGCCATTGTTCTGCTGCAAGAGAGATCCAATGGGAGTTTGAAAATCAACGCTGAAGAAGAACAATATACATCGCACACACATACACACATGTTTAAAGATGTTTACAGTAATTTATAAGACATGTACACATCATTGGTTTATCATACAACTGGCATGATTTAAGCGTGAATTGCAGTTTTGTACTATTTAACGCAAGACAGGCTGCGTAGTACATGCCCGATGTAGGACCAACGGCGTTTTCTGATAACATCTGTGATTAAATTTTGATGTGTCTCTTCTCTTATTTTATCATTCGATTTGAATTCACTCCAATGGGTGTTAGTTATCCTACGAAGACATTTGTTCTCGAAACTCAGTAATTTCTTTTCTGAAGATACAGAGCTTTTCCAGCTCTCACATCCATATGATAGCACCGGAATAACGCAGGAATTAAATAAGCGCATTTTCGTGCGTGTGCTGATTGACTTTGACTTCCAGATATTAGACAGTCTGTTAAATGCACTTGATGCTAGGGCAATGCGAGTTGTAATTTCTGGCATGATATCACCGTCGACTGTTAATTTGCTTCCTAGATATGAGAATTTGTGTACTTTTTCAAGTTGTCCATTTAAAGTAATTTCGTTAGGTGAATTGGTGAAGTCCATAATTTTCGTTTTTGATGAATTGATTTGGAGACCTATTTGTCCTGCAATGAGTTTTAATCTATCAGTTTTTGTTTGTGCATCTTGATGGTTTTCACTCAATAGTGCTAGATCATCAGCAAAATCCAGGTCTTCTAATGTTGTTTTATTTATCCATTTGATTCCTAAATTTGTGTTGGCTGTGCTTTTTCTCATAGCCCAGTCAATTGCAATATTGAATAGTAATGGTGACATAGGGCCGCCTTGTTTAACACCAGTAATTACAGGGAACCATTCTGAATTGCCTTTTTCTGTTCGAACACAGCATTTTGAGTTAGTATAGAATTATTTTATCACATTTATATATTTGTTTTGGAATCCATATATTTTTAAAATTTCCCAAAGCAATGGTCGATGGATGCTGTCGAAGGCTTTTTGAAAAATCAACGAAGTTTATTATGAGATTAGATCTAAATTCTAGACATTCTTCTATTATTGTTCTAAGAGTGAATATATGGTCGAGACAGGAACGACCTGGTCTAAAGCCTGATTGCTCTTCTCTAAGTCTTTTGTCTAAGGATGACTTTAATCTTGCAAGCATCATATTACAAAAATGTTTGCCACGTACAGATAGCAGTGTGATTTCCCTCCAGTTATCAGATTGTTAGGTCTCCTTTTTTTGGTAATTTGATAATGATGCCATTTTTCCATTGTTGGGGTGGGCATTCGTTTTACCAAATCATATTAAAAATATCCAGTAAAAATGACACGGTATTATCATTTGCTGCTTTTAACATTTCACTTGTGATATCATTTTGAACTGCTGCTTTATTGTTTTTTAATTTCTTAATGATTTGTTTTACCTCTTCAAGGGTGAAATTTTCTATCGAAGCTTCTAATGGTGGCATTATCTTCTATTCCTCTAGATTTGTATATTTATTGGGTCTAACAAAAAAAAAACATCATATGCAAAAAATTGCATTAGACAGTTAATAAAATAATTGCATTTGTTTGAGAGCACAGTTAGTGAAATACGCTTAAACAAAGATCTTTTGGCATAATCTCGCACATGGTAATGAGAAAGACTAGCTTGCATCTATAGGCTGGGGGGGGGGGTTAACAATTGTATAAAGGAGACATAGTGAAACTGCTTCATTAAATCATACTGGAGATATGCACTGCAATTTGTTACATTTCTAGGCAGCGATAGTTGAAGACCTTACATGTTGCAGCATAACAGAGTGCACCACCGAAGCTAGACAAAGAGGATGTTGGAGGCCCGTTGCAGCCAACCATCGTTGCTGAAAGGGCAGTTCATGGTGGTGACAAAAAGCGACTAGGGAAAATCGGTATTAAATGAGGTACTGCTAGAAATGTCGGCATATCGTGCAGAATTAGAAATGTATAGAGTTCTGTATCCCTTATCTCCCTTTGGTATCTGAGGTTTTTAGTTCCAATATCTGTGGTTAATGGTATCCGAAAGGGAGGGCATCTAGTGCAGCAGTATCAAAGGAATGTCACGTCTTGTTATGAGAGTAATATATACTTATATACCGATTTTGCCATAATTCTTCAGCTAGCTTTGTTGACTCATCTGCAGTGATGGTTCATCTGGCATTACCGCCACCTATAGGTCTGCCACAGAAAGACAAAGGTACAAGGTGTCACTGGCAAAGGTGTCCACTAGCCTGTATCTCTTTGTCATCAATGGGGATTATTTGATAGAAGATAGCAGTAAGACATTCACATACATGTACATGTACATTTAACCCATGAGTGATAAATACTAGAGTACAAAGGTTACTTTTAAAGCTTAACTGCCAATGTTAAAAATAAATAACTAGCAATAAACAAAATAACAAGGACTTTTTCCACTTTTTGCATTTGTTTATTGCTAGTTATTTATTTTTAACATTGATATTTGGGTTTCAATAGTAACCTTCGTACTTTATGTAGAAATGATTACTTATTCCTTTAGTTACTGCGGCACTCTCCATTTTGTCGGACATTCTCTGACATTCTGAATATTTGTATTTAACCCATGAGTTGGGGGTGGGGAAGAAGCAATAGAAAATATAACATGAAATATTGTAACTAAAGATGACGGTTGGAGAGATTTTCTATGGAAAAAGAGTTTCACTTCCTAGTCATTGTTGGTCGTCCACCACAAGGGATGATGACCATTTGTTACAGCAACTTTTGAAATTCAGTTAAAGTTACATATAGCCATTATAATGCACCATACGATGTAGTCTGATATTTTTTTTTAATTGGTGCTATATTCTTCGTTTGCTTGCACCTACTTTGTTTGACCTAAAGACCTTTAGGTCAAAACGTCTATTTGTCTTTGATTGTAGACTCTCTGTAAAACCTGTTCAAACCAGTTTGTTTATATGTTTAAAAATGTATGTATGTACTAACAAATGATTTCCCTGTATAGATCTCATGTATTGGCAGAGCATATAATGATGAATCTGTCATAGCTAAAAGTAATGAGATTATGAATCATCATCATAGCACACGTTTTTCCCATAATAAGGTACATAATATCATCTATTAGAAGCATGCTGTTGAATGGTGATAGATCTATTAGGCTAATGGTAAGGACCAGATACCTTCTTCATGCGGACCAGCAAGAAGATAGAAGCAATAGAACATAAAACGTGAAACTACGCTATTAGGTGGATAGCAGGCTTCATTAGGTCATGGCATTTCGACACCGTTCATGGTCTAGCAAATTCCAGGAGTGTCTTAATGAATTCTATTAAATTATATCAACAGATAGAGGGAGTGGTTTGAAAATGTTGTCGACAGGGGATGGAGGTTGGCAAAAGTTAACATCAACAAAACGATTTTGTATACGCCAATTCAACTGTGTAAATTTTAAAAGAAACTACTACAAACTGTGAAACATTATATCGCATTTTTCGCATTATTTATGTGTACAAATAGAAAAATAATAATAATTGGGGGGGGGGGGTGGTTGGTGGTATGTTTTGACATAATTAAGCAGTGGTGGGGGCCTCAATCCTTCACAATAGTGGAGTCAAAAATTGCAACAAAAAAAAAAGCTTTGTCGCAATGTGTAGACAGCCCCCAATTTATATCGAGCAAGTACTGAATGCGACACTAGACTGGTGTTTTTTGGTGAACAGCTGTTCAGTACCTTATTATGGGAGAACGTGTGCTATGATAATGATTCATAATCTCATTACTTTTAGCTATGACAGATTCATCATTATATGCTCTGCCAATACATGAGATCTATACAGGGAAATAATTTGTTAGTACATACATACATTTAAAAAATTATAAACAAACTGTTTGAAAAGGTTTTACAGAGAGCCTACAATCAAAGACAAATAGATGTTTTGACCTAAAGGTATTTATCAAGAAGGTGTAAAAAAAACAACGAAGAATATAGCACCAATTAAAAAAAATAACAGAATACATCTTATGGTGCATTATCATATAAATTCACACAAATGGAAATACGAGTATGGCATACACATTTTTTTTTTAAATACACGTCTGTGAAATTACATCCCATGAATACACTACATATTATGAAAATGCAATAATAAAAAGAGTAATAAACAATAATTACTACATAAGCATTGTGTATTTTAACATTAAAATTATACATTGTGACTTCCTGCGATCCAAATAAACACATCCAACTCCAAATGAACCAGCAAGCCCTTATGTGGATACCTCAGGGGAAAAGAAAAAGAGGAAGACACAAAATTGTCCTAAAAAGCACAATACCTACTTAAAGAAAGAAAAATAATAGGTTGCAAGTCCATACAAGAACTAAAAGTCCAGGCAGTGGACCGCAACGCACGGGAAGCAAAATCTCTACCCTGTGTGCCGACTGTGGCACGAAAAGAACAAACTAATTTCCTGTGATGTCACTTCACATACGTGTATTATTTTTCATTCTATTTGTTCTTCTTCTTCTTTGCCATATAGGTATTTTCATTAGTATGTGTTTATATGATACTACATAATTCCATGCAGCATTTTTTTAAAATTTGGTGCTTTATTATTCGTTTGTTTGTCGGTACCTTTTGGCCGAAACGTCAGTTTGTCCTCTGTTTAAGGTTCTCTGTTAAACATATTAAAGATATGTTATATATTATTTTAAAATGTATTTATCAACATGGTACGCGGTTTTATTGTAGTTTCTCACTCATTCTATTTTTGGTAGATAATATCCGTATCTTACGAGTTAAAATGCAATAAGGTAAAGTCAAAAGGAAGCGAGCAAGAGGTAGGCAGAGAACAAGTGGGAGAGTAACATAACAAGATGGACAGGTTACAGTCTAGCAGGGTGCACCACCAAGACAAGAGACAGGGGATGTTGGAGGTGCAGCCAACCTTCGTTGCGGAGACAACACTTGATGATGATGAGAATAGCTACTTTCAAGTTTGACCAAATGGCTGAGAGATAAAGAAGGCGTCTATGATGTTCATGGCACTTGGCTCAATTTCAGCCCCCGGTAGTTGTGCATCTGAACCATTCAGAAAGCAATGGCAATTCACTGAACGTAAATTTTGCCTATAAACTCACCAAAGCCAAAATTGCTGGGTTGATCACTGCTCCCTCAATATAGGCGTATGCTACAAATGTCACTTTCAAACACCTGGCATCGGCGTTTTTAGTCATTTCCACACAAGTGTACTGATAGTAATGTGTCTCAAAGTCCAGCTGCACAGAAACATATATAAACATCCACACACGTGCTATGATAATATAAGTATTTATATAAACACACACACACAAACTGTCAATAAAAGTATTTATAACTTGGGAGTTTGCACTTTGAGCTTGGATCTTCCCTGTTTACTTGTTGCCCTGTAACAAAAAAGTGTCTAGATTACGTCATGACCGACTTCCGTACGATACATTGTATACCTGTACCAGGTGTGCTGAATCGTAGAAATTGTTTCTTTTTCTTTGTGTTTCTCTATGTTAACACATGTGTAAACCATTCATAGCCGTGGATTTAAAATAACAGAAGTTGGGGGAGGGGGGGAAGGAATGAACACCTCATTTTGTTTAATGACACTCTCTTTCAGTTGTGGACGGGAGAACAATTTATGAATTGTTTAACCAGAACTGTTACCAAATTTTGGCGGCTCAAGATCACGTGACCAAAAAAATAGACAATAAAACGTCCGCGCGACGTAGTCAGCACAAATGATGCGTTGCTACTGATTTAGTTCATTTAGCAAATTTAGTTCATGTTTAGACTGACATTACATAGATATGCCATCTTTACAGGCCAGCTTACAATCAAAAACACGTTATTGCCATACACATCGACTGTGTATAAATCCGTTGGCTCATTGGGAAACAGCTGTCTACAGTGACTCATTCGGCTGTCGACACAAAGTGACCATAGAAAACACGGTAAAAGTCAAATCGAGTATTTAGTCTGTCACTATGTCTTGTTGCTATTGTGCTTTATTGACGTATATGAACATACATATTTCTTTTCATGTTGATATTTGCCTTGTGCTACCCCCCCACATCCCCCAATTTCCAGTTTCGGATTGTTAGCCGATAATGGAGCTCTATCTCTTGAGATACTTTAGATAGCTGTTTACCAATGGAGCAGTATGTTTTATTTTTACAATTGATCACAATACTGCTCACCGATTTACTTTTTTCTTCCAACTTTGTGTAGTCTCTTTCAATAAATAATAACTGAATTATATTGCTTTAAGTATATTGCTATTTAACTATTGTTAATTTTTAGGCGTCACGAATACATCTAATCTTATCGCCAGTACAATGTGGACGAATAGCTTTCTAACCACTATCCGCTCTACCACTGAGTAGATGTAGTTGACTTTATTGTCGCTGTATTCACGAATTATGTCTGTGAGTATGGGATGCGTGTCCTCTTCCAGCTGAAGACTGTCTGCAATGGATCTTTAGTATCACGGGTAGCTCTTATTTTTTTATAAACTATGACGGACTACTGTTTACAAGTCTCTTACTATTAATCTATTCATTTGCCATGAGTTGACAACATCAAGTAATTTTGAATTCTACACATTCGTCCGTCCGCACCCCCAGACGACATGAGAAAACGGTGATCGCTATAGATGAACCTTTGATATACTTCTAATGCTTAGTCTACCACTACCACTTACTACGTTACACAAATACCACCAAGCTCCTGTTAATCATTTGCGGCGTTGTATTACATTTTCTACTACTATGTCAATTTTCCATGGTTTGCCAGTTCCCTGATGGTATGACAGCCTGTGTGCAAGATGGCGACGCACACTAAACTAGTTTGGCTCCGACGCTCTCCAGCATGGTGTTCTCTGTCATGTTAAATGATGCCTTCCGGAATAACAGTTCATGAGTTTGCTTTCGCTATCGAACTGATGGAGGGCTATTCAATCTTAGTAGACCAAAACTAAGATGGACATTGTTAGCAACCTCTTGTTCGTCGACGATTGTGAACTAAACGCTACCAGTCTGAAAGACATGCAGGACAGTATGAACCTCTTTTTTTTCTTTGGCCTGTGATGCGTTCCGTCTCACTATCACCACCGCGAAGACAATAATAATGTATCAACCAGCACCAGGTGTTCCATACACAGAACCAGTAATTATAGTACAAAGCCAGCACTTCTTTCTCCACAGCTGTGGGACACCATTCTCTGCATTCCCCGCTAAGTGATATTACTACTCTCAAACAAGTTTCGAAATCTGTGGGTAGACTTATCCATTCCGCACCTGCTGCCACATCCTGCAATCTGCACACGCTTTGTATGACATCCTTAGCACGTCCCATCCACGCCCTCCCTCTCTTGAGTCTGCTGCCTTAAGCTTTCTGTATTTCGGAATGCAACGGGTGTTCCTTATCCGCATGTATTTGAAGGTACGCCCGTACACGGCAATACTGTAAACTGTGCTCTGCTGTTGGACAGTCAAGCAGGTATCGCATAGCTCTTATCGATGTGTCTTTTGTGCACACGAGTATGATAAGAAATGCTGCCTTCTGGATTATATCCAGTCTCTCGATCTGCGTTTAGCTACGAGTCAGAATTGCCAGTGCATATTCCGCCACAACCAAACCCTAGTACAAAAGAAATAACAACCTCTGCTCACACTGCGCAGCAACCATAACCTTAATTGCTGCTAAGCCTTTACCTGCCCTTATGATAACGTGGTCAACATGTTCCATGAAACCCAGACTTTTGTCAAAAACACACCCATATATCTCATTGTGCTAGTTCTTTCTAAACTTTTTATAATTTTATTGAAGTAATAATACTCTACTAACAGATTTAACAGTGAATTTGTCTTTCTCCTTTATCCACTATTTTGAACAAGTGAAATTTGTGTGAGCCAAAAGTTGAATTGTATTAAATAATTGCATCTTTCTCTTTTATCTTCCATATGTTTAAAATAGACGTCAGAAAGATGAGATAAAGGTAGGAAGAATAAAGTTGCTAGAACTACCACTTTATTTCTGTTTACGTTATCTCACGTTAAGTGACATTTGTCATATTTTGTTTTAATAATCTAGTACAAAAATGGAAACATACAGGCATATCCATTATTCTGGCCCTCAAATAATCTCAATTTTTATCATCCTGACATGTAAATATCTTAGGTGTAAATATTTTTGAGTCCAGGTAAGAAATAATGCGATCAAGGCTTCCAAACAAAGTCCAAATTTGATAACTGACATTACTATTTAGGTCAAAGTGCGAGTATTTAAAATTTGTGTCAGGTGTTTGTTTGTTGGTGACAGATTGTGTTTTAAAAAATTGATACTTGGACAGGTTACGAAATTCTACATATTTATATTGTGCATATTGTATAACGTTGAAACTTTATATATAATATTGTACCCGTCAACACCTACGTTTTTCCTGTACAACGTTTACATCACAGACATTGGTATATTTAACAATGTAACAATTAGGGCCTACACCATTGATGTAATTTTTTCATCATGTTCAGATAACCTTTTCTGGCACCAGATATATTCCAAGTCAGTGGCTCTCAGCTTTTTTTTTACTGCAAATTTTGAGACAATTTTTTGTCAAATGGCCCCACTTGGACCTAAAATACAGTCGCAAATTTTCTTTAGAGATCAGCGCGACTTTTAAAGTTTGATGATGACAAAATATTCCTTTTAGCTGTGAGCAGGAAGTTATGGACTGCCCATAGCCTTTCAGAGAAAAGCACATGTTCCTTTCAGTTGTGTGAAACTCATATGACACCTGCACTCATTTAAGGCTGTCTTAAAAGCGTGGCTGTGTAAGGGGTTTATGGTTTAGTTTCAGAAGGGAGGCATTCCAGGCATCCTAAGTTTACCACGTCTTGCTCTGGAGCATATCACACACTTCTGGACCAACAATTTCATCATTCTTACTTCAGATTTGTTGACCCATCCGCAATGACTGCAAACCTAGAATTTAGCCTTTCCCACTTGGAGATCAGAGAACATCCCGGATTGATAACATCAAGGAATTGTCTGGACGTGATTTTTCTACATTTCTCCGAATGGCCGAGGACAGTGATGTTTGGAGGGCATTTTGTTCTCATGTATCCAGTGTGATGATGTATCCTTATGAGAATGAATCCAAACCAAATACTAATAAGAGCATATAACAAAAGAATATCCAGGCGTAAAGCCAAAGGTAAACCAAGAAAACGGTGGATTGCCTTGAACAAAAATGGACTAAATGCAACCACGGCAACACATCTGGCCGTGAAAGACAGCTTAAGCTCTCACCCCTACGAATGCAAGTGTTGTAGACCTATATAAAATTACTACAGCCAAAAATTAGGCCTATGTGTTCATCTCTTCTTTCGGAAAAGACCCTATAATACAAACTTTTTATAATTATACAAAATATATAGACCACATAGAGCTTTATCAACCCTATTTTGGTTTAATTAGATATTGATGCCGAAATAATCACTTTAGTTGTGAGCAGGGTAACTTTCATTAGTACATTGCATTTCTGACACAAGCATAGGTTCTTCTCAGTTGAGTAACCAAGAGGACACTCAAACGCATAGGCCAATGGTATGCTGGTGTGCTAGAAAGGCTTCCCCAAAACTGTAAATAGTTACAACTTTGTGGAAACAAAAATACGCTATACAGTGTGTGCTTTTCAAGGTCATTAGGATGTAAGTTTACACCGAAAGAGCACACCATAATTAAAAAATGTGGTACGTAAAAGTTATGCATGTCTGTGTACTCATCACACGCTAAGCATGTTTAAAGCATTTAATATCTCGGTCACTATTAGGCGGAGATATCTATAAATGACCTTTGAACTGTAGCATATGACATCACATTGTGATGTGTGTCAGTACGCAGTTAACTTTACTCAGAATGTAGGACAAGTTTGTTGACTGAGAGTGTCAATTCATAGTTAAATTACCAGTTCATTTGTTCGTCTGGTTTTATAAGAGCGGGAGTTATAATTCAATATAAGAAAATACGGCGTCATCACAGTCTGATACATTATTTTATTCAAAGGCCACACACAAAGTAAAGCATTGATTTGATTGATTCTTAAAATATTCTAAGTTATTACTTGCGAGTATAATATAATACTATAATACTATATACAACAGACTATGATATACACTATATACTCAGTATAGTGATCCGTAATTATTATTATTAATACTAATATTAGTAATTAATATATAATATATGTAGTAAGCAGGCCTATATTGTCATACATATTGTGTGGTACAGCCCAATGCAGCAACACACTATATTGTGACTATATAGACCTGTTGCTTCAGGATGTGAAATTCTCAAATTTCAGAGCATTTAAATTTAATTAATAAACCATACCAGCTCGTCTTCGTTGAAAAAGATAAATAGACCTACTTCATGTGCAAATATCTTTGGTGTTAATATTATTATTAATAATATTAAATGTTAGGGATTAGTTGTTGATTTAGACTGCCCTATTCGGTATAGGCCTACATGTTATAAGAAAACTCAGATGGAAATACCTGGGACAAGCTCTTAGACTAGATAAAAACATACTGGACCAGCAATCCATTAGACGGACACCTGAGGGAAAACAAAAAGGGGAAGACCCAAATTACCCTAAAAAGCACAATAGGCCCTAAGTAAAGAAGTATAAATAATAGGTTGCAAAGTTGCACATCCATACAATAATTAAAAGTACCTGCAACGGACTGTAGTGCATGAAGGCATGAAGAACCTCATCGTTCTTTGTCAATGACTTTTGTAGGTGTGAGTTCATCTCTGCTGAAATGCATTATTTTTGTCTTTTTTGCTTTGAGGAAAAGATTTTATGCCTCTCTATGACTTTCATAATCATGTGTTCTAAACTTGTGGTGCTCTTTGAAATTAGTGTGGTGTCACCTAGGGTAATTATAGCCATGGAAAATAATCACCCCTTGACCTTTATTTCGCTTTGCTTTCCGCAAAACCAGTTCTGTGATGGAAGTGGTACAGAGTGCATTGTGACTGCCAAGGTACTGAATTTGATCTCTACCTCAAGCAATTGTGCATCCAAACCGCTCAGAAAGCTATGGCAAACTAGTGAACATATATTGCCTATAAAATCATTACAGCTAAAAAAAATAGTTGGGTTGCTGGCTACATCCTGAATAGAATATGCTACCAATTTTTTTCTGCAGAAACCAAAAAATAAAAAAATAATAGTCTTGTCTACAGGGATTGTATTCCAACAACAGTATGGTGCTCTTACAGACTATTTATTAGTTATAATATGGAATAATATGGAACCTTAAAGACAGTGAGCTAGATAATCTGCCAGAGGCACTGATCAAAGTAATAGTTTCAGAAAAGTAAAAGTACAGCAGATTCAAACCCACTGTAACTTACAAAGAAATGAGGAGGCAGATAAGCTGGCTAAAAATGGCGGAAACAAATGTCGAAATTGAGGACATTGTCTCATGATAAAATAAAAATGCTAATAAAACTCAACTACAGCAAAAAATGGCTAAGAGATCATACAGAAAATGATATGAGAGATGCACCTGCCAAAAAGAGACAAAGTTACAATCTTTTAACTGGCTTTTGCAGAATGAAAAAGTTACAGTATGCAGAAACTTGTTCAGACAGACATGAGTCTATGCGGAGGACGTGCAGACAGTAATATGTGCTCTAGGACTGTTTCCATTACATTTGAGAGAAGAGGAGCAAAGGTGTGACCCTCCTCAAACAACCTGAAGGAAAAACTATGGTGATGAGACAAGCTGTAGATAAACCATTACCTTAAAAAGAGAGATCAATCTGTTTGTTTGAGTGAATGATGATGAAGATGAAAAAGACTTACCGGTATTGTTTTGTTCAACAAGAAAGTATGAGTTTCAGTAATATTCTTCTCTTATTGTTTTGTGGTTGTTCTTCCTAAGGAATAAGATATACATACCCTTTATTAAATGTCTGCTAGTGTAGTGAGGTAGCCTAGTTTGTAGTGAGTATACTTACTATTACCGGGATACAGCATGCAAGGCAAACGAAACCACGTCTGGACAAAAAAATTGTGGTTGTGATTTCTTGCCTGACATGACACTCCTCCAGTCGATATAGTTGTAAATGGGTACCTCATGCATGAGTTAGGGAAGGTAAACACAGCAGAAAAAGGAAAAGGCCACCTCACATAATAGTTTCTGCGACTTAATACATGAAGAGTAATCTTCATCTCTAATGGCAGGTTGTTGCCATGGAACCTACCTTTATGTTTAGTAGGTAGTACATTTATGTTTGTCCAGATAAGATGGAACTAGTAGGAAAGAGGAATATCTAGAAACACACAGATAATAGACTTAATGGAAAAGATGAAGGTTATGTAAAGAACATGTCTAAGGATACATGTCTAAGGAAACACTTTTTATTAAGTGTGGTAGTAGTAGAACTGGACACCTACAGTGAGGACAAAGAGAATGTTTAAGGAGTGGGCCACAGAAACCATCAGTATGCATATCCTTTGTCACCTACTACAGGAGACTGAACACCAATGGGTCTGCCCGGAGTTCAATGGTGCCAGTCCATAACCAATTCTTGAATTTCTTATACATATTTCTAGTCATTGCTGATTATTTTGATTTAATAATAAGCATGATTTATTTATGAGAATGATTCATTATCATGGAAGAGTCTGGTGGTCCAGTGGTAAGGACAGTAGTTTATAAATATTTGAAAATATGCTCTTTCATTATTAGATCAATGACGTGGAAAAGGGGAACATTGCTATTATTAATTTTTGCTGTTAACCTATTAATTTTGCTTGTTTTATTTTTTGCAGGAAAGTTGTCGTACTTCATTTGAATCTACTGCAAACATCTTACATAGAACTGGTACAGGTCTCCCCTGTTGATATCATCTTTTATTTTGTAATACTTGTCTGCTTGGATAATTTATCTGATAACCTTGAGTGCTGAAAAGCTGTGCAGCAATGGCAGAAGCACATGCACATGCAACTGCTGCGTTCTCATTTACAGTTTCACCAGATGGCTATGATTTGAGCATTAATCAAGAAGCTGTACGTGCTGTCTGGGAGAGCGGAGTTCTTTCTTGGAAGAAAAAGCTTGGTCGATTCAAGGTAAGCTTCAAATTAGGTGGAATTATCCATAATTCATATAACTTAAGGACCTTATCACAGCACATTAATAACTTTTGAGTAAGAAAAATTGTGAACAGTGGAATAATAATCTTGAATTTTCTTAAAATAGTCTCTTATACACATAACACATGACAGAATATCTCTTATACACAGGACAGAATATCTCTTATGTACATAACACAGGACACAATGTCTCTTATGCACATTACATAGGACAGAATATCTCCTATGCACATGCCACAGGACAGAATATCTCTTACACACATAACACAGGACAGAATATCTCTTATACACATAACATAGGACAGAATGTCTCTTATAGACATAACACAGGACATAATATCTCTTATACACAGGACAGAATATCTTTTATACACAGGACAGAATATCTCTTATACACAGGACAGAATATCTCTTATACACAGGACAGAATTTCTCTTATACACAGGACAGAATTTCTCTTACACACAGGACAGAATTTCTCTTATACACATAACATAGGACAGAATATCTCGTATGCATCAATTTTGGTATCATTAGCAATATTTGAAGTGGGACAACTGTGCTAAGCATTCACACAAAGTGTATTTAGTAAAATAAAGCTGTTAGCACAGATAATGTTTGAATTACATTACTTTAATTCCAAATTAATTCCAAATACCTTAATAAAAAAAAGCATGTCATAAATTTCCTGTAGAATCCTATAACCGTTTGTAACAGAGTGTTGAACATAACTTGAGTGTTCTGAGTATGAAACACTGAGGCAGACATATTGGCCAGAGGAAACAACACTGGAATCAAAGCTTACAGCTGAGGCCACTGTGTCAACTACAAAAGGCACTGAGTTTTATTCAGGAGACAGAATTACAGATATAAACATGTTTCTTGTGAGTGAAAGAAGCAGAACACCTCGAAAAATGCACTTCTCCCATCTTTTCTTCAACTTCCTAATGCCTTGAATGTAGAGCACCCCCTCCTGGGCTTGAAAACACATCACTTCAGTAATCAAGTCCTGGATGTCAGAAAAATGGCGCAAGCTTCGCATCATGTTTGGAAACAGGAAAAAGTAACTCAGTGCTAAATCAGGTGAGTAAGGTGTGGATGGGGATGGTTTCATACCGGCATTGTTGGGCAAAGACAATGGAGTCATTAGCTGCATTAGCTAGTGCTTTGTCCTGAAGCAGATGAATACCCCTGGAAAGCATCCTGAGTCTTTTGCAGTTAATTTCTTCTCGTAATTTCTTAAGAAGGCTTTGGTAGTAAGTTGAGTTGATAGTATGACCACGAGGAAGGTAATCAGTGAGTATTACCCAGCGACATTCCCAAAAGATGGTGAGCATGACTTTTCCCAAAAGGGAACCATCTTTGTTTTCTTTGATGTGGCAAACAGGAGTGTTTCCATTTTTTTCTCTGGTTTTTGTCTCGGAGTCATAGAGATGCACCTAACATTCATTCACAGTAACCAATCTAAAAAAAAAAAATCATCTTTGTTAGCATTGCAAATATCCAACATTTTTGTGTGGATGCTTCCGCTCACTGTTTCTTTTGGATTAGAGTGAGAACACAGGGGACCCACCTGGTGGACACTTTTGACATGTGAAGCTGCTCATGCAAAATCTTCAACATGATCCCATGAGCTAATCACAACTCAGCCATGATTTCCTCGATGGTAATGCGCCCGTCTGACAGGACTAGGGCCTCCACTCTTACAATGTTGCTTGCATCATCTGCAATGGACGGCCTGCCACTCCTTGGCTCATCATGAACGTTGGCTTGCTTGTTTGAAAGGGATTTTTCCAATACTTCACAGTATCATACAAAGGGCAGACATCTTTATTAGTGGAAAACATCTCATCATGACTACCCTGCAAGTGCAGGAGTTTGATTACACTATGAGCCTCTGTTTTATCCATGACACGGCTTCATACACAACAGAACTAGTTTCTCGCCAATTTCTCTTTCTTACGCTGAACCACGTGAATCATGAATGCATGGAAATTGTCAACCAATAGTGCTTCTTTAAAATTATACACATCAATCTAGCCTATCTTTACGATTTCTTTGTAAAGAGAAAAAATTTTCAACCACCCCTATTATTTATTTATTAACTATGGCACGAGGTACCTATCTTGCCATAGTTGATAAATTTGGTACCACCTGCGTTGGTAAAGAGATAAGTTGCTATGTACCTGGATCAGAACCTTGGTGAATATATCCAGGGCTGCCTCATATTGTAAAAATGTATAGTATTCAATAAACATGGCTAGGACACACACAAATATTTGCTAATGACATTCACTTATACTGGGTCGGAAAATAAAGGCAGGAAATTATAAATAATATTTCATATTATGAGCAATTTTGTAATGTTGTGATGGCTATATATCTCAGATGAATTCCAGCTCTGTTCCTGATATCTCTAAAACTATATTAAGATACTTTTGTTCTTTTCTTTCACTGGCTTTTGAGTTATCCAGAATATTCTGTGATAGTGACAGCTGATTCCCCTTGTGCATGATCTGTACAGGAGTGTGTGAAAAGTAAAAATCATGATGTATATGTTACTCGTTTATTTTGTTGTACATGCTGTTTTATTCTTTTATTTTAGAACCAAATTCGCAATGGTGTTTTTCCTGCCTCCTCAACATCTTGGTTGCTTGTTGTGACTTTGATAATGGGCATACGACTGTCTGGTATTTTTGATCCTTCATATGGGGCTATAGACTTCATTCACAAGCATGTGCCAAGGTATTGTAATATTTATGTGCTTACTGTATTAAAATATCGAATCCCTTTTTGCCCCAATGACATTTTGTTTTTCCATTTTCCATTATTGTTTGTTAAAATTGATCTATAAATTCCGCCCGTGTGGCAACAAGGGCCTGAACCTCTAGTTCAGAATGCAAAGATTAGAGTCACTGTCTTTTTTCAAGGCATGTTGTAGGAGCGACTAAGGAAAATTGGGGATAAGCTAACAACCTGCCACCTGTGAAAAATCATCATCGTCACATTATGTCACAATTTCTTACTTTCTTCTTCTATCAAATAATCCCAATGATGACAAAGAGTATGCCGCAGGCTAGCAAACATTGCACCTTTGTCCTTTTGTAGGAGACTCCTAAGTGATGGGAATGTTAGATGTGCCATCACTGGGTCAACAAATCTAACAGAAGAATGAGGATATATGAGATGTTGTCCCAGAAGTGTATGCTGTGCTCCTGGCAGGACATGGAATACTGGAGCACTAGTATACCGCCATCTATCTATACACTGTGGCCCTTGTTTGCCTTGCAGCATCAGGGGTGGAAGAGTTCCTTGTAGATGGCCTTCTTGTGTGCTGTTTTTAAGCTTGTTCCTGTGGCTTCTTTGATTTCTGTGATCCATCTTTTACATGGTCTGCCTCTGGCTTTATAGCCGTTTTGTCTATGTCTCATGGCCATTTGTGGCATGTTATCTGTTGGTAATCTGGAAGAGTGAAAACCACTTGGTCTTTTGTTGTGTTCCAATACTGATATTGTTTTGGTTATCTGTCTGATGTTATAGTTTCTAATTTTATCTCTTAATGACACTCCAAGTATTCTTCGTAGACATGTAATTTCTGCTGTCACTAATTTTCTTTTGTCTTGAGCTGTCATTGTCCAGGTTTGGTACTGGTAGCACAGCGATGGAATAATAATGCAACTTTAGTGTCTATGTTTACATTTTTGTTCTTGAAAATATATGTCATCTGTCCTAGGATCTGGTATGTTTTGTTGCATCTATTGTGTATCTATTTACTGGTTTTTCCCTTTACTCAATATAATGCTTCCTAAGTAGGTGAACTCTACCTGTTTAAGTTGTTTATCATCGATGGAGATAGTGATATTTCTTTCTTACTTTGCTATTGCCATTAATTATTTGCATGGCTCTATATGGGGACTAAACATGCATCCATAAACCTCCCTTATGCAGCCATAACTTTAACTCGTAGTGGACCAAGCAACAACATATTTGTCACTTTTCCCTATTTGCTGGTTTTTGTCCCTGGTCCAGTGAGCATTAAGACAACCTTACATGAGTCCAGGTGTCAGCTCAGTTACACAACTGAAAGGCATCTCGCTTTTGTCTGAAAGACCATGGGTTGTCAATATCTACCTGCTCACAGCTAAAGAGAGTATTTCATCTATAAATTCTGACAAAATTGGTTTTAATGTGACAGGTAAACAATTTAAAATACAGTGAAGTCTCATAATGCGAGAAATTTGGTTTGTTCGTATTTTGTCATTTTGACAACATTTTAAAAGAAATATTAACTCTGTAAATAAATGAATTCTTGCTAAAATGAGGATAATTTTTCTACTGAATGTCACTTGATCACTTGTGAGTTAATGGTTCTTCTATTTTTCTTTTGCTGTAGGATTGTGGGTATACTCATCTAGTCAACATCCTTCTGAACATATACTGTTTGCTTAAAAATGTTTGTGACTTCGTGTGTGCATAAATCATCTTTAATTTTGTGTTCAAATGTAGTGACTGTTCTTAGTAACGTGTCTACAACAATGGCCTTCATAAAGAAAATGGTTGAAAATAAGAACAAGATGATTGCAGTGAAAGTTAAAAAGGAAATCATTAAGAAGCACAAATGAGGTATTTGAGTTATTGATATTGCAAGACCTGTGTCATATTCTCATTGTCTAATAATCGAAAGGAGACAAAAGAAAGTGTCATTGGGAAAGTTCCTTGTTAAAGTCGCACCAAGTGCAAACAGGTTTCAGTGAGCCAACAGATAGCAGGGATTCCACTATTGACAGTGAAAGTCCTTCTAAATAACCCTTCTCTCTATCATCTACATCACACCAGCTACAACTATCTTTAATTTATAAGTTTGGTCACTTTATATTAAATTTAAATACATGTAATGAAAGTAAAAAATGTTGTATACTGTATTTGGTTTTTTTGTATTGCATGAAAATATGTTTATTTTTGGGTTGTGGAATGAATCATCTGAGTTTCTATCTTCTTCTTCTTCATTCTCCTGTCAAAGTCAGAAGCTGATATACATTTCTTCAATGAACAAACTGGTCAACATCTACTAAACAGGACTATAGAACGTTTCCATCAGAGCTGTTTTAGATGGCCATAGTTTTCTATGTGTGGTGTGGTACCGTGGGCAGTTTTGTAAAAATGTGTTCTGCATTGTCTACAGATTGTCCACAGGGACACACATTGGTGTTGCCCACTCCAAACCTTCTATACATGTGTTGTTTGAGTTTGTTGTGGCCTGTTCTCAGCCTAAAAATGTTTGTTTGTTCTTTTCTTCCAAGCTTGTAGATAACAGCATAAATTTGGCTCTATGAGTGAGTTGAGTGGAGCTTTTCATGATGGACTTCATTTCTGGTAATAATATAAAATATTCTATCTGTTGTTACTGGCAGTGACTTTCAGTTTTGGCCAGCTGATGAGCTAT
This sequence comes from Meghimatium bilineatum, assembly GCA_034231615.1. Classification (NCBI taxonomy): domain Eukaryota; kingdom Metazoa; phylum Mollusca; class Gastropoda; order Stylommatophora; family Philomycidae; genus Meghimatium; species Meghimatium bilineatum. The sequence continues at coordinate 43,519,382 of CM067311.1, forward strand.
CTCATTTCCCCAGATTATGAATTACCTGGAATGCATTAGAGAGCTACTTCTTTTGCTTGGTTATTTAGTTGAGATAGAAATGATTTAAAAGTTATACATGTGCACTGTGAGTTTTTATTATTTCTTATGGTGAAATTCGCTTTGATATGCAAGAGATTTGAGTTTCAGGCAAGTATACCAAAAATGAATGATGCTCACAATGCAAGGTTTCACTGTATGTCACTTCAGAGATAAAATGGAATAGTGTAAATAAACTTATTATGTAATAAATATCCTATTTGGGGGTGGAAGGAGAATCATATTGAAGGAAGCAAAGTCAGCATGTTTTAAATAATTAGATGTCCTTTATGTTTAAAATATTATATTTAAGTGCTTCATTATGGCCATTTTGTTAAAATAAATATTTGTTACCGCTTTAAATGCAATAAATGGTCTTACAATTGTTAAATTTCCTTTAAATTTGTGCTTATAATTTTTTTATGAGTTTATTGCTGAATGTCGACTCAATTGTTTATTAATTCGCCCATGTGTTGCTGCCCCAAAAGGGGAGCAACAAATGATGACACTGTTAAATGCCAGCATGTCTGTCATAAGAGGGTCTGTGACTAAGAAGGTTTGGTTGAAGGAGTTGGATATCCCATTTCATAGAGAGTCAAAGTGACCCATATACCATACTGAAGTCAGACATGTTGGCCCATAAGGAGCTGAGCTGCAAATCATCATGACATGACATATTCCATAAATTCTGCTAATCTGCAGAAGTTTAAAAATGAACGCAGAAGAAGAAGTTATCTGATTTTGTGTTGTTAATTTCATTATCAATTATCAATATATCTGAATATTAAACACAAAAATACAACTTTGTAACTCACATGCTATTGTTACTTACTATAAAGTAAACAAAAATCACATTGAATGTAACACTGAAGTTTCATAAAAAAAGTATTAAGAAGCTTCACAATGATAAACATTTATAAATAAGCTTGTGAGTCTGTGGCTATGTTGATAACAATACAGACAGCAAAAAAAAAGGACAAATAAGTTTGACCGAGGTTAGCTTTGAGGTTGGTGACCAATGTTTAGTACATGAACTAGTTACTCTCATGAACTGGCCTAATAGTGATATGGTTACAATATCCAGCATTCAGTGAATGTGGCAAAAACACTGAATGTTGTAGTTACCATTGCCAAAGTTGGATGTATCAGGCCATTGGCACACATAAAATATAGGGATACAATAGGTTTCTGTTCTCTGGATTAAATTCTGCTATCTAGTGAGATCTAGTGAGACAGTCCTACTACAAGAGAGATCCAATGAGAGCTTGAGAATGAATGCAAAAGAAACCCCTATAACTTGTCAATTTACTTGACTTTTTTTTTCATTCTAATTTCTATATAGAGTTTTTCATCATTTTTATGTGACAGAATCAACACAGCATCACATTCAGTTGGTCAGTACAGCAGTACACTTTTGTTTGGTACTATAGCATGGATTGTCAAGTTCATTGTGATGAGACAGGTGCTGAAACTACTTCTTACTTATCACCAGTGGCTGTATGAAGTTCATGGAAAAATATCCAGAATGACTAAAATCTGGGGTGTATGTACATTTTGTATGTGTTTATAATGCAATAATTTATAATTGCTATGAATAATGTTACAATAATAAATGAAAAATTTAGACATCTAAAACATAACGCTATGCATGAGAAAACAAAATAACTCACAAAAAACATATTAAAAAGAACAAGCTTCAATCACCTATCAAAATAACTTATGAAAGTTCATGAAGAAGTAACCAGCAACAATCTGGGTGAATGGGAACAGCTAAAAGCCTATTACAACATCTCTAACACCTCACCAATATATACTGCAAAACTTAGTCCCAGACATTGAGAGCAAAACTATGGAAACCCTTTTACTCTCAAGGCAAAAACACTTAATAATCTCTAGACACACAATACCCCAGCTCACAGTGGATCCAGGTCTTCACACATGGATCATCAGAAGATGCAATAAAGAAAGGAGTTGGGATACTAATAATCATACCAAACACAGCAAAACTAGAAATTGCAATCGCTACTGGCAAATTATCAACCCCTACAGGGCAGAGTTGCAAGCAATCTTAAAGCATCAAAGACTAGAGGAACAGATACTCTAAGGAGCTAATATAGTCTTATGCGACTGCATGTCAGTTCTCCAGAGTATCCAAAATGAACCTAAATATCTTAACAAAAACAGCTATAGAATTTTTAAATCAACTGTCTGCTAACCATAAAATTGTGCTGCAGTGGAACCCTGATTCCTGTGGAACTGCAGGAAATAAGGCAGCTGATAGACTGGCAAAAACAGGTGCAAAAAAGGAACAATTCCATCACAGATTATCATTGACTGATGCAACTTTCAACAGAACCCCATTCTAAAGGTGAGCAGATCACAGCAAACCACAATTTTTATGCTCTGTACAGGACACTGTTGACTGCAAGCACTTCTCCACAAAATAAAGGCTGTCCAAACTGACCAATGCCCATGTCAAAAAAGGTCCCCAGACTCTTAACACATTCTGCAGACGTGTCTACTTTTCAATGACTTGAGAATTAAAATATAGCCCTAAGAGACAGATCTGAAGGTGAAGCTGTGGGCCAATCATGAGGATCTTCTTCTGACGACTGAATTCATGGAGTCGGCACACCTTCCTGTATAGACTTCTGAGAATAAGAAACTGATCAAAGAAGAAGAGTACTCAATTTTCCCCATATGTACTCTATTTCTCTCAACAAAGCGGCTTACTATATGCTGAGAGTACCACTTATAGCATAAAACTTCATAGCTTCAAGTAATAATCATCAGGTATCTCACAGACAGCACATTCAAACAGGACGTCACATATGGTAGCACAAAATATAAAGTACTGGTAAATTTTTCATTCTATCTCTGTGATGTGTCCTTTACAGAATGCTGACTGCCACTCTGTAAGCCTTTTAGTTCTTTGCAAAGTGCCCAGCCTCTTCTAGTGTCATGTTCAGAAGGTCTTTGATGTTATATGTCCATCGTAGTTGTGGTCTGCCTCTTGTTCTCTTTCCTGAAACTTTGTCCCCCATAATAATCTTTCTAAACATTTGTTTCTCATGTCTGAATCATGTTAGCTTGCATTTTTTAATAGTTTCGAGGAGCCAGTATTTTTCTATGTTCAGGTCTTTGCGGACATCTGCGTTGGTTTGTCCATAATATTCTTAGGGCCTTTCTATAATATTTCATTTGAAATGTGGATATTTTCTTTTCCATTACTTCTCATTAGTTCAAATAATAGTGGGAACTAACTTTTCATGAATCACATGATGTTTTTTTTGTGTACACAGAAAAGTATAAGCAACAATGTTAAGTCTTCTCTACATCATTTATAAAAAGAATCATAATTTTAATGTGTGTGAAGTCACTTTCAAATAAGATCTTCTTGCAGTCATGATATTAACTAGTCAAAACGAGGAATAAAGAGGACAGGAAATTGCACATGAGAAGTAAAATCAATAGAAAATGTAAACCTTATAGTTTACCTTTTGTTTGTCCATAGGTTTCTCAATATATTTTTGTAAAACAGTATCTATGTAGTCTTGATCTCCAGCTATTGTTCCATATTTAGTTATGTCATGGGGTGCATTGCTCTCGGCGGACCCAGGGTTAGCAGATAACCAAGATCCCAAATGTACCTCCTCGCGGTGCACCCTGGAAACAGAAATACAGCAGCTCGAGCTGATTCTGGCCAAATCATTTGGGGATCGTGTCCGAGAATGTGGAGGAAGCAGATGGAAAGAGATTTGACTGTGTAAGAGTCAGACAATATCTCCAGCATTACCACATATAGCGACACTGTCGACATACAGTGAAGCTAGTCAGTCCAGTCTGAACATTGGAGGGGTGGCCAATGTAAAATGCACGTAAAGGTAGATGCATGGTGAGAGACAAATAGATTTCATACTGAGTACAATGAAACAATGAAAGGGCAGAACAGCGCCAGAGGGCAGCGTTTACTGCAAATAGAAAGTGATAGTAAAAAACTTTACTAATAAAGTTCCTAGTAAAGGGGAACTACAAGCTCCGTCAACTCGAGACAAGCTTCTAGTTACCTGTGCTCCTTATAGACAGAGACCCAGATCCAATCATGGGCGTTCAGAAAAGCAAGAAGACCTAACCCAACTCTAATGTCGAGCCTTCCTAAACTGGAAATATGCTCGCGAAGAGATAGGGTTCCATACCCGATGCACTTAGGCAAGAAAGGAACAACGATGGCAGTCCTGGCCCAACTCTACTGTCAAGATTTCCTATACCAGAAATACACTTGCAGAGAGAAAGGGTTCAGTACCTGATTGGCTCAGGCACAAAAGGGACAACGATTTTAGCCCTGGCCCAACTCTACTGTCAAGCTTTCCTATACCGGAAATACACTTGCAGAGAGAAAGGGTTCAGTACCTGATGGGCTCAGGTACAAAAGGGACAACGATCTTAGCCCTGGCCCAACTCTATTGTCAAGCTTCCCTATACCGGAAATACACTTGCAGAGAGAAAGGGTTCAGTACCTGATGGGCTCAGGTGCTATTAGGACAAGGTCACTCAGCTCGAGAACGCCTTGCTCTCAAACGCGTGGTGTGAGACTAGAACTTGGGCTAGGGGTTCATGATGTCTGTTAACAACACCTCTGGTAGGAGGGCGAGCAAGCCAGGCTCCAACTCTTCTGGCGAGTTCTTCCTAATACGGAACCAGGCTCACGGATGAGAAACGGTTCAGTACCCAATGGACACAGACAGATTGCATGAGATGGGTTCATAGACGGTGGAATACCTCGTGCCAGATAGACGTGCTCGACAAGCATCTTGGCAAAGAGGCACTACATACCAGCGTGCCCGGCGACAGATAGACAGGCTGTCACAGACTAGGGAAGCCTACCCAAATTAAAGGTAAGACGAAAACGGATGTGCTGGACCTTGGACTTCCTGACCACAAGTGGTCAACCGGAGGTGCAAATAATCACAGTTCTACTGTGGAACTTGCAGCACAATGTACTTCACGCTCCCCAGCGGAAATCACATGAAATATTCGTTGTGGTTATATGAGAGCGAATGCTGAAGAAGAAGAAGTAGTTATGTCTATGTTTAATTAGATCTGCTGTTGCTATGCCTATCAATGCTTTAAAAGAGTTGATGCCAAATTTTATCAATTAAATATTGAGTATAACTTATTTGTAACATGCTGAAGTAGGATTTGTAACATGCTGAAGTAGGATTTGTAACATTAAAAGGAGAATAGGAATGGCTAAAAGTACCTTCAATGACATGAGGAAATTATTAATATCTAAACAAATTACAAAGTTAAAAATGAGAATTATAAAATGCTACATCTATTCCATATTAATGTCTGGCTCAGAAACATGGACACTAAATAAACAATTAGAAGACAAAATTGATGCTTTTGAGATGTGGATATATATACGAATAGGGAGAACATCATGGAAAGAGAAGAAAACAAATAAAGAGGTGCTAAAGACACTTAATATGAAGAAAGAACTACTAAGAGAAATAAAGATCAGGCAAATAAAATACTTTGGACACATTAAAAGACATGACACCTTATTGAAGACCTTACTTGAGGGTAAAGTCAAAGGGAAGCGAGCAAGAGGTAGGCAGAGATACAAGTGGGAGAGTAACATCACACGATGGACAGGTTACAGTCAAGCAGAGTGCACCACCAAGACAGGAGATGTTGGAGATACGTTGCAGCCAACCTTCGTTGTGGAGATGGCACTTAATGATGATGATGAGAGACTTCCTGTCCATGTTTTTGATAGATCAAATTATCTGACTCAGATATGAATGAGCTGGAGAACATTGCTTTTACCGATCCATGGGGGGTGCAAAAGGAACACATCGTTGCGGAGACGGCACTTAATGATGATGATGATGAAGTAGGATGTGTCCGAACAATAGACGCAGATTACCCAACAAAGCTTTAAACCATGATACAACACATTATGTTTTAAAAACTACATACTGCTAATCTGCAAGAGTTTGAGAATGAAAACAGAAGTAGAAGAAGACTTATTTGTAGAATGTTTATTTTACTGAAACCTATGGCAACAAATCAGCTGTAGCCTAGGCGTAGTCATTTAAATTCTGTGACTCCTACATTGATCATCAATATAGCACCAGACAGTGTGTTGTCGGGAATGTCGAAAGGGGAGCAAAGAATATCGACACTGTTACCTTCCAAGCATGTTGTAAGAGGTAACTAAGGAAGTTTTGGGGTGGAGATGGCTGTCCCATCCCATATGGTCAATGTAACCTAGAAGCCATGTGACCTGAAGTTGGAAGTGTATGTCTGATAGGCACAAATATCACAGCTAAGCTGTAAACTATATGTTCTGTTCTCTGGACTGCATCTGGCCTATCTGCAGGGATATGAGATGAAAACAGAAAAAATATATAGCACAAATATGGTGTATAGTCACTGAAATTTACTTTACTTTATGATATACTTATAATCTTATGATATCCCTCAGTATGAACATGGAGGTAGAGGCAGTTACAGCAGTCTAACGATGATGAAATATAATTCTCGGAAACTACAGGAAAGTTATTGTGTCTGAATCTCCATCTATGTTTTGAAAAGTTCAAAGTGGATGTATGCGCCATGAATGGATGGTATATCTCATCTCTCCAGGAACTCGTATGGATCTACTATTTATTTCATTCTGGAGTATGTGGAAATGAGCAAGATGATAGCTACAAAAGACACCTGTGGTAGGCACTTTGAACATGGACAAATGTGAGATATTGAAAGTAATATTGGAATGTTTACTGGAGTATGAACATTGACTGGACAAATGAGTAGTACAGAGACTGCAGGAATTTTGGATCAAGCAAGGAAGCAAGTGAGAGAGGTCAAATTAGGCATGTGAAAATCAAAATGCTGTTGGAATGATATGCATGCATTCTCCGTACCAACAGTTAAAAGAGACTGAGCACTTATGGGTCTACCCAGAGTGTCTATCTATCTATTCGCTAAATACTTTATTGCCTTTCAGCATCAGAAGTAGAAGAGTTCTCTGGAGTTGGCCCTCGTATGTGCTGAATATATTGTGGAATTTGTCGCCTCTTTTATTTCAGTGGTCCATCGTTTTTTTAGGACGGTCTCTAGGTCTGCATTCGCTGTATCTGTGTAGCATAGCTTGCTGTGGTATGCTGTCTGGTGGTAGTCTGCTGATGTGCGCAAACCATTTTATCTGTTGGCTCTTAATATACTCCAAATTGGGGCAGTGCTGGTGAGCTCATGAGGGAAGCAACAGATTAGCAACGGTTTTATTTATGAACATAAAAGAAAGATTGAGTTCCAGAAGATAACACCATTTCTCAAAGTGTTTTTCTATATGAGTTCCAGAAGATAACACCATTTCTTAAAGTGTTTTTCTATTTCAGATGCTGGTCAAGTTGTATGGGGGAAGAAAACCACTTTTAATGAGTTACCAAGCTTCTCTTCCAAAGATGTCTGTTCCCAGTATCAAACAAACAGTGACTAGTGTGAGTTTTGGCATGTAGATGGCTAGTAGGTGCTAAGGTTTTTTTAAAGAAGTTCTTTATATAAGAACAAACTAGCTAAGTAAGAATGTTTATATCATTTTTCTATCAACAAAAGAAACTCATTTAATTAACAGTGTCATGTAGAATTTTAAGAATTTAAAATCTAAATGTGTAAAAAAGAACAGACTAAAAAGCGACAAATAATTCAGAAACTTATTTAAAATGATCCCAAATTGGTAGGTAACAAGAGCATGCACCCATTGAATGGAAACATCAAGAGGCAAAGAAAGACCAAGAAATTAGTGGATTGAAGGAGTTACCAACATTCTGAGACGCAACAATATTACTGCATATCAAACAACTAAAAGTGTCATAGCCTGAAAAACCAATCAGCATTCAATCATTCGATGACTAACAGCAAAAGCAGAGAAAAGACAGAAGAAGAAGAACATTTTAAAAATACATTTAACAACAAAATGTTAACTGTAAATGTATAGTCAAAGGATATGTGATGTTTAACAACAAAATGTTAACTGTAAATGTATAGTCAAAGGATATGTGATGTTTAATAACAAAATGTTAACTGTAAATGTATAGTCAAAGGATATGTGATGTTTAATAACAAAATGTTAACTGTAAATGTATAGTCAAAGGATATGTGATGTTTAATAACAAAATGTTAACTGTAAATGTATAGTCAAAGGATATGTGATGTTTAATAACAAAATGTTAACTGTAAATGTATAGTCAAAATAAATGTGCTTGACTACTACTTCTCATAGAAAGTTATAAATACAGTAAACCAAACTACAACATACAAAAAACTACTTCATCCATCTGGAAGATGATGAAGCTTGTCACTAAGAAGCTGTAAGGAGTTAGAGTGACAGACATACCTCTTATCTGTTATGAAAAGTTTCAGAGTTGCTGTTGTTTGAACAATGCTTGAGCAAAATCAGCTAAACTACTTCATATTAAAAATGAGAAACTGCAATAAACATAAAGACTACTTGAAATCTCATAAGGATACAGATTAATGATGTTTTGAAAAACACTTAAAGCACACTAGCAAACCATACAAATTGATGTTATGACTAAAAGACCTTTATCAAGAGCTTGAACATAGCACATGAGTAAAGGAAAGAATTTTGTTTTAAATTCATTTATCTGAAAACTGCTGTCTTCAAAAATATCTGAACATCACAATACTAAGTGAAAGAACATATTTGTGTTTCTTGAGAACTTTATGGCTTCCGGTCAAAATGGCGAGTGAGAATGTATGTGTTTTCCTTGGTGTCAGTTTAAATCGGATGTTCCTCCTGAAAGCAACGGCAAACTACAGGAGTATTGTGCCAAGAAATTTTCTAAGATGGAGGATGAGATCCAAGAAGCGCAAGCAGGTTTCAGAACTGGCAGAGGCACTAGAGATCATATATTTAACATGAGGATGATCATAGAGAAATGTAGAGAGTATAACATCGAATTACATGCATACTTCATAGACTACACCAAAGCATTCGACTGTGTCAATCACCATCAATTATGGGAAATAATGAACGATATGGGTTTCCCAAAACACATTACACGACTAATAGCAGAGCTGTATAAAGATCAAGAAGCAGAAGCAGCGGTAAAAGTTGAAGGTGCAAGATCAGAGTGATTCAATGTACAGAAAGGAGTAAGACAAGGCTGTACCTTGTTTCCATACCTGTTCAACATCTATGCGGAAATATAATGAGAAACGTGAGACAAGAATCAATGAAGCCTGATTTCAGACCCATAAATATAGGAGGGCTGCAGATACCAGAAAATAGATATGCAGACGACACAGTGCTATTAACATCAAACGAACACGACCTACTGAACATAATTAAGTCAACCCAAAAGTTCAGTGAACAGCAAAACTTGTACTTAAATATGAAAAAGACAAAAATAATGGCAACTGACAAAACTAAGTCAAGACCCAAAATTAATATTGAGAACTGCAATTTGGAAGAAGTGACACATTTTGATTATTTAGGAACTAATATAAACAATGTGGGGGACTGTGCAGTTGAGATCAAGAGAAGAACGGCAATGGTGCTGGCAAAATTAAAACAGATAAAGAAACTATGGCAAGGTACTAACATAAGAACCAAATTGTGTTTACTACGAACATGTGTATTCCCTGTGGCGACATATGGATGTGAATCATAGACATTAAATAAAACAGTGGCCATGAGAAGAACATCATTTGAATTAAAGTGTTATAGAAGAGTTCTAAGAATACCATGGACAGCGAAGAAAACAAACCAGGAGGTGTTACGAACAATTAACGTCCAGGAAGGCTGGTTTCTGAACACTATATTAAAGAAAAAGCTAGCTTTTTTCGGTCATATTAAGAGACACGACGGCATGGAGAGAGTGTTAATGGAGGGGATGATAGAAGGCAACGGGCAAAGGCTGACCAAGACTCCGTTGGACAAAAGACATTCAAGAATGCCTGCATGTCACTGGAAGATGCAGGGCAACTTGCTCAAGACCGCAGAGAATTCAAGAGATCCATAGGAAAGACTACGTTCTGGAAAGAATATGTCACTTGATGATGATGAAAACTTTATTCTATACTCAATATACTCCAACTCTCAGCAGATCAATCAAACAAGTGCCATGGAGTAGGTGATCATGTTTCTCCACAACTCTCTATCTCTTGTGTTGTCAGTAAACTCGGTTGGTGAGCTTCTACCGTGCTACAATACATCTAGTAACTTTTCTCTTTGTCGTCCGCTATGTCTTCTCCCCTTGATCTTTCTCAGCAGTATACAATATTTTGAGAAGGAGCCTCCTTCTCAGAGGGGGTAAAAATATAATTCTACAGATGAAGTATTTTGGAGTTTCCATGAAAGGAAAGAAATACTATGTTGGCATATATTTTACTAGGTATGCTGTTTCATGATGGTTGGTTTGATGAGATCTTTGGATGCTGTATTATATTTTGTATTGATTATTTTGTACTTGCTCTCATTTTTTTTAACGTATATTGTCACTGATTTTGTTGAAATAATTTGCAGTACTTACAATCTGTGAAGCACCTGATGACAGAGGACAAGTACAAAGAAATGGATAAGCTTGCTAATGAATTCAGTAATGGTCTTGGCAAGAAGCTTCAACGTTATCTTATACTGAAGTCTTGGTGGGCTACTAATTATGTAAGATATCTTATATGAACAAACATTATTCATCACTCTTTTGATCTAGAATATCATGCACTGAAAGTTCTGACAGCAGCAAGAGGAATATCCTCAGATACTCAGATGACATCATCATCTTGCTTAAGCAGCAATCATTTGATTAATATTGCGCTCTGTTTTTCCATTGTTCTTCCATTGCACTGAGCTTAACCTCTAGATTATCTTTCAAGGTAAGTTATAATTTTGTGGAAGTTTGCCATGATCTTAAAACTGAAATGATCCAAATGTTCCCCATGATTTTATCATTTAGATACTATATTTTTGCTTTTGTAGGACTGTAATTGTCATAACATCCCCTATTGTCTTTTCATTTTGTGCGACCCACAACATGCAGGACATGTTTTTGTGCCCTTTAGATCATTAGTATGCTAGTAGGTGTCTCTGGTCACAGTGGTATGATGAACCTTGATGGGATATGCGTTTGTCACTCTGTTCTCTATGCCAGATGGTGAAGTTTTACTTTCAGCTCCAGATCAGTGCTTCTATGGCATTCTTATTGATGAGGAAGTTTCTCAGAGCTTTTGCAAGTCACACATGACTGGATTTTTTACTCATTGTGGCTGGACAGTACATTGCCACAAAGTAGTCTTCTACAGCAGTGGAGCTTTCTGTGACTTTCTTACATTGATACATGCTGCAGATACAAAGATTGATTTCCTCCCAGAAGTTCAGGTGTGGATCTTTAGCAGACTTCTTTGCAGCAGAGATCATGGGGAAGTATGACCAAACTGAATAATACAGTTTTAATATAAATTCAATAACGAATAATCAAATTGTTTCTTTCAAGAGTCTTACTATTGATCTGCTTATTTCATGTACATTTGATACTTGATTGTTTTGATATTTTAATGAAAATACTTTGGTGTTTTCATGATATTTTTAAAAATAATGATTATATTAATAGTATTTAATGTTTTGTTATTAATTGCATTACCTAAAATAAGTAATTCCAATGTAATTTGAGAGCAGTTTTTTAAAAAAAAATAAACAGGTGTCTGACTGGTGGGAGGAGTATGTCTATCTAAGAGGTCGCTCGCCAATTATGGTCAATAGTAACTATTATGGACTGGTTGGTAACATTATATTTATATTTGTATGAGAGGAAATGTTAGAGAATGACACAGAAACTGCATGTTGAAAGTGTTTCCTTTTCACACATATTTCTTAAATAAAATTCTTCTAACATTTTAGAATAAAGGATGAGTGACCTGTATTTATGATGCAACCAAGATTAATTGTTCAGCATGGTTACATATAGGAATAGATTATTCAATTCTGAGAATATATTCATGTATGGTCAGCAGAACAGCCATGCTATGAATTCCAGAGGAGAAGTAAGAGGAATGGATCAAAAATAATTGGAAAACCTGGGAAAACTGAACCAAATCTGCCAAAGATATGGGTGTATTATGTACAGTGTAGAGAGTGGAATAGATCAACATGAGTGTGAATTAATAACAGTTTGATCTATTATCATGGCATTAGTATTATCAGTTGTAACAGGCAGGAAGAAGTGGAACTGGGAAAAGACTAGTGTGTTGCATAGATTTGAAGATTAATCTAGACTGAATGATAACCAGATTATAAATAAAAAGTGGAAACAGAAACAAAGAACACAAAATAATCAATACTGTGTTACAGAAAAGATGGCTAAAATTATGAGTTGGAGAAAGTTTATTGCTTCACTACGAGGTATTGTCAAGCTCAATAATCATCTATTCTTGTGTTGCCTGAGCCCGAAAGAGGAATACAGAATAGCAACACTGTTTACCTTCCATTCATGTTGTACAAGGCGTGACCCAAAAGCCATGCTGAAGCAAAGCAAAGTTGAATCACAGCAAAGTTGTAAACCATGACACAAAGTATTCTGCTCTCCACACTACATTCTGCAGGAGTTTGTGAACTAATTCAGAGGAAGAAGAATAGTCACTGTTGTTGTTATCTTTTGTCAAAAACAAAAGGAAACAATTTATGTTTTACTTAACATTTTAAATGTGACAATTTACGTATATGACCCTGGTTCAGGTTCTAGTTTAGCTCTACAATAATTTCTAGAGAGTAGTGATCCAGTGGATACCATCACACTGTAACATTAGAGGAAGTGAAGTTGCAGATAGATTGGCCAAAGAAGGAGAGAATTTACCTCAAGAAGACTATCTGATCAGTTATGAAAAAGTGAAGACTATCATTAAAGGCAACTATAACAAAAAGTGGAAATAAGACCACCCCAAATATAAGACTCACATACGCACTTTTAGACAAAGAAGTTAAAGCAAGCACTAGAAAGGACAGGCACAATTATATAAACAACTTATCATTGGAAGCTGAATCAGCCTCAACAGCAAGATAATACACCACATAACCAAACAACTGTGCAATCAGCCACTTATCCCAAACACATCTATTAAAGACAAAAATAGCAAAGTTCTAACAACAACTGAACAACAAAAGCAAAGATGGGCCGAACATTTCCAAGATCTTAACAGACCACCACCCCAATCTACTCCAAATCTAGAGAAAGAGGAGACAATGCCACCACTAGAAGGTTCGATAGAAAATTTCACCCATGAAGAGGTAAAACAAACCATTAAGAAATTAAAAACAATAAAGCAGCAGGTCAAGATGACATCACAAGTGAAATGTTAAAAGCAGCAAATAATAATACCTTGTCATTTTGACTAAATATTTTCAATATGATTTGGAAAAACGAATGCCCACCCCAACAATGGAAAAATGGCATCATTATCAAATTACCACAAAAAAGGAGACCTAACAAACTGTGATAACTGGAGGGGAATCACACTGCTATCCGTACCTGGCAAAATTATTTGTAATATGATGCTTGCAAGATTAAAGTCATCCTTAGACAAAAGACTTAGAGAAGAACAGTCAGGCTTTAGACCAGGTCGTTCCTGCCTTGACCATATATTCACTCTTAGAACAATAATAGAAGAATGTCTAGAATTTAGATCTAATCTCATAATAAACTTCGTTGATTTTCAAAATGCCTTCGACAGCATCCATCGACCATCGCTTTGGGAAATTTTAAAAATATATGGATTCCAAAATAAATATATAAATGTGATAAAATCATTCTATACCAACTCAAAATGCTGTGTTAGAACAGAAAAAGGCAATTCAGAATGGTTCCCTGTGATTACTGGTGTTAAACAAGGCTGCCCTATGTCACCATTACTATTCAATATCGCAATTGACTGGGCTATGAGAAAAAGCACATCCAACACAAATTTAGGAATCAAATGGATAAATAAAACAACATTAGAAGACCTGGATTTTGCAGATGATCTAGAACTATTGAGTGAAAACCATCAAGATGCACAAACAAAACTGATAGATTAAAACTCATTGCAGGACAAATAGGTCTCCAAATCAATTCAGCAAAAACAAAAATTATGGACTTCACCAATTCACCTAACGAAATTACTTTAAATGGACAACAACTTGAAAAAGTACAGAAATTCTCCTATCTGGGAAGCAAATTAACACTCGACGGTGATGTCATGCCAGAAATTACAACTTGCATTGCCCTAGCATCAAGTGCATTTAACAGACTGTCTAATATCTGGAAGTCAAAGTCAATCAGCACACGCACGAAAATGCGCTTATTTAATTCCTGCGTTATTCCGGTGCTATCATTTGGATGTGAGAGCTGGAAAAGCTCTTTATCTTCAGAAAAGAAATTAATGAGTTTCGAGAACAAATGTCTTCATAGGATAACTAACACCCATTGGAGTGAATTCAAATCGAATGATAAAATCAGAGAAGAGACACATCAAAATTTAATCACAGATGTTATCAGAAAACGCTGTTGATCCTACATCTGGCATGTCCTACATGCAGACACCAACAGAATACACCACATTCTCTTGAATGGATGCCTACAGACAAAAGAGTCAAGGGATAGACCAAAAGAAACACTCAGAAGAACAATACTTAGAGAAAGTAAAACAACCAATATTCATACTATTCAAGAACTGCACAGAATAGCTTTGAACAGACATAATTGGAGAGATCTTACCTCTGCCCTATGCGCTAACTTCAGCGCAAAAGGAAAATGAATGAATGAAATATAATGCAAATGATGGTTATTACCAACTATCCAGAAGAGACCAGGTTATCCTGCTGTGCCTCAGAACTGGTCACAACAAAATGAGACATAACTTGTACACCAAATTCAAAGTAGGTACAACTGGCCTTTGCCATTGCAGCCTTGCGAATATGACAGCAGAACATATCTTACAAGAATGTCCCCAGTATGCAGACCTGAGGAACAAGACGTGGCCCACCCCAAACAGCTTTTCAAGAGAAACTGTGGCACAGCGGAAACTCTAAAACAGACAGCAGCCTGACTGAGTGATGATCACTGAAGAAGAAGATTTGTTTGACTGACAGTTGCATCTTGATCCATTATTATAAACATAAGATAAGATGGTTTTTGCTTCTCATTGACAGGAGGTAGATCAGTGTCAAATTTCAAAAAGTTATATTGCTGAGACACATAGTCCCAACATTTCACACATGATGGTTTGCCCAGAAATTTTTTATGGAGAAATTGCAGTGCAAATTTCCACTAACCCTTTTCAGCTCTGTTGATTATTTCTAAGGAAAAGGCAATGCCACTACACTAAGAAAAAACAAGCAGAACTGTACTATATAATACACTATTAGCTGCCTTAGGGTCTCCCCTCTGTATTTTCTGAAGTCCTTTACTCCCTTGGCCTGAGGCACTGTGCTGACCCACTAGGTAGTGGGGATTCTTTAGGGGTGGACTCCAGTGTTAATCCGTAATAATAATAATATCCATAACCCATCAGGGACATAGGGGTACCACACTGGAGACATCAGCACAGAAAGTTCTCCATACAACTCTCAGCCATTCTGAGGAGTGTAGAATAATTATGCCCAGACGACTCTTTGATTTTATTAATCCAGGATTATTTTTGGCCACGTGTTCGTTCCACCCCTGACTATTCCTTGCAAAATAACTTTAGAAAGTGAGTTGTGTCTTGTTATATATCCAAACCAATCAAGTTTATGCTGTGTCACTACTGCCAGAAGTGGTTCTTGATAACCTTCAAGTTTGTTTATTTGCTGCTGAATGAATATATTTGTCTTGTGTTCTATGTAACTAATTCTTAACAAACATCTGTAGCACTTGTATTAAAAAACCTGAATCATTCTTTCTGTAAATGGAATGAGTGTCCGGCTTTTACAACCACAGAAAATTATGCTTAGCACTAGTGATCTGAATAGATTGATATCTACTGTAATACTAATCTTCCTTTTTTTAAAATTTTACTTTTCTAAATTATATTTAACTTTGGGATGCAGTCAATTGCCATCTTGAGTCTTATGACAGTTGCAGCTCGTTCCTTTATAATCAACAAAGACTCATTATTTTAATTCTTTAACATTTTTTTAAACCAGGATGCCCTATTGTATATCTACTATTATATCTACTGTAATACTAATCTTCCTTTTTTTAAATTTTACTTTTCTAAATTATATTTAACTTTGGGATGCAGCAATTGCCATCTTGTGTCGTATGACAGTTGCAGCTTGTTCCTTTATAATCAACAAAGACGCACTATTTTAATTCTTTAACATTTTTTTTTACCAGGATGCCCTATTGGTTCGTACAAGACCATCTCAAGCAGCTCGAGCTGCCAATGTGATCTATGCAGCTCTTAAGTACAGACGAGAATTAGACAGAGAGGAGCTTAAACCAGTAAGTCAGTAAGCTCACTGTCATTATTTAATGCAGGGGTGTAGGTCTTTTTGCATTCAATGCACTAATTTTTTCACACTCTTGTTAAAATGCATACATATTTTCACATTCTCGTTCAAATGTACACATTTTTCACACTCTAGTTCAAATGCACATATTTTTCACACTCTAGTTCAAATGCACACATTTTTCATACTCTACTTCAAATGCACACATTTTTCACACTCTAGTTCAAATGCACACATTTTTCACACTCTAGTTCAAATGAACACATTTTTCACACTAGTTCAAATGCACATATTAGACTGCACACAGGGGTAAGATGACAGCAGGTTTTTTTTTTCGAACCTACTGGTATTTCCAATCTTTGACACAATGAAGTTTGATAGGTCAAGGAAAAGCCAGTTTTCAATAATGTGAAATATTTTTTTTTCACTGTTTGATAAATTTTTGTTTGTTGTCTGACACTGCCTACTGTTATCATTAATATCGTGATTTTTTAAATGTTTAAACTGAAATATTTGTGTTGTTAAATAGTTGTGTTGTTAAGTTCTTAAGCACATTATCTTGTCAAGGTACTTGATTTTTTTCATCATATTTTTTTTAGTTGCTAAAAATGTGATGTGGGGTAAGATAGTGCACATTTATTAGGGCAAAATGGCGCACTCAAAATGTATGAAGAAAATGCTGATATTATGAGGAAGTTGCAGATGACGATGTAAAGCTGGGAGAGACCGATATATATATGGTTATACCATATTCTTAGAATGAACAGCCTAAGAATTCCCCAGCAATCACTATATTGGGTGCCACCTGGAGTAAGAAGAAGAGGGAGACCTAGAGAAACTCTACGAAGAACCATTAATAGATAAGGCATGTCAATGAACCTAAACAACACGCAACAATTGAAAGACCTGGCAACACAAAGACAGAAATGGAAAGCTATGGTTTCTGCCCTATGCGCCGCCTATGGCCCTGGAGGAACATAACATAACATATGGTTATAATTATAATGATCATCCAACCTTACAAGGACATTATTAATTAGGTTTAAAACGGAATTTGCAAACTATTTTTTATTCAAACTTTTTTTTCTCAGAGTATAGTTACAAAATTAGGTCTATATATTTATTCTATCTGTTCTTCGCACACATTTATACACTGCCGGTTTGTTAGACTTGTTGCAGTGGCGATCTCCCTCAATTTTATAATGGTTTGTATCACCATTTTTCCTGCACCATCTTGCCCCATAAAATTGGGCAGGATGGTTTTTTTTTATTCAACATATCTTCAAAAAATCTAATTCTACTGTCTACACACAGCTGTATGCTTTCAATACTCTTACTAATGTTGGATGGATAAACTATGCACTGAGGCAGTTTGGTCTCTCATAGTTGAGTCTAGTCAGAATACGATAACATGTACAAATTGCACTGTCTTGACCTCGGCTACCCTATGTTTTATATGACTGTTCTTGTTTTATATTTAACACTTTAGCACATTGGTGTAATGTGTCATTTATAATTATGCAATGCTGCACCATTGGCTCAGATGCCATGGATTGGCCACCCCTGATTTAGAGGGAATCAAAGGTTGTCTTGAATTACAGTTTATTGAAACTACAAGTGCTGTGATATGATGAATGGCATAACTACTTTTATATTAATTCTGTTACATCTTCAGATCATAAAGAATTAATTATGACTCAGTAATGCAATCAATCAAGTGCCATGCAGAGTGGCATAGGCGACCATCCTTCTCCACTCTGTCTATTGTGTTGATAAGAAGTTCATTTTAGTGACATATTTTTGTGTCATAGTATGTAGTGATAACCCATCTAGAAATTTCTCTTTTTGCCTTTCTTTGTCTCTTCTCTCCTTGATCTTTCAGGTGGTTATTAAATGTTCATAGTTGGCTTTTCTAATCACATACCCTAAAAATCTTGATTAGGCCTATATGCTTCTAATTTTTGCTATAATTTGTCATTTAACTCCAACATGTCTGAAAATTTCTAGTTTAATGAGAAACATTAGTTTTCTTGGCTGTCCATGGAATTATCATCATTTTTCTTTAAAACCACATCCCAGTTGCCTCGAGCTTATCTTGGGCACTTCTGTTTACTGTCCATGCTCTGCATCCATTAATGAGCACACACAAAATAGATGGAATCAGTAAATGTGTGCCTTCCATTTTAGTTATTGTCTCTACATACAACTGAGAAATTGTAAACTACCATATAATCAGCTCATGACATGTTTCTGCATAGACTGAGACATTGTAAGCTACCATAGAGTCATCTCATGCTTTGAAAATTATTTCTGTTAATTGAAATTTCCACAGATATTGATCAACAGAATTATTCCATTATGTTCGGCTCAGTATGAACGACAGTTTAATACCACCCGACTTCCTGGAATTGAAACAGGTAAATTAAAGACCACATTTCAAGAATCTTGAGAAATATACTGAATATTAGAAATTAGTATTTGACACATACATATTTATGCTCTTCTTTTTTTGCATTCTTTCTCAAACCATTGATGGTTCATGGGATGTAGTCTGAAGAGTGATATGCATTGTTCCACAATTCACAGCTTGGTTGTAACATCTGTGCCATTTGGTATAACACATCCACCTACGGCGCAGCAACTGGTACACTGTGGAACACCAGTATACTGTGAACAGATTCTAGTGGGTGCTGCGGTGAAGAGATAATTTGCAAGTGTGATATTTGTTTTGTGTTTGTTCTCAATCTCACCAGATCTCTCATATAGCAAGACAATGGTCCTACTAGATTTCCAGCAGGATGTAGTCCAAAGAATGGAAATAAATTTTATCTGCACCAATTGCACAAAAAATCTGATTTTGGCATTGGTAACTAATACATATGTGTTTTTACTTCCATTGAATGGTGGATGTCTGTAGCCATATTGCTGGAATAGTAGACCAAGTGTATGAAAGAACTGGTTCTCATACTTACATGATGGTTACAAAGCTCAAAGCTAACTACTAAGAGCAACCAGATGTTAACCACCCAAATATCTTAAATGCAGTCCTGAGTATAACAGAAGCCCTGAAAAGGACTCATAATCCCCAAAAAGTTGGAAAAAGGTGCTGATTAGTTGGTGTTAAAGTTTACATTGTCTTTACTTACGGTCATCACATAGAGTGGCCATTTCTAAACTGCCATTATGACTTACATTGTTTGTTTGCACCATGATGCACATACAGGTCAATCTTGACATACTTAAAAACAATATTTACACATTTTAATACAATGTCATGGTTACTCTAATTTATATCATACTTTTTTCATGTGAAGCAGCCACATAAATGTGACCGATCATACTTGATCTGATGAGTTATTTAGAATTGTCTCTGTTCTTTTTTGCTATTAATTATATATAATGAACTTCTTGAATGAAATTGTTTAATTAACAAATATATCATTTGTCATTAGACAGACTATACCATGTCAAAGATAGCAACCATATTGCTGTCTACCACAAGGGACGTTACTTCAAAGTCAACATTAGACACAAGCATAGATTTTTGAAACCATGTGAGCTTGAAGAGTAAGTGCTGTTTCTGAATCAAATTAACAGTATATGTTTGTATTCTTGATTACACTTCTGATTATAACAGCATATGTTTGTATTCTTGATTACACTTCTGATTATAACAGCATATGTTTGTATTCTTGGTTACACTTCTGATTATAACAGCATATGTTTGTATTCTTGGTTACACTTCTGATTATAACTATATGTGTCTATTCTGGATTCATCATCAGGTAGCATATCCTGAATAGGATGTAGCACTCATAACTGCATTTCGAAACTTCTGTCGATCTTGAGCTAGTCTTCCTTCTTCTGTTACTGTCATATTCAGGTGGTCTTTAATGTCGTGCTTCCATCTTCTTCTTGGTCTGCCTTTGTTCATCTCCCTAGCATCATCCCCTCCATTATGGTCTTTTCTAGACTGTCATGACATTTAATATGGCTAAAATATTGTAGTTTTTCTGGAAAGAATCATACTATTTAGTCAGTTTTTTTTTACATTCATTCTCTCAGGACAGCTGCATTAGTGATCTCTTTGGTCCATGGTATTCTGAGGATTTTTCAATAACATCTTTTTTCAAATGCTATTTTATTTTAATATTTGTTGGTGATTGTCCAGGATTCACACCAATATATTGCCACTGGGAATATACAACAAACTCTTAGGAATGTTAATTTTGTTGTTTTGCTGTATCTCAGCCATATATTTTTCATTTGTATCAGCTTCTTTGATGCGATCTTTGAAGCCAACCCCCTTCTGACTTCTTCATATCAATCACCGTTACTGTTGATAAGAGAACCAAGGTATTCAAAACTGGTGACTCTTTCTAATTCACTATTGTTGATACTGATTGAGAACTTGCTAGTGGTTTTGTCGCTTATCATAATCTTGGTCTTGTTTCTATTCAGAAATAGTTTTTGTTTTTCACTATGTTCTTTAATGGAGTTTATGAGGTGTTGGAGACTGTGACTAAGTGGTGGTGAGCATGTCTTACAATCATGATGACAGGTTTCATACTGGGTATTTTCTCTAATGGAGTTTATGAGGTGTTCGGGACCTGCTTTTACTGTGTGCCAATAATGTTGTATCATCAGCATAACTTACATCTGGTATCTCGTGACCTCCGATGTTGAGTGGGTCGAAGTTATTTCTCTGTTGGTCATTTCTTACATTCCTCATTATGTTCTCTGCATAAATGTTGAAGAAATATGGTGATAGGACATATCCTTGTTTGACTCCTTTTTACACACTGAACCAATCAGAAGTTTCACTATTTACTCTCACGGATGCTTCCTGATCTTGAAATAAATCATGAAGTATAGACTAGCAACAGTGCCCTGATTTTTGTGTGTGATACATACACAAGCTATTTCAAACATCTATCTAATCCAAATTTAAAAATTGATATTTTATTGTACTAAATTCATCATCATTCATCTTTTGACTATCTTTTAAGCACAGATTTTCAGAAAATTGTTTTTCCCATTTTCATAGTCATGGATAGTTCTTCCAGGTTTATTATTGTCTGGTCTATCTCTGTTATATCATGCACTGTGACTAAGTGGTAGTGAGCATGTCTTACAATCATAACAATAAGTTTCATATTGGGTGTGAAATCAGCTGTGGGCATTTGGACAGCAAATAATTCAGAAAGTAATGAAAACCTACTGAATGTAAATATTACCTAGAAAGATGCATTCTAAGAAAAGAGTTGTTTACCCATTTTGGAAATGTGTGTGCAGAGTATTCTATACAGCCTTTGGTCGAAAACAGTGAAGGCTATTCAGTGTGAACTACTAAGTAGCAAAATAACTGACCATATATTGCTAAATTCCTCATCTTTTAGTGGATTAATTAACAGATAGGTTTCAGTTAATGAAAAGTATTAAATACAATAAATCCTGCAGAAGACGGATGTGATGGCGTTTGGCACAATTAAAACTGCAACACAAAACACATTTCCATTCTCTGGACTACATTCCGCTGGAAATATTGTAGAACCATTGTCCTGCTATAAGAGAGAACTAGCTGGAGTTTAAGAATGAATGCTGAATAAGAAGAAGAAGAAATACAACAAATAAAAAGGCAGCAGACGGGATTTGAACTTGGACTGAAATGTTGTTCGTCCATCACAAGTGATGATGGCAATTTGTTAGAGATATGTCATTGTTTTTTTTTTGTTATCTGGATGTTGATATCCAGCAATACTATACCAAAAAATAGAAAAAGCAATTAAAAACAGCCCCCAAAATAAATCACAATGAGTTGACAGAATACAAAAGGAAGAATTTAAAGCATGCAGAGAGATAGGTGTGAAATGGCTGAACAGAATATTTTCAACAGCATTGGAAGAAAATACAGTCGCAGATGACTGGAAAAACTCAATTACAGTTCCAGTATGGAAAAACAAAGGTAATAAAAGAAAATGTGAAACTTATTGCGGCATCTCACAACTCAGCCACACTGGAAAAATATACACTAAAATATTAGAACAAAGAACAAGAGACATCATAGAACAACAACTAAGTCCAGCGCAATTTGGTTTCAGAGGTGGAGCAGGATGCACAGATGCACAATTTACCCTTAGAGAACTAAGTGAAAAAGCTATTGAATATGACAAAAAGCTAAATATGATCTTTATCAATCAAGAAAATGTGTTTGACAGAATAGAGACATATTATGGGAATCACTCGAAATATACTGAATTAAGGGACAACTAGTACACAACATCAAAGCATTATATAAAAAAAGTTAAAGCAAGGTGAGAACAACAGATGGAGTATCAGAGCCATTCACAACAAAAATAGTAGTTAGACAAGGATGTGATGTCGCTTATTTTATTCTATGTCTAAATAGAATTCTAAATGAAATACAAAATGAGATATATAATGAAACAAAAAATAATTAACAACATAACAAACAAACTCAATGACTTGCTTTTACCTGATGATCAAAGCATAATATATGATAACTTAGAAAAACTGCAAACTCACATCAACTTATTATCAAGAATATGCAATAAATACAACATGCGGATTAACACACAAAAGATAGGAACTATGCAAATAACGAGATCAACAGACCATTTAAACATCCAAATAGAGAACAAAAAAATAAAAAAAAGTCATAGCATTTAAGTACCTCATCATCAGGTGCCATGCCGGCTGGCGTAGGCGATCATGGCTCTCCATAGTTCTGTCTCCAGTATTATGTATCAATATTGTTGTTGTTTCCATGCCATGCGAGGTTGTCAGACTGTCTAATATTTTCTCATGTTGTCGCCCTCTGTCTCTTGCCTTCAAAATTACCTTTTTTAAATGGAGATTCACCCACACCCACTGGCATGATACATAATGGTAATTATGTTTGCCCATGTATAAAACTAATGCAGAGGTTCTCATTGATGCTGGCATAAAAAGATCAATCATATCAAACATTAGAGGCAGACAGTCAAGGTTTCTAGGGCATGTGCTGAGAAGAACACAGCTTGAACACTTAATAACCACTGGAAAGATCAAAGGGAGAAGAGATAGAGGTCGACAAAGAGAAAAGTTACTAGATGGGCTTGTATATTGGCACGGTAGAAGCTCACCAACCGAGATTATTGACAACACAAGAGACAGAGAGTCGTGGAGAAACATGATCGCCTACACCAGCCAGTCGGCATGGCACTTGATTAATGTATAAAAATAATTGCAAAAAGTTATATCACACTTTAATTCTTTAAGGTTCTTTTAGATGGATCTGAATTTTTGCAATTTCCATTAAAAATTTACAAAATTTATATTATTTATGATGTTGACTTTATCAATGTGTCTGACTTCAGAATTTTGCAGAAAATCATTGATAATGACAGCTTGCCTGCAGATGGGGAGGAACACCTTGCAGCACTGACTGCAGGTGAAAGGTTACCATGGGCCAAAGCTCGCAAAGAGTATTTTAGTAAAGGAAAAAACAAGATCTCTCTGAATGTTATAGAAAAGGTTAGTCTATTTATTCATTATTGTCTTAATCTTCTTATTCTTTAGCATTAATTCTCAAACTTTCACTGAATCTCTTGTAGCAAGACATTGATCCTACTAGATTCCCAGCAGGATGTAGTCCAGGAAATGGAAATGTGTTGTGTCTGTGTCTCTGTTTTATTTGCGCCATTGACTTGATGCATCCATCTTCAGCAGCATTGTCGTTTAAAATATAGATTGTTGATGTTTGATCCCCAGAAACTATGAGCAATGAAACTGTTGTTTTCTATGTGCAATGTGCTGGGAATCCTCAAGAACTTTCATTCATACTGAAAAGACTAAACAGTATATAATGCTTTGAGAAGATGAACCTACCTACTGAGAAGGGTCTATGTGTGTACAAGAAGGCCAATGATTTGGTGATATCAATGTTGGTCTCATATTTATCACATAATGCAGATAACTCCATGGCTTCAGTATGGCCAATGAATGGGTGATAATGTAATGAGGTTGCTTAGCAACCGCTTGTTGTATGTGGACATTTTAAATGATGATGTATATATATATACTTTTTTTGAGGAAGTTGGAATCAAATGTAAGAGTAGGACTACATTCTCTGTTCTGATTGTACCTTTTTATCACATATAATTCCTAATTTGACACAGCCTTAGAAAATGGGTACCAGAACAAATATTTGAAAAAAAAGATGACCAACTTAATGCTGACCACATCATTCCTATAATGATGATAGCTAAAGAGAAATAGATCTAAACTATATTTCCCATACACTTCATTGGTATAAAGGGAACTTTGTTTATGTACTCTTTAAGAATGTTTGTATATTAAAAATCACTGCTAATATTTCAGGCTGCCTTTTGTGTTTCTTTGGACACAGAGCCCCAGGAGTATGATCCAGTAAGTTGTGTAATTTTAAGTATTATTTATAATTGCTGTTATAAACACATAAAGAACTGAACATTCAAGAATTAAATATTATATTTATATTACATGTTTGTCTTAAATTAATGTATATTGCTTGTGATGCATATTAATTTCCTCTTGTTAGAATGAATGAGGAGACATCACATTTCATTTATTTATTTGCAGCAGATGTTTTCATTATATGGTTATACAATCTCAAATGTGATCAAATATTCTGGTCAGGTCTTTCTACTATTAGTTAGCCAACATCATATCATTGTGCCTTGGCCAATAAGTATATGGATCTCTTCCTCAGGATACTTTTCAGTGTGTAACAAGTGACCATATACCTATTTTATCTTGGTTTTTAAATTTGCTCTACCTGCATAACACTCCTGTCTAGTGAACCCCTCTTCACTCCAGAGCTCTGGCTGTTCACTGATCCTTATATGAAAATGTCAACCACCACTTTTTAAAAATATGTAACTCTGGATGATATTTGAAAACTGCTTCTCCCCCAGGGACCTATAAATGGAAACCCTATATGGAACAAAAATAACAGATCACAAACACATGAATATATCACACAAGGGCATTGGGTGAAGGGCATGAACCTATGGACCACTGGATCTGCAACCAACCAACCCCTTTGGTATGATGTTCATGCAGTTTATATAAATTAATATAAATATCACTGAAGACAGATGTGCTAAACCTGGTTGGTTGGTTGCTGATCCAGCAGTCCATGTTCTCATAAACTTTGAGTACTTTGACCTACTGCCATTAAAATGGCATTATATTGCTAGGAAGTCTGTGGATTTTCGGCCCACCCCGGGTCAGAACCAGAGAATAACTATTACACCACCAGGAAGGTAGGTTTCAACCTATTCAACTTCAGTTCCACTGCAGCCAAAATATGGTTCACTGTGCTCATTCCCCACCACCAATTGACTTCTGGTTATGCAGAACTTCTCTTTTGCTCCAGGCATGCAGCCAAATGTTCAAGTCAAAAGGATTGTCACGTCCTGAGTCACTGTGCCTCTATGATGGGCCACAGTCATAGGAAAAAACAGTGCTGTCAGTTCCCTCCTCCAAAGTGCTGTACAGTACATCTCTGACTCACTCCCAACTACAGAGGGTGCATACATATATGCAAATAACAAAGCATGAAACACATTGCAACAACAAAATAAAAGCATGAGAAGCATAATTGTATAGATGACGTGCCATGAAGCTTCTATAAGAAGATAACCTTAATATAACGGCATGTCATCTACTAAGATTTTCTGTTGCATGGGTTGTTTATCTAGTGCGTCATTGGTGAGACCCACAGACGCAACCGCATGCGTGGTTGATAGCTAATAAACATTCAGTGGTTTTACCAATAACACTTAATGGTGGACACCTGTAACCATAAGACATTTCTTTCATGTGGTGACTTTCAGACATATATACACAATATATACACTAATGTACAGAAATTCTCTATGGATTTTTATCCCTTATCCTTCTTCTAACTGTTTAGTTTGACTGTATTTTGTTATTGCTCTATTACACACTGTCCACAGGATGATGCATCTAAACTTGATAAATACGGTAAAGCAATGTTACACGGGAAAGGATATGACAGATGGTTTGACAAGAGTTTCACCATTGTAATTTGCTCAAATGGAACGGTAAGCAGGTTTTTTTAAACAACACTGCACTGCATACTAAAAAAATTATCTTTCATTGTATGTTAAAAAATTATCAATCTGCTAGTTTATCTGCATGCTCCTAGGAACTGAAACAATTTACATCATACATGCTTGTGTTCATTTTTATTATTATTATTATTACATCAGGGATCCTTGTCAGTACTCTATACTGTTATTGACATAATAGCATAACCAAATGGAGGCTGAAGTCCAGTGATGCTGACTTGGACATAAAAACAAATAGCGATAGACTGAAGTCCAGTGATGATGACTTGGACATAAAAACAAATAGCCATAGACTGAAGTCCAGTGATGATGACTCTAGAACAGGGGTGGGCAAACTACGGGCCGCATGCGGCCCGCCATTGGATATTTTGCGGCCCTCAAATACATTTTTAAATAAACAAACGATTGTCACAAATGATTTTTTCCCCATTAATATTACGCAGAAATCCATTGGAATTTTAATTCGACTTTCTTATATATTAAATATACAATATATTTTTGAATTCCTGGTGTGTTTTAATAACCATCACGTATTTATATTGCAACTGAGTTTTCTAAATCTAAATAATTATATTCGCGCTGCCGTTAGCATAATTTTCTTCGTTAATTTTGCATCATTTTAAGATATTTTTATTATAATGAGTGCATAAAAAAAACATAAGATTGAAGACGAGTGTCGGGTTTTCAAAGATGAATGGATTACCAAATATTATTTTATGCAAGTTGGCAACAAATCTTTTTGCTTGCTGTGTCACGAATCAGTGGCTGCTTTTAAAGAATATAACTTAAAAAGACATTACCAGACAAAACATCCCAATTTTCGACACAGTCTAACATCTGAAGAAACGAAAAGAAAATGCATGGAGTTGGTAAAATGTCTGGATAAAGAACAAACTGTGTTTACAAAACAGTCTTCAATTCAAGATGCCGCAACAGAGACCAGTTTGGTGTTGTCACACAAAATTGTGAAATACAACAAGCCATTTTCTGATAGTGAATTTAAATTTATTAAGGAATCTTTACTAGATGCAACAAACATTCTGTGTCCAGAACAAAACAATAAATTTGACAGTATTGCATTATCCAGAAGAACTGTGGTGAGACGTGTTGAAAAGATAAGAGAAGATTTGACACTTCAACTTCAAGATGCAAGTAAGCATTTTGTGTGGTACTGACGAGAGTACTGATGTACAGGATACTCCTCAATTATTAGTTTTTATACGTGGAATAAACAATTCTTATAATATATTTCAGGAGTTAGTGAGTGTTGAGTCACTACCTATCAAAGACACTACCACTGGCCTCGATATATTCAATGCTGTTAGTAGCTGTATTGAAAGAGCTGGGTTAATGTGGAACAAGATGGCCAGTATTACAACTGATGGTGCTCGTGCTTTAACTGGAAAAAAATATAGGACTGATAAAGTTGATCAATGATAGGATTAAGTCAGAATATCCTGACCACGTAATATTACCACTTCACCGTGTGATTCATCAGGAAAGTTTGTGTAAATCTGTTTTTAAAAATTAAGCATGTTATTGACGGAGTTATCAGTGTCATAAACCTCATCAGATAAAGTGGACTCGATCACAGGCAGTTCAGAGCATTACTAAACGATCTAGAAACTGAACATTCTGATGTCCTGTATCACAGTACAGTTCAATGGTTGAGTCTCGGAAAGGTTTTAAGGAGAGTATGAGATTTTAAATAAGAAATAATAATGTTTCTAGAGATGAAGGGCGTAGAATGTGACTTCAATGCTAACATTGTTGATGCAGAGTGGAAGCTTGACTTTATATTTGCCATTGAAATAATTGAAAAGTTCAATGAACTGAATGTTAAACTTCAGGGCAATGGTTTGTTTGCACATGAAATGTATGTTCATGTAAAATCATTTCAAGCCAAACTCTCACTGTTTTCCAGACAAGCAAGTGAAAACATGTTTTGTCACTTCCCTTTGCTGAAACAAGAAACTATTTCTGATGAAATGAGTAAAAAATTCAAAGCTCAGTTAGATGTATTAGTTGAAGAATTTGGAAGAAGATTCCAAGATTTCAAGAACTTGGAGCAGCACTTCAATGTTATCAGTTCTCCTCTCAGTGCAGAAGCTGATAAAGCCCCAGAGCACATACAGTTGGAGTTGCTTGAATTACAAGCCAATCATTACCTGAAGGAAAAATTTAAGTCTGAATGTTTGTTGGATTTCTATGGTTCTTTGTCTGAACAATCATTCCCAAACTTAAAAAATTTTGCAGCTAAATTTTTGTCATTATTTGGATCTACATATATTTGTGAACAGGCATTTTCTTGCTTAAAAATCAACAAATCTAAGAATAGGTCATGCAAATTTCTACAAGTAAACATGTTCCAGATTTCAAAGGAATTATAAAATCCTACAAGCAATTACATACATCTCATTAGAAATTAATAATATCAATAAAATTGTGACTGTATGTGTATGGTGTTTTTAAAAAATCTTCATTAAAACTATTGATATGAACCCATATTGTAACTGTATGCAACATAATATTTTTTATTATTGTTAAAATATTTGCAAAACCTTTTATCCATATTAGAAAATATACTGTTATAGTGTAAGTCTGTTAGAAGTGTAATTAATTTCAGAAGTTATCTACATTAGGTAAAACTACCTTTCTTTACAATAAAAATATTTAATTGATTACTTACCAAGAATTTTAAACAAAAATATACATAATATTATATGTGGCCCTCTGCACAAAAAGTTTGCCTACCCCTGCTCTAGAATAAAAACAACCAATATTAATACTGCTGCTACTTACTACCTTCATTACTGCTACTGTATTTTCTGCAAGGGGTCCAATGACTCCAGTTTAA
The DNA here is from genome assembly GCA_034231615.1 of Meghimatium bilineatum. NCBI lineage: Eukaryota > Metazoa > Mollusca > Gastropoda > Stylommatophora > Philomycidae > Meghimatium > Meghimatium bilineatum. The sequence continues at coordinate 43,548,933 of CM067311.1, forward strand.
GAACCTAGGTTCTAGATTCTTTCATACTTTACTTTTTCCTTTGTGTTCGTCTGAATTTTCTTTCAAACTTCTGCTAATTAGTAATATGTAGTCTGACGAATGAAATGTGTTGCATCATGATTTGAAGCTTGGCTACAATATTTGTGTCATTTAGCTTGAAGCATGTTATAAATATTTGTTCAGTGTGATAAATTATCAATTTTATTTCTGTTATTCAGATTGGCTTTAATGCTGAACATTCATGGTAAGTTTTGCTTATATTGTTCTGTTATAATAAATTTGAACGTGAGCATAATTGAAAAAAATGTATTAAAATTTATACAGTTAGGATGGAAGAAGAGAAAAAAAAAAGTATGGATTGATAATATTAAAGATTGGACAGGATTAAGTTTCTATACACTTTAACAAGGAGCTGTGAACAGAGAGACATGGAAGGATTTTTGTGTGTGTCACTGTTTACAGGCTTGTGGGTTTAGGATTATGAGGATTAACGCTTAGCACGTGAGTGGCAACTATGACCGCCAACCTTTACCTCTTTCAAAAATACGAGTGGCAGCTCTGACCGCCCGTTGTTATGAATTCTCTAGCACTCTCTAATACTTGAAAACAGCAAGTTTACTAGCTAGATTTACGCATGTGGTTGCGTCTGTGGGTCTCACCACTGGCCCACTAGACAAACCACCCATGCAACAGAAAACCTTAGTAGATGGCATGCCATTATATTGAGGTTATCTTCTTATAGAAGCTTCATGGCACGTCATCTATACAATTATGCTTTTATTTTGTTGTTGTAATGTGTTTCATGTTTGCTTGAATATATGTATGCACCTCTGTGGTTGGGAGGGAGCCAGAGATGTTCTGTGCAGCACTGGGGAGGAGGAAACTGGCAGCACTGTTTTTTCCTATGGCTGAGACCCATCATAGAGGCACAGTGACTCAGGACGTGACAATCCTTTTGACTTGAACATTTGGGTGCATGCCTGGAGCAATAGAGAAATTCGGCATAACCAGTAGTCAATTGGTGGTGGGGAATGAGCACAGTGAACCTTATCTTGGCTACAGTGGCTAGGAGCAGTGCATAGGTTGAAACCTACCTTCCTGGAGGTGTGATAGTTATTCTCTGTCCTGGGGTGGGCCGAAAATCCACAGACTTCCCAGCAATATAATGCCATTTAATGGCATTAGGTCAAAGGGCATGAGCCCATGGACCACTGGATCAGAAACCAACCAACCAACCAACTAGATTTGACCAATCCTAGCTAGCTATCCCATTTGACTTCCTTTTCCAAACAGTTTGATGATGGGGAGACATCTATGGCATTTTAACAGCGAAATATATTACATTTGTTCACATCGGCGAGCCGTGAAAGTGAATCGGGTTTTATAGACTTTGTTTTATCATATTTTCAGTAAAATTATTATGGATTCTGATGAGAGTGATGAATTCTTAGTGGTAAGTTGATTTTATATTCGAATATAGATATTCGAATATAGATCTCACTACTTTCATAAGATAGAGGCCAAAATTTGACTGTATTGAAGCAATCCCAAATATGATTAGATCAGCACTGGGGTTTATCGATTTACGGCAAATCTTTACGGTTCATTCATTTTCATCAGTGATATTATGATGATTTGACAATGATACCACATAAATTCTGTATAATTAGGCTATTTTTACAGGGTTTCAACCTAAGAAAAGTTACAAACCAAAGCTAAGTAATTTGAAAATATTTTTTTATCATTTTGTTTGTTTAATTTTTGTATGTTTTTTGTGAAAAACGTCTTTACCACTTGATGATACATCTGGTATCACACACACACATACAAAAATTACTCCAATTTATGCAGTATTCAATTCTTTATTTATATGTACAAATATTATTTAAATATCTTTAAAAACAAAACAGTTATCGCGTTTTCAAAACTAACACAATTTTCAAAGAATAATACAGTGGCAGGGGGAAAATTTGTTTCTTGTAAACATGGCATGCTAAAGGTTAAAGTTTAATAATGCTTAGTGACTTTTGTTCTGAAAGTACCATTATCATTTGCTTAATACACTTAGCAAAACTCTCTATTTCACATTGTCACTTATTTTGTTAATTTCTTTAAATTTGTTAAGTTATTAAATTTATTACAAAACAGAAAAAATAGAATGGCCAAAGTTGAACAGTATTTACACGCTTAAAAAACATTTGAAGAGCGAAAGATATAATCCTGTACACCAAACTCAGGATCTTAAAAACAAATGTGAATACAGTACTGCTGTTGACTTTGAAAAACATGAAAAATGAATAAAATCTCTACAGCACAAACTGCAGACATTTGTTAAACTTGGAAACAGGGTAATAAAGTTTGTTAATCACTGTAAAAACACAGAAATTAATGTTTTTACCAAAAAGTCTTAATAAAGAAACAGCATAACACATGACATATAAAGTAATATTAGTTATGTTATGTGATTGCCAACATTCCTGTTCTTTATTTATCGTGCTATATTGTATTCTTGATAATATTCTTTTGGTAGAAATGTCAATTTGTGAATTTTTCTCTTGTGTTATTCCAGTCATTAGTAAAACTTCAGTATCCTGTTGCCAAGTTTCACTCATTGGAGTACAGTTTATCTAGTGAAAAGCTGCTTAAGAAGAATACTAAATATTATGTGACATGACCAGATAAGAAATGAAATGATGATCAGACCAAAATCTGGTGTAAATTGAAAATGGCAATAGATTAAAAAGTTGCTCAGAAAACTAGTAAGAAGAAGATCAAAGACATGGGACACACGGGAAAAAGGAAACGGAAGACCTGAGAACACATAGAAAAGCGAGACCATGAAGGATGACAGAGAAAGGAATCACTTGGAATGAGGCTTACAATATATCCAAGGATAGAAATATAGAAAATCCTTTTCTGTGGCCTATGCACCTGAAGATGATGTGCAAGCATCCTCAGGTGCATAGTTTTCTGGGACCCATGAGCTTGATTGATTGTGTGGAATCCAAGAGCTTGATTGACTGAGTTCTCTTTGTCTCTGATTCAAGAGCTTTATTGTTTGAAGTTTCTTTCTGTGTTTGTTTGTTCCTATGTAAATATAGAAAACAATATTAATTGTTTTTTTCTGTTTGTTCCTTTCTTAATGAGCTTCTGGTCAAATGTTGATTTTGTGTATTTGGGTAATACAAAATTGCATTTTAATATATTTTGTATGTGCTTATGCTTATCTGGGAAAATACTGCGACTGGTAGACAAAACCAAATCGAAGTGAGAGCGACCAATGTAATTAAGATATCGCAGTTAAGATCTTCCTAACCAAGCATGTCAACTCTGGTCTCATAAGAGTATACAGATGATGCCACTAGCATTCGCAATGAATACAAAAGGATTAATAGTAATTTTCATGAACTACATAGAGCACGGTAAGACACTCAGAATTCTCTGGTCATCCACTGCATCCTGAACTATTTTCCAGTCGTCTCAACTTTATCTTGCCACTGATGTCGATTAGGCCAAGAAAAGAGAGTACAACTGTCGAATATAGAAACTTTTTCTCATTTTAATCCAAATGCAGCGCAATCTAACAGTTTGGGCACATCAACAAATCACACAACACAGCACAAATATAAATGAGGTTGAAGTTTCTCAACATACACTACTTGATGCACCACCAGTGCTGGCGGCAAGCCAGAGAGAAGAACTGCACTTGTCACTATGGCATGTTATAATGACAGCATTGCTGTCTTCAATGAGACGTGATTGCCTGACACAAGGGTCAGCTATGTGAGATAGGTGGAAGATACACCTTATTTTGGAGTGGAAAAACCAGTAGAGAGCTGGGTAAATCAAGATTGGGGTTCACTATAAAATCATATCTACTGTGCACCATTGTGAAACAATGGTCATCAACTATTGGCTTATGACTCTAAACAGCTGGCGTATGGTGAGCTCCTCAAGGAAAACCGACTGGCCAGTCGACAGAGGAAATTCTTCATGCTTCAGTCTGAAATTCTTCAGTCTGAAACTGTCATCATGACCTATGATGAATGATTAATATACTTGTGATTTCACAATTGTTTTTTGTTTGTCACAATTATATTAGCATAGTCGTACAGAGTGAAGCTGTGATGGTAAAGGTACCAGGTTCAAACGCTACAGCAGACAGTTATCCATTTGAACGGTTCAGGAAGCAATGAAAAACTACTGAATATAAATACTGCCAAGAAAATAACTGAAGCCAAAATTGTTTTTCAATTTCACAGTTGTATGTTATTAATTTCATTCTATTTTGTTTACCTCATAGGGCAGATGCACCTATAATGGCTCAACTCTGGGAGGCTATCCACAGTGAGGATCTCAATCTTGGGTAAAATTAGTTTCCTAACAATGTCCAATCATTTGTTCCATCATGTCTTACTGCTTAACCAATGGTTTTAAAAAAGAATCAACTTAATTAATTGACAATATTTAAAGAGAGACTAGAGTCTACATTGCATTTAAAGTTGAAGTATAATGTGTAATGGATATATAATGTTATACCTATATAATGTGTAATGGATATATAATGTTATACCAATATAATGTGTAACGGATATATATTGTTATACCAATATAATGTGTAATGGATATATACACTTAAGCACATTCAAAATGCTCCACCTGTATAATCCAAGAACAGAGTGTGAAATATAAATATAAGTGTATACAAGTTTATATATTTGGAATCCTTATTCATTTTCCTATGAATCCATGCTAGTCATTAATTCTTGCATTTTATTGTTATGCAATACATTGCATGCTGTGCAGGCAAGGAAGAACACCAAAAATGGCAACCATTAATAAAAAATTGTTCACACTAACTACAGTATCTGGCATGTCCACCGTGTGCTTGCACACAAGCTTGGCAGCAGCTCCTCATGGAAAGCACAAGTTCTGAAGGAAATTCAGAGGAATCAATTCCCATTCACATGTAAGAGCAGCTTTGAGCTCTTGCTAATTTGCTGGAGAATCTTGCCTGTAGACTCTACGTCCAAGCTCGTCCCACAGATGTTCTATAAGGGACATGTCTAGTCATAGGGCAGGCCAATCATTCGCCACAATTTTCTATTGCTGTAGATATTGCTGTGTAAGGCATGCAGTGTGCACACGTGCGTTATCCTGCTGGAGAAGCTGCAAGTTTGGATAATTTGTGAACACGAGAACAACCAATGCACCCAGAACCTCATCTCTATATCTCACAGCATTAACATTTCCATGAAAGATGTGCAGAGACAAGCTATTGCAAAAACTGAATGTGAAAACTCCCCAAATGTGAATACTGCAGCTCCAAATTGGTTGTGCTGATGAACACAGCTATCTGCAAAGCGCTGTCCACACCGTCGCCAAATCTGCATATGTCCATCAGCAAAGGAAAGATTGAATTTGCTCTCATCTGTGAATAGGATGAGATTTTTAGACTGCATTTCACTGCAGTCTAATCCATCTGACATGTTGCTCTACCCATTGTAGACACTGCTGTCAATCTCTGTTGAGTCCAATTTGGCCCAACATAAGGTCGTCTTGCAGTAAGGCCTGTATCTCAGAGTCATCACATGACTGTCGTTCGAGAGATTTGCCCACGTCTGCCCACTATTGCTCTTGCTGTTTGACTTGTTGGGAGGGAATGATTACTTAGGTGACAGCACAATAGAACGATCTTGCGCAGGGTTAGTAACTTGTGGTTGGCCACTACAAAGTCTATCCTGGGCACTAACAGTGGTTCCGTAATGTTTATGGAGGTGTACAATAGTGCGCATGTGACGATTCATCCTCCTGGCAATGGCCTGTGAGCTTATTCTGGTCTCCAGCATACCAATGGCTCGTAGGCGGTCATGTTCAGATAGTCATGGCATTTCAAGCACATGTACTGGATGTTTTGTCTCAACTGCTTTTTATAGCAAGTATACTGCGACAACACCTACCCATTGTCAGGGTCATAGCTGCTGGAAAACGTGTTGCATGTGTAATTTTCATTGTTTTCGTATAGTCTGTACACAAACCTGCAGGCTGACTTATGCACTTTTCATTCCAGTAGTCATTTGCTTTCTACCTCATGACAAACACGGGGAAAATTCTCACACAATTTTTTCCCAATTTCTCGGCAACAGTATATATAATAGTGGTGCATTTTAAATGTGCTTCAGTATGTTATGTTATATCATTATAATGATAATATAATTTATAATATTTTATTACACTTACATATAAGCAACCAATCAATCCACGGTTGGGACAGAATTTTTTTCTTATGGAGGTACAATCATAATCATTCCTGTACATGTCGTGGCTTCTGTTATGGCAAAGCAGCCTTTATTTCAACAGCCCATAGAAAACCTCCCTGCACTCCTTCACAGGAAAACATGCAGTAATGAAAGAATATAAACAATATATTGAAACAACTGCATAAATCTTGAGAGATCATTGATGAGTGATTTGACTAATCACTAATCAATAGTTGCTCTTGCTAAAATCTTCTGCCTTATTGCCCTATTGATAATAGTTTATGCCTGTATTTAAGATATTGTATGGAACAAAAAATAATGAAGAACTGAAAAAATTGAATATGGAAGAAAATTGTCTGATGCAATAGAAATTTCTTATTTGTATACATAATAAGACACGAGTCTCTTTTGAAAATCATACTAGAGTGTTATCTTGTAATCAAGAGGAAGATAGTAACATAATTTATTGGGAAATATTAAGAGATGAACAAAAAATAGATTCACAGATTGATTGCATGATGGAAGATAAATGTTGAAGTTTCATGAAAATCGATATTGATATCTTCTTACTGCCATTGTATTTGAACAACTTATTATAGATTTGTCAATTTGCAAATTTGTCAGCTTGCTTGTCAGTAATATATTGATTTTTGGCCCTGATGCTGTAATACCAATATTTAGTGGTTTTAAATTTTAAAAAATCATAATTCTATACACCGTATTTCGGTCCAAAATAAACCTTAAATTTTTATTTTGTATTAAAATTCATTCTCTATAAAAATTACTTTACTAAAGATAAATACAAAATGTCAATATGGTGGACATATCAAACCTGATTATATTCTCAACTACAGAAAATATGGTACAAGTATGTGGTGGACCCTGTACAAGTGACAGTTTGTGATTTTGATATATTCACACTACTTCTTCACATACACAATACAATGGAATCCCTCTATATGGCATCCTTTTATAAAAATTTGCCTAATTAACTTTTCAAAATCCCTTATTATATTGATTGTTTATTGTTTGTACTGTGTCTAGTGAGTTTCATTATTACATAAATATTTAGTCAGTCTGGACCAAGTTATTATAATGGTACTTGATTGGATATATTACACATGGTAACCAAATACACAAGTACTGATACTAGATAACCATTTTTTATGTTATCTTCGGTTTAGGTATGACAAAGATGGACATTGTCGTGGCACACCCGAATGTCTGCCTCCAAGTCCTATCAGACTAGAATGGGAGATTAACAAACAAGTGAGCACATTGTATAGGCACTTATACTGTTAAAGTATTGTTGGAAGCTTAAGATTTTATTGTTGAGCACAGTTATTTTAGTGTATGTCTCCTGGGTATGAAAGAAAGTTCAGAAAAACCACTCTACTGCACATGGGAAGTAAGAGCTAATTGCTCGCAATTTCTGAGGTTCTCAATTAATCAAGGCTGGTGCTGCTACATGCCATAAGATCTGTAAAACACACAAACTGTCTTGCTGTGATACGATGGAGACCGTGTTATGCCATGATAAGGTGGAGAAAATTCTATGCCATTATAAGTTTGAAAACATGAGATTTGAACACATCTACACTTTGTCTATATTGGTAATTGTGTATGTTTGTTCTTCTGATCAGTGCCAACAAGTGATTCAGTCTTCTTTACAAGTTGCCAGATCCTTGCTAAATGATGTAGATCTGCATATTATGATGTTCCAGGAGTTTGGTAAAGGTTTTATTAAAACTTGCAGAATCAGCCCTGATGCTTTTATTCAGATAGCACTTCAACTGACATATTATAGGGTAAGCGTTATGTAGAGATTAGTATAGAGATAAATAACTATCATATTATGTACTGTTAAAAAAAAAAAGAAATGAACATTTTTTCACTGATTGAGCATCATTCAACATATCGACTGTGTCAACCTCATCATTAACTTCTCGTATTTACCTGAATTGTATTGACCTCATGATTCGTGAGATCATGAAAGAGATCAAGGTCAAAACAACATTTTTGGCAATAACTTATGACATGTGCATGAGAATCCTATGAAACTTACTGAAGACAAACTATCTGACCATATTATTGAATGCCTATAAAAGACTGACAGTCCTAAAATAAATTCAGCTGAAAATTCCATGCGTAAGTATGGCTCATCTCACTACAGAGCAATGATACACCATCATTGAATGCTTACAGACTGGACAATCACAAAATGTAGTGATCAGTAGACAATTTAATGTGGTTAGAGGCACCATTAGTCATCATTGGAGGTAATTTCAACAAACTGGCTCAGTGGCAGAGTTGTGGAAGACCCATAGTCACAACTTCTGCCAAAGATAGCTTCATACGCTTGCGTCACCTCTGGAATCGATCTGCATCTGTGTCCTCCATAGTTTTCATGCATGACTACATGTCATTCTCCAAACCACCTAAAATGAACCGAAAGATCTCGTAACAAAAACCACTGTAGAACTTTTAAATTAACTGTCTACTAACAATAAAGTTGTGTTGCAATGGATCCCTGCACACTGTAGAATTGCAGGAAATGAGGGAGCTGACACACTGGCAAAAGCAAAACAAACAAAAAAACAAGTTAAAAAACAAAACAAATTCATTTCAGACTGTCACTAATTGAAGCAAAACCTCTCATCAAAAGCAAATGCAAATATGCATAGAGCCTGAGAACAGGCAGCAACTTTCCACACAATCCCATGCTAAAGTTGAACTAATACAGAGAACTACAATTTTTAGTCTCTGCACAAGACATTAGACTAAAAGCACATCACCACAAAATAAAGCTGTCTGAACTGATCAATGTCCATGTCAAAAGGGTCTTCAGACTCAAGAACACATTCTGCAGATGTGTCCATTATTTGGCGACTTGAGGACTAAAATCTGGCACAGGAGACAGATCTGGAAGCTGTTGGGCTACTGTGAGGAACTTCTGCTGATGACTGAACTCATGGAGATGCCTCCTGCCTGCATATACTTCTGAGTATAGGATACTGATCACAGAAGAAGAAAGAATGTATCTTTGTTAGACAGCTTCTGAGATAGATGTGATTTCAGCTTGAAGTTCATCACTCAAAAATACAAATAGTTAATCATATATTTTTATCAATCAATTTTATATCAATCAACAAATATATTTTTCTTCTTGTTTATATGTAAACACACAGGAAGCCTATGGTCGTACTAATTAAAGATAATCGTTATTGTTCAAACATTTCATGAGAATTGAAAGATTAGATCTTCTGATAACAATGTCAAAATCATGAGACGGGGGAAAGGTGGGGGAAATGAGACAAATTGACATAGAGAAAATTCTGGGGACATCATTATATAAATATGCCAACATATGTTCTCTTTACACAATTTTTTGCATTAGCTACTCATACATGATTTGTGGCAGGTGCAAATTTCATGTGCAAATAATTATAGAGGGGGTACTAAATGGCCTTTTGTTAGACTTGCAGTTCTGAATTTTGTACACAGAATGTTAATTTTTGTGTGTGGCACCTTCTCATGTTTCTGACCATGCACCCGCACATTTTAGAAGCAATGCTGCTCAGGACATAGGTTTGCAAAGATCTGTGATTGCATATGCCAGCTACCTTGTCAGATTTGTGTGTTAAAAATATAAATAATTACCGTAAAATTGTAATTTAAATTCTGTTATCCACAGTTGGAAAAACATTTTTGCTTGACTTATGAGTCATCTATGACACGTCTGTTCCTTGAAGGTCGGACAGAAACAGTGAGATCATGCACAGAAGATACTTGTAACTTTGTGAGGGCTGTTGATGAAGGAAAAACGGTGAGACTGCGAGGTTATTTAGTGGCATATCGGAGAAAAATGTACAGACATATTTTTAAAACATATGCTGTCTTTTGTGAGTGGTGATAATTTTGCATTTATTTTGGCTGTAAATGATCTTTTGTGACATTATCACTGGTTTTCACGGTAAAAAACTTCTGTAACTTCATAACTAAATTGGACAGTGTGAAAAACATGAATTTTATAGTTAATGTATCAATGTTTATGATATGCCATATTATAGAAAGACTGACAGAAAGACTGCTCAGGTGATTTCTCAAATTTTTGACCTCTTTTAAAATGTGAATTGTTATATTATACATGTCTCATTATCAGTACCACTGCAGGGTCAGTGTGAGCAACTCATACCTCTGTATTTAATGGTGCCCCCAAGCTTTTTGTATGGAATATGTTAATAGATAACAAAGATAAATGTTCATGAATCTATCAATCAGATCATGTTATTTTGTGAAAGATAAATTTGGGGTGCAATGGGTGCCCCATTTCTTTCGATGGATCCAGGGTTAGCAGATAACCAAGATCCCAAAAGTACCCAAAAGTCACGATGTCGGTGAATGACACCTCTGTTAAGAGGACGAATGAACCTGGGCACAGTGGGTGATAAACCATCACGGCATAGAGTTGATACAATTTTGTCATCTGGCATAAGATAGGAAGGTTGTCACTGGTTAGGGAAGCCCACTACCCGAATTAAAGGCATGATGAAAATAGATGTGCTGGGCCTCGGATGTCCAGGCCTCAGATATGCTGGGCTAGTCGAGGTGCAAATAATACAGCTCTGCTGTGGAACTAACAACACAACGTACTTCATGCTTCCTGCGAAAATCACACAAACTTTCATGGTTGTTATCAAAGAACGAATGCATAGGAAGAAAAAAAAGATAAAAGTGCAGTGAATTGAACTAATGCTATTGTTTTCTGTATCTACTTTTGTCCTCACAACAAAACAACACTCTGCTTGCTAATAGTATTTCTCAAAGCATGAAACTCTGTAGTCAGGTGTTGATGATCCCCTGGGTTCCCTCAAGAAATGCACTAGTAAACAAGACATTATGCTCGATTTTCAACCACAATTTGTGTGTGGATATAAGGCAGATGGCTTAACCACTGAGATTCCCCATGTCAAATATACCACTTAGATGTTTTATGTTAAACAAATCACTGCAGATGTTTTATATCAAACAAATGGCTACAGGAATAATCATTAAGAGAACACAGATGTTTTTGTACATTTTGTGTTTTGTGGTCAGCAGCAGTAATGACCCCATACTCCTTTTAAATCTTAAAAGAAACTCATATAATTCATAATTTGTAAACTAAAGTTGCAGCTCAGAAATTATAACATAGAAATATTGTGTATTGTTTAGAAAGGAGAATGCATAAAGCTCTTGAAGAAGGCTGCAGACTTTCACCAAAACCTCTACAGAGACTCAATGACTGGCAAGGGAGTGGACAGGCACCTCTTCTGTCTCTATGTGGTCTCAAAATATCTGAATGTAAACTCTCCTTTTCTGACAAAGGCTCTCAGTGAGCCCTGGAAGTTATCCACAAGTCAGGTGAGCATACATTATTTAATTCAGGGATTTCTGATATATCTCCATATTAGGGATGTGGACACCTGGAAAGTTGACAGTTATACATGAAGTACTTAGTCTAGTTTTATTAAATTTGTCCCTTCATTAGAGAACATGATGTCTACAGTTCACAAAACAGACTCAGGTTCAATCCTGTTTTGCAAATTGAAAAACGTTTTAGTTTATGTTCTGAGTTCCTAGCTATTAGTACAGTTTACTGTAATCTTTCAATTTACTGATATTTCATTTATTTGACATATTCTTTTCAGAATGTTGTCCTTATTGGCCTTCTGTAAGCCTCTCTATCCAACCTGTCCTGCATGCTCCAGTTTCATATTCAAAAGTGTCTATCGACATATTGGGTGGCCTTTTTAATTTTTATTAGAACCTATCCTTCCATGATTAATCTTTCTAGCCCATTGTGTAATTTTATGTTTTCTACATATGTGATATTTATATTAGATTGCGTTTTTATATATTTTGGAGCCAAATCTTCTGTGTTTAGATCTTTGTAGATATTTGTGTTAGAATTTGTTGTAGAAACTTTTCACAATGTTCTTTGTTTTCTGTACTGGCATGTGTAAAAGGAAGTTATGCAGTTTTACAGTCACAAAACAATGAATCAACATTTTGACCACAAGGTTTTTATCAAGCAAAGAACAGAGACATGCAATGGATGAAACAGCAGTAATTAGATACAAGGCATAAATTCAGGAATCCATATTGTAATATAGTAAACTTTTGTCGAATGGCATGAGCTCACAGACTTATGGGTCAGCAACCAAAAAGTGAACTAAAGAACTAAAAAGTTTGGGCTTGGAAAGAAATAAAGCACAGAAAACTATGAAGAAGTGAAATCAGAACAAAGTGACATAAAGTGAAGTATAGAATGTCATATATATAATATATATGGGAATGATATGCATAAAGTCCAGAAGATCATCAGGTAGTAGTAGTAGTAGGAGGAGCTTTTCCATCATTTGAGACGATTGTATTATTCTGGTGCTATAAAAAATAAAATTACAATCCATGGTGATGATGAATGTGACTAACAAAAGACCAATCTGAGCCACAAAGTGTCTTCCACGATATGTATAAGGAACTACAGGCACAGTTGTACCAATGTGTGCTATGTGTCATTTTAGACATCCAGCCCTTGAATTATCTTCTATCACTTTCTTCTTTGTCTTTATACAATTTCTGATCTTTCCCCTTCATGCATCTCAATCCATGGCATCCTGTATCCATGATGCCTGTATCATGCATATTACATTTGCATACATCTTTGTACCGAAATAGAGGATGAGATCTTTTTCCAGATTGTAATTTTCCATAAAGAAGATCCTTTGGTATTCTGCCATCTTCCATCCTCCTAGGATACTAGCTATTGGAGTCTGAGTAGACTTTCACTAAAACCTCTACAGAGACTTGACAAAAAACTGTGGTTTTGCCTATTCTTTCTTATACACCAATTTAAGAGTGAGTTTGTCCTACCAGCTAACTCCAAAAATTCTATTTAGACCACATGTGAAAGCTGTTTAGATATCTCTCCTGGTGCATATAGGTTGCCAATGTTTAACTGCCCTAGAAGTGGGTGCTGAGGACACAAGCCTGGTGAACAAGGAGTTTAGTTTTTAGAGTTAATTTTATGTTTCCCAATGCCATTTTTGTTAGTCTATTCATTGTTCTAGATGCCTTGCCAATCCTGATGATTATTTCTTTATCCAGGGATAATTTATTGTTGACTGAGTATACTAGATATGTAGTCAACTACATGTAGCTCCTCACCATCGATGTAGTAGAAGCATTTTACTGCTAAAAAATAAATCTAGTGGAAGTTTGAGAGTGAATGCTAAAAAAACTTGTTATCTTCATCTTGTAAAATCACATGTTTAATATGGTATACTTTGGGATTAAACTCTTATGAACAAATTCACAGAGTTCCTAGAGTTGCATAGTTGTGTTTTAACATGAGTTCCTAAAGTTGCATAGTTGTGTTTTAACATGAGTTCCTAAAGTTGCATAGTTGTGTTTTAACATGAGTTCCTAAAGTTGCATAGTTGTGTTTTAACATGAGTTCCTAAAGTTGCAATAGTTGTGTGTTTTAACATGAGTTCCTAAATTTTCAATAGTTGTGTTTTAACATGAGTTCCTAAAGTTGCAATAGTTGTGTTTTAACATGAGTTCCTAAAGTTGCAATAGTTGTGTTTTAACATGAGTTCCTAAAGTTGCATAGATGTGCTTTAACATGAGTTCCTAAGTTGCATGAGTTCCTTAAAGTTGCATAGTTGTGTATTAACATGAGTTCCTAGAGTTGCATAGTTGTGTTTTAACATGAGTTCCTAAAGTTGCATAGTTGTGTTTTAACATGAGTTCCTAAAGTTGCATAGTTGTGTTTTAACATGAGTTCCTAAAGTTGCATAGTTGTGTTTTAACATGAGTTCCTAAAGTTGCATAGTTGTGTTTTAACATGAGTTCCTAAAGTTCCTAAAGTTGCATAGTTGTGTTTTAACATGAGTTCCTAAAGTTCCTAAAGTTGCATAGTTGTGTTTTAACATGAGTTCCTAAAGTTCCTAAAGTTCCTAAAGTTGCATAGTTGTGTTTTAACATGAGTTCCTAAAGTTGCAATAGTTGTGTGTTTTAACATGAGTTCCTAAATTTTCAATAGTTGTGTTTTAACATGAGTTCCTAAAGTTGCAATAGTTGTGTTTTAACATGAGTTCCTAAAGTTGCAATAGTTGTGTTTTAACATGAGTTCCTAAAGTTGCATAGATGTGCTTTAACATGAGTTCCTAAGTTGCATGAGTTCCTTAAAGTTGCATAGTTGTGTTTTAACATGAGTTCCTAAAGTTGCATAGTTGTGTTTTAACATGAGTTCCTAAAGTTGCAATAGTTGTGTGTTTTAACATGAGTTCCTAAATTTTCAATAGTTGTGTTTTAACATGAGTTCCTAAAGTTGCAATAGTTGTGTTTTAACATGAGTTCCTAAAGTTGCAATAGTTGTGTTTTAACATGAGTTCCTAAAGTTGCAATAGTTGTGTTTTAACATGAGTTCCTAAAGTTGCAATAGTTGTGTTTTAACATGAGTTCCTAAAGTTGCAATAGTTGTGTTTTAACATGAGTTCCTAAAGTTGCAATAGTTGTGTTGTAACAACTATTCTGACACCAGATAGAAGTGTATGACAATGCACATGTTCAAATAATTATAGAAATAGGAGTTATCAGAGAAAGAGAAGAAAGTGTATCCTTTCTGGAAATATCTGAAAAATATGCAACCAAGAACTGACTGAAACACATAATGTATATACTCTTAAATGAATGATTAACTGATAACCTGTCAAGTTTGTTCTATTGACTTTGTTTTAAAAATAATGTTGTTACCATTGTTGTGATTGAAAACTTACTTTTTGTTGAATCAACTCAGACTCCACACCAGCAGACAGACAGATTGGATTTGAACAAATATCCAGATCATATCAATGGTGGAGGTGGCTTTGGTCCAGTAAGTATTTTTCTTTTTTTTAAAATTACTTCATATATATAGTCAGTTTTTGACTGACCGCAAATAGATAAACATGCAGGTTATTAAGAACCACTTGTGGCAATGGTGAAACAGTGTAGACTGGTTTGGGCATGTAACATGACAAGAATACAGACATTTTGTCTTGTTATATGCCCACACAGTGTTTCTAAGACATGTTTTGAAAATATTTTTTTTCTGTATTATTTGCTGTTATATTATTATATCTGTTTGAACAAAGATCTTCGGATTGAAATGTCAACTGTTTTTATCTTTGTTCTTTTTTAAAACTGTATGTACTTTCTTCATATTTTTATTATAAGTGGTAGGCATTTGTAACACATATTCATTTATTTAATATAATTACTTTGTTATTTGTTTTAATGCAGCTCATTCCTGATTGTTAGATTTGTTCTGGCTTTTCTGACAAGACTCATTATCTGTAACTATTTTGCAAATAAAATGAAATGTTGGAAGGAGAAAAGGTGGACAAAAAGAATCCTGAATTGACAACATCAAAGGATGATCTGGGCATTATTTTTCTACACTCTTCCGAATAGCTAAAGACAGGTTTTTGGAGGGCTTTTTATGCTGCTGCCGCCAGTGTGGTGACACCCCTATGACCATATGAATTATGTGTCTTCTTCTTCTTATTTTCAGTTATATGTTATTGACTATTAACTGAAATAGTTGCACTTTGTTCAAACCCATAGGTGTCAGTTTCCTACAGCAGAAGTTGAAGGATATATATATTGGTGGTTCCTGTTGCTCGCTAGTTGAACATATTTCTCATTCTGCACTGCAGATACCAAGTCCAATGTATTCTATACTTATTACCCAGACTCCATCAATCACAGCCTAGATATATAATTTATTAAATTCTCCACATCGACCTGATGCTTGCTAAATAATTGTAATGCATCCCCCTTATCCATCTTCAATTCACTGACTAAAGGTGCACTTGATACACATCTGTCTGCCCTTTCATGGTGGAGAAACAGAACTGAGAGGCTTAATAGAGTGGGAGTGAGAACAACACCCTGCAAAGGACATGCCAGATAGAAGAAATATATGAGGGTGTTTGTGCATGCTAGATTGCATGTGGGAGAGTATGTGCCTGGATCTGTTTGTTGGTATATATATGGGAGAGTATGTGCCTGGATCTGTTTGTTGGTATATGTGTGGGAGAGTATGTGTCTGGATCTGTTTGTTGGTATATGTATGGGAGAGTATGTGCCTGGATCTGTTTGTTGGTATATGTGTGGGAGAGTATGTGCCAGGATCTGTTTGTTGGTATATGTGTGGGAGAGTATGTGTCTGGATCTGTTTGTTGGTATATATATGGGAGAGTATGTGTCTGGATCTGTTTGTTGGTATATATATGGGAGAGTATGTGTCTGGATCTGTTTGTTGGTATATGTGTGGGAGAGTATGTGTCTGGATCTGTTTGTTGGTATATATATGGGAGAGTATGTGCCTGGATCTGTTTGTTGGTATATATATGGGAGAGTATGTGCCTGGATCTGTTTGTTGGTATATGTGTGGGAGAGTATGTGTCTGGATCTGTTTGTTGGTATATATATGGGAGAGTACTTTTAAAAAAGCAATCTTAATTTGATATGTGATTGAATGTACCGGGAATGTACATTTATTTTTTAAAACTGCCCCAAAAGTTATTCTACAAATCTTTTCTTTAGGTGGCAGATGATGGATATGGTGTCTCCTATATAATTGCTGGTGAAGATACCATTTTCTTCCATATATCATCAAAAACATCCTGCCCTCACACTGTAAGATAACTCTTTGTTTGTATGTTAATATCAATGTATCACTAAAGTCATTTAGGTAACTAATACCAATAACCATTAGCAGTTAAATCTTACAGGAAGACTTCCACAGCAGTGAACAATCATTTTAACGCCTGCAAGTCTCCTAAATCAAATGTTTTATAAGTGCAGACTATTTCTGTCAACTTTCAGTTGGCAAGTCAACTGTCAAATTCTGTATTTATCCCAAAATAATCTATTACTTCTGTGTTTCATTTCAAAATAAATAACTCACTAATTCTGTATTTCAGATAAAAAATAAATTATCTGTAATTCTATATATCATCACAAAATAACCTGGAAATAAATGTGATAGACTGAGTTGTTCACATTAAATTAGTTCCAAGGACGTGACGTTTCTTTAGGCTGGCAAAAAACTAAAATAACACAGTCCCAACAAAAAAAGTTTCGGAATAAAAAAAAGGTGTTGGTACGATGTATACCCTCATAAAAAAGCACTGGCCGTATCTGTTTCTAGTAAAGAACAAAATAAAATGTAGAAGAGGTATACAGTAAAATCCCAATTATAAGAACTTGGCTTGGACTGCTTAAATATTTATGTAATGAAAGAAATTTGCTATGTGGAGTATAAACAGTGCAGATTACAAATAATTGGAGATTTTGAAGTGTTTTTAAATGGGCAAATGTGTTACAAATGTTTGTATAGAGGTATTTCACTGTGTCAGCTATGCCCTCAATATTGTATATATCTTTTAATGTGTTGTTGACTACTGAAATTATTCTGTGCTTTATGTTTTGCAGGATTCTAACAAGTTTGGTGCTACCCTAAAGAAATCAATGTGTGATATGAGAGATATATTTCAAAAGTGAAACATTCACCGTCTTTGTCAAGTTAACCACAGAAACTCAAGTGTGATAAATTGTTATCTATCACCATCCCCTTCCCATTCATGTCCGTCACAATTTGTTGTATATTTTGTTGCTAGCACTGATAATGCAATT
This sequence comes from Meghimatium bilineatum, assembly GCA_034231615.1. NCBI lineage: Eukaryota > Metazoa > Mollusca > Gastropoda > Stylommatophora > Philomycidae > Meghimatium > Meghimatium bilineatum. Next base: position 43,566,923 of record CM067311.1, read on the forward strand.
GTATATTTATTATATTACATATTAATAAGTTATGACATTAACATTGTAAAAGATTTTTCATCTTCAGATGAGAAAGTCAGATGGTTAGTTTGTAAGGATGTTATGTTTTTTCAACCTACCCTCTCAACTATCATTTCCCTGACACTTTTCATTCTTCAGGTTAGACAATCAGATTAATATTAAAGTTGTCCTGTTTCTCTAGATTGCCCTGACAATTTTCATTCTTAATTTTAGACAAATCAGATCGGTTAAAATAGTCATGTTTCTCAACAAATCACTGATTGCTCAATTCATGTTTCTCAGCAAATCACTGATTGCTCACATTCATGTTTCTCAGCAAATCACTGATTGCTCACATTCATGTTTCTCAGCAAATCACTGATTGCTCACATTCATATTTCTCAGCAAAACACTGATTGCTCACATTCATGTTTCTGTGGGCATCTGTATCTATGTCGATAGTGACGCAAGGCAACGGCAAATGGTCTAGCAAGCACGACCATGGTTAGCTTTGAGCTTGATGACAAGCATATGAGAACCAGTTCTCTTGTACAACTGAATACTATATAAGCAATGTGATTACAGACATCCAATGTTCAGTGAAAGTGGTAAAAATACTGAGCGTATTATTTATCAATGCTGATGTCAGATGTGTCAGGCTATTGACACAAATAAAACAGCATCACAATGCATTTCTATTCTCTGGACTACATTCTGCTGGAAGTTTAATAAGAAAATTCTCCAGCAATAAGAGATTTGGTGGGAGTTTTGGAAATGAATGAAAGCAAAAAATGTTTCTCAACTGTTGTCTCACAGTTATAATTTGTCTTCAGGTTAGACAGTCAAAGAACTAATGTTGAATTGATACTGATTCTTTACTTGTTCTGACAGTCCCTATTTAGATCAGCATAAGTCTGAATAACCTGTGCAGTTTTCCTTGAACATCAACTTCTTTCATTTTCTCAAATTTGCCTTCCATTATCATCAATACCAAATCTTCATTTCATAATGTGACCAAGTCAGAACAGTGCAACTTTAATGTGATGCTAGAACAGTGCAACTTTAATGTGATGCTAGAACAGTTCAACTTTAATGTGATCAAGTCAGAACAGTGCAACTTTAATGTGATCAAGTCAGAACAGTTCAACTTTAATGTGATGCTAGAACAGTGCAACTTTAATGTGATCAAGTCAGAACAGTGCAACTTTAATGTGATCAAGTCAGAACAGTTCAACTTTAATGTGATGCTAGAACAGTGCAACTTTAATGTGATCAAGTCAGAACAGTGCAACTTTAATGTGATGCTAGAACAGTGCAACTTTAATGTGATGCTAGAACAGTGCAACTTTAATGTGATGCTAGAACAGTGCAACTTTAATGTGATGCTAGAACAGTGCAACTTTAATGTGATGCTAGAACAGTTCAACTTTAATGTGATGCTAGAACAGTGCAACTTTAATGTGATCAAGTCAGAATAGTGCAACTTTAATGTGATGCTAGAACAGTTCAACTTTAATGTGATCAAGTCAGAACAGTTCAACTTTAATGTGATCAAGTCAGAACAGTTCAACTTTAATGTGATGCTAGAACAGTGCAACTTTAATGTGATCAAGTCAGAACAGTGCAACTTTAATGTGATCAAGTCAGAACAGTGCAACTTTAATGTGATCAAGTCAGAACAGTTCAACTTTAATGTGATGCTAGAACAGTGCAACTTTAATGTGATCAAGTCAGAACAGTGCAACTTTAATGTGATCAAGTCAGAACAGTTCAACTTTAATGTGATGCTAGAACAGTGCAACTTTAATGTGATCAAGTCAGAACAGTGCAACTTTAATGTGATGTCAGAACAGTGCAACTTTAATGTGATGTTAGAACAGTGCAACTTTAATGTGATGTCAGAACAGTGCAACTTTAATGTGATGTCAGAACAGTGCAACTTTAATGTGATGTCAGAACAGTGCAACTTTAATGTGATGTCAGAACAGTGCAACTTTAATGTGATCAAGTCAGAACAGTGCAACTTTAATGTGATCAAGTCATAACAGTGCAACTTTAATGTGATGTCAGAACAGTGCAACTTTAATGTGATCAAGTCAGAACAGTGAAACTTTAATGTGACTAAGTCAGAACAGTGCAACTTTTCATCTTGTTTCCCCAGTGTTTCTCTATTTGCCTTTATCTCTACACACATTTTTCTTATTTCCCTGTACCCAGTGATTCTCATTTGCCTTCGTCTCTACACACATTTTTCTTATTTCCCTGCACCCAGTGGTTCTCTATTTGCCTTCGTCTCTACAGATATTTTCCTTTCTGTTTTTCTACAGTAATTGTCTATTTGCCTTCATGTCTTTCTGAACTTTTCTTCCCTTATTTTCCAAATTTGTTGATTTGATTTCTTAATTCTTGAGCATTCTAATTATGTTATTAATTTGCACCACATCACACACAAAAAATCCATCACAAACTGTTGCCTTCTTATTCAGTATCCAAGTTACTGCCATATTTAATGCCCCTGACCACACATATGTATATATATATATACACATAAAGTCACTTCATGTCCACAGTTGAACATAGATGTTATGTTAACAAACATTCTATACATTGGCTTTTCTCAGACTATCCAACAAATACAATTCAAGATTTTATTTATATTTTGAGATCATTTATAATCATATTGTAAATAAATGTATGTGGTCAGTGGAGTTTATAGATGTATCAGTGAGATTTCTTAAGAAAGTGAATGAAGTTTTATGGAAGAGTGAGTGAAGTTTCATGCAGAAGTCAAATTTCATACAAGAATGAGTGAAGTCTCATTTTATACAAGAATGATGTGTCATACAAAAGTTTTAGTAAAGTTTCTTACATGATCTTTAGTGAAGTATCATATGAGAGGGAGTAAAGTGTCATATATGCATAAATGAAGTTTCACACTAGAATAAAGTTTCATGTAAGAATGAAATTTCATAGAAGATTGAGTGAAGTTTCTTACAAGAGTAAATACAGAGGAAGATGGAATTTTGAGTGTGTGGTTGTTTGCCCCTGAATGTACCAAGTTAATTTTTGGATCTTTAAGATACTTATTATTGTTCATGTGAATTGTTTAATTGTGTGACTAATAAATGTGTGAGTTAAATTTAGTGGTTAAGTTCATTAATTTGAATATGTTGACCATAATAATTTTGTTGGACACATTCGAAAATGAGACAAGCAAATGCTTCTACATTTATTCATGAACTCCAACAGATTAGCAGAATGTACCGGGGTAGTCTGAAAAATGGAATTAGTTGTGTCACATTTTATTTGTGATATCGCACCTTTCACCCTGACACATCTGTATTCACTGTGACCTGTGGGTAACTTTAACCTATAGGACAGGACAGTCAACTCCACCCCAAAATCTTCTCTTAGTTGCCGCTTGCAACATGCATGGTAGATAACAGTAGTGCTATTCTTTGAATTACTTCAATATCCAAGAACCGCCCAGCCAAATCAATGCTATATCAGTGGAAACTTAGAAAAAGAGGTTCTTAAATGCTAAATATAGACTTATGTTATTTAGAAGTGATTAATGAACAGAAGTGCAGAAAGAACCAAAGATATGCGAGACTTTGGAAGAACACTGGGAATCCTAGAGACAGCTCAGAAAACTAATTAACAGTTACTGAGTTGTTCTCCCAGAGTTAAAAATGACAAATCTGCCTCACTACACATTGTAGCAATTGCAACATTATGCATAGAATACATGGTAACTGCAATATTATGCAAAGAACCAGCATGGCAACTGCAAATTCATGCAAAGAACACAGCATGGCAACTGCAAATTCATGCAAAGAGCACATCATGGCAACTACAATTCATGCAAAGAATACAGCATGGCTTTTGGGTCACTTGAAGCTCTAAGCGATGGGACAGCCAACTCCATCCTCAGCACCTCCTTAGTCACCTCGTACAATGTGCATGGTAGGTAGCAGTGTCACTATTCTATGCTTCCCTTTTGGGCCTCAGGAACACACAGGTAGAATTTAATATACCAAGGCAGTTGATCGACATAACTCCTGCAGATGTGAAGTCACAATGGAGTAAAAAAAATTCATGTCACAAGTAACCAATTTTTACTTTGGGAAATATTGATTGTGAGTCTGACACAATAAAAACTTTGACTATGTTTCACCTCACCATTCAAGTGCTGCAATAACCACTTAAATCATCATTTGTATACTATATGTTATTGTATTATCATTCGTATACTATATGTTATTGTATTGTAAGTTCCACCACTCTCAATAATTAATTTTTCTTCTCGAAAGCCCAAAGAAGTTATTTCTCATTTAATTTTAATGATTGCACAAAGTAATTCAAGTAATTGTGTCATAAAGTAAAACATAAACACCAGAATTTATTGATTTATCATGTGATATTATTGTTCTTCTTTGCCATTGTAATTCATGGACTTGTATGTAGTTATAATGGACTCTAATAATATGAATATATGTTATGATTAAATCTTTCTTCTACTCTACAATTAACTTCATATACTGTCATTGTATATAATTTACCTTCTTAAGATCATATACTTTCAACCCTTTATACAACTTGTTATATGACTATATACAGTTAATCTATATTAATTGGCTCCTGTGACTATATGCTTTCATGTTTTTACAATTTATATGATCATGTTACCATCCTTCTATGCAATTTGCTTTTCTATAATGACATTCTTGTTTTTACACTTTACTATATATGATTATATAATGTTATTCTTGCACACAGGGTTGTAGATACATTTTTAGTAAGGAGGTTGATTTATCTAGAGAAAAATGTCATTCTCCCATTTTCGTGAGAAATTCTATCTTTTTGTTGAGAAATGTGATCTTTTAAAAAAAAAACATCAGGGAGTAGTTTTACCCAATCCTTTGGCTACTTTGCTAGTACTGTCATTACCCGATTCCCAACTCTTATCTGATAGTTTGTTTCCCACACAATTTACTGGTGAAATGCTTAAGGTAAATTAATTATAATTTTAGTTCGCATACACAATGTTAACAAAGTGTTGTATTTTTGACCAATCTTGAATAAATTTCAACAATATATTAACTTTTTTTCATTGTAAGGATTCTTCTGTCCTGCCATATTATATTTAAAAGTGACTATAAAAATCAAGAATTTATTGTTTTACCATGACTGTGGGCAGCTCTAAGTGAATTAAAATGAAGAGTTAAGATGCTAGAATTAGATCAGAAGCCATGGTTGAAAAGTGATTAGTATGCCAGGTTTTTAATCCAATTGTCATGGTTCTATTCTGAGTTAAGATTTTTTTTCAATCATAGCCACTTCAGGATCAACCTTTACTTTAGAAATTATTACTGGAAAAAATCTGGGTTAGTAAAATTGGCTGTTGTGATGCTAGCTGCATCATCCCTAATAAATTATTTGTTACAGACACATTCCAACACTGTTAACTCCATATGTCTAAATTGTTAAGAGATATTTAACTAATTCTAGAAGAGCCAAAGACAGTTTTCACAGCAGCCTAATTATGGATTATGATAGGAAGGGAGGATAGGATACCGTAGAAAAATTTGTAGAGAAATTATATAAGTAACCAAAATGTCAGAGGATGTCTGAAAAAGTGGGAAGTGTCACAGTAACAAAACAAATAAGTGATAAATACTATATTAAATAATGTTACTGTAATCTATAAAGAAATTGTGCAGATCAAGGTAAAGTTACAAACTATAACACATTTCACTAGCTTGCCCAATGTCAAAATAATGTATCTCAGAAAATATATAATGCATATAATTGAGTTTTTGTGTGTGAATTTGAAATGGTATAGACCATATGAATTATGTTTATCATCAAAATGCAACCATTGATTTCAAGTGTTTTTAATTTGACATATAAAATACTAAGTCTACATGTCGACACACATTTTAGAGATGTTTACAGTCAATTACAAGACCTCATTTACACATAATTGGTTTATCATACAATTGGCATGAAGTAAGTGTGAACTTGCACTTTTTTGTACTCTTGAATACAAAACAGATGGTGATTAAAGTTGTATCTGATGTAATGTCTGAAGTGGTAAAAATTTCTTTTCTCGATACACAATAATTAATATGCTGACATAGATCAATGGACTTCATTCATTTATAAAAACTGAACATGATGCAAAAAAAAATAAAGTATGTATTTATTGGGTCTAACCAAATCTAACATGAGATGCAAAAAAATGACATTAATATGTTAGATGGTCTTCTTCTTCTTCGTTCATTCTCAAACTCCTGCAGATTATCAGGATGTAGTCCAGAGAACGGAATGCGTTGTGTCATGGTTTACAGCATTGCTGCGATATCTGCGCCTTTCGGCCTGACACATGCGACTTCAGCATTGTTAGATGGTTAATCAGATAATTATATTTTTTTATAAGGCAAAGCTAGTGAAACTTGCTATAGATCTTGGACATCCTAAAAGTGATGGCAACACAATATATAGCATAATGAAGGGATGTTTTTCTCTGTTGTCCTTACAAGATATCACACATAACAATGTCAATGACTTCTGTATTTGCTGATGAGAATTACCAAAGCAAAGTGGAATTTTGTTGTCTTTCAAGGATTAGGACTCATAATGTTCCCTAATTTCTTGAGTTGTTAATTTTCCTCTTGTTTCAATTCTCAAACTCTTGTTGTTAACAGGATGAAATCAGGACAATGGAGTGTTGTTGGCTTCTTTTTTATATATAGGTTGACTGCTATCTGTTCCATTTTGGCTGACACATATAATTGGGAATCAATGATAGTGAGTCAGACGTAATAACAACCTCGACTGCCTGAAACTTGTGAGTTGAACTCACTGTCTGAAGAATACGGTACCCAACCTCATATGGGGAGGGAAGACAGAATAGAAATTATTATAACTCACTGCATACATATGAACTGACATATGTAAAACAAACCCAGGAAAGTTTTTCTAAAGTATTAAATCTATGCGAGTGAGAGAAGAGAGCTATAATCCCATAACAATCATCAATGATAAAAATGGCAAACCCTTAGTGAACAGCATAAATAGGAAAGCAAGATGGAAAGAATACTTCCAGGAATTATACAACTAAACAATCACAACAAAATATAGACCCACCAATGTTCAAAAAGATCTAGAAACCACAGAACCAGATATACTAAATCAAGAAATAGAAGAAGCCTTAAAACATAGCCCAAGTAATAAATGTAATAAATCACCAGGAGTAGATGGTATACCAAACAAAGCAATAAAAGTGTGTACAAACACAGGGGTCCTGTGGTTAACCAGATTATTCACAATAGCCTGGTCAGAAAGAAAAGTTCCAGAAGACGGCAACAATCAGTAATTGTATAATTATGGAAAAACAAAGGTAGTAAGAGAGAGTGTGAATCATACAGAGGTATCTCCTTATTAAATTATATAGGTAAAATCTGCACAAAACTAATAGAACAGAGAATGCAATACATTGCAGAATCACAACTGAGTCCCTCTCAATTTGGCTTCAGAAGAGGTGCAAGCTGTACAGATGCACTATTCACACTGAGACAACTGAGTGAAAAAGCAATCAAATACAATCAAGATTTAAACACAGTATTTGTAGACCGGGAAAAGGCATTTGACAGAGTAGATAGAAACATTCTATGGGAAACCTTAGAAATGTATAACATCAGATGACAGCTGTTAGATAATATAAAAGCGATATATCAAAAATGCCAAAGCTCAGTAAGAACAACAGATGAAATTACTGAACTTTTTGATACAAGATCTGGAGTAAGACAAGGCTGTGTGCTTCCACCGCAACTTTTCAACATATACATGGACAGAATAATAAAAGAATCTCACATCAACAGAGAGAAAAACATTGCAAATAAACCTGATGAGGAACTTAATAATGAAATCAACAAACTACTATTTACTGATGATCAAAGGCTAATAGGCCCTATACAAAGATGAGGAAAATTCACATCAAAGCATTGCTATTAGCATGTCAGAAGTACAATATTAAAATTAACCTAAAAAAAACAACAGAAGTTACGAAAATTAGCAAGTCTGAAATACCAATGGATATAACAATAAGCAACACCAAAGTGAAACAAGCTAAAGAATTAAAATATCTAGGCTGCATTTTTCAGAAAATGGAAGATTAGATAGAAATAAAAACAAGCTGTCAGAAAGCAAACAGTAACCTACCAACTTTCACCATTACCTCTTCACCCAAAGATCAAGATGGAAATTTTAAAAAATAGATATCTACAATTTTTATACCAACAGACTCGACTATCAATGTCAAACATGGTCTTTAACAGTCTCGTAGCAGAGGAAAATCATTACATTTGAAATGAAGGGCCTAATAAAAGCTGCAATGATTACTGAACTAAATAAGAAATTAGGAAAATAGTTGGCATACTATCATGTATTGAACATATTGAAAGACAGCAAGTAGAATGGTTCAGTCACCTTATGAGAATGAACCCATACCAATAAGAGCATATAACAAAATAATATCTGGGCGTAAAGCCAAAGGTAGATCAAGAAAATGGTGGATAGAAAACATCAAGATAGCCTTGAACAAACATGGACTAAATGCAACTTCGGCAACACATCTGGCCATGGAACGACAGCTTAAGCTCCCACCCCTACGTTTAACGGCAAGTGTGAATACAATCAACCATCATTCACCTAGAGACAGATGATAGACATACATATTTTGTTATTGTTAATACTTTAAAAGTCCACCTGTGAAATTATGAGTTTGAAAAACATTACTTATATATGATTGTGTCTCAAATATTATGTTACTGTTTACATTATAACATGCAAAATTAAAACCTAACTGAAACACATGATGACTTTGTCATAAACCTTCTGCTCACAGAAATAATTTAGAAATCTGAATCTCCTAGCAAAGTCATGTTTATTATTCTCCTCTGTCCGTGTAAACATTTTTTAGTCAAATAATTTTGTAGCATATCGTATTCAGGAAATATGAATACTGGTAATGTAAAGAGGAAGCATTGAAGACAGGTCCATTCAGCTGTCATCTATTTGTCTGACAACTTGAGTAGATACGTTTTCCAAATGTGACCACACATCTCTAAAATAGATGCGATTTAGGTCACGACTTCCAATGTATATATTTTCAATTTACTATATGGACCAGTCAATAGACATACAAACAACACTACTACATAGGTATGTACAAAAATTGACAACATAAGTCTCCTGAAGGGCAGAAATATTTACCAGCAGTCAGGGAGTTTAAAGGACTTTCAGTGCATAGCGCGCAGATCTATGGATCCGGCAGCAGAATTAGCAAACGTAAAACGAATTTTATCGATATTTCATATCGTTAAATGTAGGATTTTTTTTTCAAGCTTATGATTTATTTCGTTGAAAATGAAAGCACTTCTTTCCTGTATTGTGCATTTTCTTTCATAGTTTTTTTTTTTTTTACATGGTATCAGAACCTCTGCATATAATAATAATACTAATAGAAGTATTACCGTATAATTTTGGAGATTATGATAGCAGGATTACCTGAACCACGATCTCCAGTATTTTTGGTGATTATCATTTCCTTATTTTCGATCGCCTTATACCCCTTTATCCCTTGCAGCGTCAGGGTAGAAGAGTTCTCTGGAGATAATCTTTTTGTGTGCTTCAAATATGTTTGTTTTCGTTGATTCTTTTAATTATATAATTCACCTTTTACATTGTCTGCCCTTGGCTTTGTATCCATATTGTCTGTAGAGCAATGTTTATCTCTCTGATATACATCACTAGATGATCTTCACTGATATAACCAAATTGGACTCACGTCTGGAGTTGAGAAGAGCGTACATTCCCAAAAAATGTTCTGCTTACAAAAAAAAAAGAGTTGGGCATGTTAGGTTAGAACCATATATAAATAACCAAATGGTCAGAGGGTGTCCGACAAAGTGGATGGTGCCGCAGTAACCTAATGAACAAATAGTAACGCAAAATGAGGTAAACAGGTTACTATAACACTTACCTAGCCTATTAATAAAAATATATTTAAAAAAGTATATATAAAAAAAACATACAATAAAACTAAACAGAACAATTCTCCACGTATCGGCTCAAATTGAACCTTTTTCAAGAGACAAACAACAGAAAACGACACAATAAAAAACAAAATAGATGTCTATATTTCACTAAAGAATATTTTTTAAATATATTTTTATTAATAGGCTAGGTAAGTGTTATAGTAACCTGTTTACCTCATTTTGCGTTACTATTATGTTAGATAAACCTATATATCTTCCTTCATTAGACAAAGGCGTTGGACTTACATCGGCCATGTTCTTAGAATGAACAGCCTAAGAATTCCCCATCAATCACTATATTGGGTGCCACCTGGAGTAAGAAGAAGAGGGAGACCTAGAGAAACTCTACGAAGAACCATTAATAGAGAAGGCATGTCAATGAACCTAAACAACACGCAACAATTGAAAGACCTGGCAACACAAAGACAGAAATGGAAAGCTATGGTTTCTGCCCTATGCGCCGCCTATGGCCCTGGAGGAACATAACATAACATAACATAACATTATGTTAGAACCATAAGTCAAAGTTGAACACACACACGTGCACACCAATTCTTCATCGGGAAAACCCAATGTGTGGTATATTTGGGAACTGGCATGCAGGCAATGATAAGATAACTAAGGGATGTACCACGCGTTTGTGATGTTCTACTTTTGTCATTGAGTCAGTTACTAGAGGATGGAGATGCATACTAGTATACATTAAACCTACACAAGATAACAAAATTACATAATGGTAACACTTTAATCTTACATGTACATCTCAAATGTATTAGTTTAGTTTATCTTTCTGAATCGAAGTTAAAACACTCTAGGCAAACCCATAGTCCTATAGGTGTTCGATCTTTCCCAGCACATGACCAAGAGTATGTATGCATATCTGTCCGTGGTCACACACACACACCTGAGCTGCCCCGCTCTGCTCACCTCGGGGTAATTCAAAATTCGTTAGATAGCATTATTTCTCCTTCTAGACTAGTGTGGTTAACCCACCTAACAACCATCTGGGAAATACAAAAACAATATCAATAAATTAGTTAGTAAACTCAAAATCTTCAACTCCTGCATAATTCCACCATTAACATATGGATGCGAAAGTTGGAAAGCAACATAAACATTATAGCAAAGACTAAACACCTTTGAAAATAAATGTCTTAGAAGGCTACTGAACATACGTAGGTCAGAATTCAAATCAAACACAGTCAGACAAGAATGAAAACAAGAATATGTATCCACCTATATTATAAAGCGTCACTGGAATTACATAGGACACGCACTACGAATGGAAACTGAAAGACTCCCCTGTCAAGCTTTGATGTGGTCTTCAAAAGGCAAGGGAAAACGAGGAAGACCAAAAGAAATTTTACGTAGAACCATTACAAGGGAACGTATCACCATCGGTATGAGAAACAATGAAGATCTAAAGCAAATTGAAATGAAAAGAGAGACATGGAAATCTATGACATCCGCCCTATGTGCCGTCTTTGGCCCTAGAGGAATAACTAACTAACTAGTTAGTTAATCGTTGGATCATCGTCACTGCACTCCGGACAAGTCTATAGGTGCTCAGATCTCTCAGTGAGTGTAGCCGCCATTACACGTTGACTGACTGTCCTAGTACGCAGTTGATTTACTATCATTCTTTCTTGCCCATGAAACCGCTCCTTTCTAGCGACACCACATTTCAAATCAAATTCCATTATTCTAGTCATGGAACAAGAGTCATCGTCACTTATGCAGTCATTTGTTCGTTCGTTTTCCCGTAAGGCGTTTAAAATGTCTGCTCGATCCATTGCTCCACCAACAGCCGTAGTAGCAGCGTGTGCGGCTAACCTATCTGCTCTCTCATTACCCTGGACTCCCGCATGTCCCGGCACAAAAATGAATCATTTTACGCATACAGGAATTCTTCACTGGTTCCAGCCACTGTTCCCGAATGTATCCCGCCTGAACTTTCACAATCATACTCATCAAGTCACTGAGTATGCAGGCATGCTCGCTGATAGTCTGCGAGCAGGCCCATTGCAAAGACCCCACCTTTGAGCCGTGAAGGTCCAGGCACTCCTGATGTGTCTCTCAATCGACCCATCTGTACATACAATATCACCTTCCCTGAAATTTTGATCGATTAGAGCGAGTACATCCGTTTCCACCATTGTTGGACACCATTTCCTGCATTCCCTACTGAGTGTTATTATTATTACTTTGAAATTGTCGGACAATCTAAGGGCGCACAACTCCATTCTGTACACACTGTATAATATCCTCTACGCGTCCCATCCACGACTTTCCTCTCTTAAGTCGACTGCCTTTCACTCTGAGAATTTCAGATGATGTTCTTTATCAGCGGTGATTTGTAGGTAGTCCCACGCCCTGCAGAATTGTATTCTTTGCTCTGCAGTTGGGCCTGGATCGATAAGTAAATATATCAAACTGCGACTGTTCAACTCCAAATGTAATAGGTATATCCGCATTAACATAGTCCCTATTGTTGCGAAAGTTGGAAAATAGCAAAAGTACTGTAGAAGAAGTTAAATTCATTTGGAATAAAAAATGTCTTAAGAATGGGAGATGCATTTGTTGAGAGGAATTCAGGTCAAACAGGCAAATGAAGACACCAGGCAGCAATCGGCATATGTTTTAATAACAGTAAAAACACAATGGACTTACATCGGACATGTACTTAGAATGAACGAAAACATGCTGTCATTACAAGCATTAAAATGGGTACCAGATGGCAAAAGAAAAAAGAGGAAGAAGAACCATCAAAGATGATATGACTGTGGGTCTCAATAACATGCACAAATTAGGGTAGCATCACATCACTCGAACTGAAGAGGTCTGGTTTCTACCCTATTCGGTGCTGAATGAGCACAGATAGTTACGATATATATTCTAGTGTCCCATTTATAAAATGTTCGTGTATAGATCTTAATATTTCATTCAAACTAATTCTAGTATTGGTGCTTTCGACGGTAAAGAGTCGACTCTTTCATTTTCGCGGACTCATTAATGTACAGGAAATAAATTCACAGAATTCTCGAGTATGAGAATATGTAATGTGCTCTAATCATGTCGGAGCCACTCATTCTCAGTCTAAGCGTGAATTGAGAGAATGAGACAATTACAGTTCCCAATGTATTGGTTCCGTAAATCCATTTTAGTGCCGCAGCATCTTATCAATTTCCATTCTCACGGTGAAGGTTGTTGTGTAGGCCCCTAAGCTTCAATCTATTCGATCACAGTTCTTACCTCAGTCCCACCTTGAGCATTTATAAGGAGTCACAGAACCTTCTCGCACTCTCCCTCTGTGTGTGTGACAACACCATCATCTGTAGTGTTATCACAAAGCAACTTTACCATGTGCTGTACTGCCTTTCCAGATTAATAATGACATGCATATAGTTTTCCGTGCCTCCTTAGTGTTTATCCAATCCTCTGCTCTAACTAAAGAATCAGTTATGGTAAACTGTACTAGCTGCTTCTGCCTACGTCCATGACATTTCTCTCTTAAGTCTAGAACCCTTGTGATCTGTAATATTTCTGTGGAGTGAGTGCGTTTTGTCACCGAAGACTTGCATGTATGTCTAGGCCTGAGCCAGCAAACATCTCAATTTGATGGGTACTGTGCTGACTATGCACATCATTCATTTCATTATCACGGTGTGCATCTCTAGTGCGTCCCATGACTAGTCACATTTCTCCATTTAGTATGCACTCCAGCCACTGAAATTGTGTGTTGGATGGCGTTAGAAGCCCAAGCCACAGTTAAACACTAACATATCAACTGGTTAAATAGAAGAACAAGCAGTCGTTGTTCTAGATGTGCCGCCATTGTTTGGAGAGTTGCCAGGCCACGTTACTTCTCTGTATCACATGATCAGCATGGATGACAGGCTTTGGTCGAATGTCACCCACAAATATTTCATAAAATTGCTTCTTAAAATGTCTAGATCATTGAAGTGTATTCGTAGTGTTTTCGGTGCATTGCATGTAGGTCTACTAAGTTATTTGTTTGTTTGATAATCCCGGGAATTGCGAGGGATTAGCTCTTACTTCCTATGTGCAGTTGAGGGGGGGGGGGGGGGTTCTGAGCTTTCTTTCATACCCAGGAGACTTCAGGTTTCGGCTTAGTGCAATGCCTATTGAAGAAGCCTTCTACTCAGAGGGGGTCTATAATTGTATAGATGAGGCCTATGCTACAACGTTTCCATAAGAGAGCCTCTTATGGCTCTCATCTTTACAGCATGTCATCTAATAAGGTTTTCTGTTGCATGGGTGGTTTATCTAGTGGACCATTGATGAGACCTACAGATGCAACCGCATGCGTTAAGTTATTTAACAAGCACCGTATCAAATTTGCTTTTTTTTTTGGGGGGGGGGGGGGTTAACCTGTGCACTAATTAGAGAGAAGAATAGTTAGAGAAGAATAGTTGTAGAAGAATAGTTAAAGAGAGAAGACACCATCATTTCATGATACCATCGATAATTTTGTCAGTAGTTTCTCCTGGATACTCTCCTAGATTTTACAAGTTCCAACGACAACATAAAAATTCAAAATGTTCCATTATTAAAAGTCAACAATTTTACATATTTAGGCACCAATCTAGCACTGGATGGGGACTCATCAAAAGAAATTTTACACCGTATTGCCCTTGCAGCGGGTGCTTTCAATAAACTACATAACATCTGGACGTCAAAGACACTAAGAAACACCACAAAACTCAGTTTGTTTAACTCCAACATCATCCCTATTCTATCATATGGGTGCGAAAGTTGGAAAGCCACAAAAGCCACAGATAAGAGACTAGACTCCTTTGAAAACAAATGCGTACGTACCATTCTAAATGTTAAGTGGAGTGACTTTAAATCTAACACTACTATAAGAGAGGAAAGCAAACAAACCTATATATCTTCCTTCATTAGACAAAGGCGTTGAACTTACATCGGCCATGTTCACAGAATGAACAGCCTAAGAATTCCCCAGCAGTCACTATATTGGGTACCATCCTTAGTAAGAAGAAGAGGGAGACCTAGAGAAACTCTACGAAGAACCATTAATAGAGAAGACATGTCAATGAACCTAAACAACACGCAAGAATTGAACGACCTGGCAACACAAAGACATAAATGGAAAGCTATGGTTGCCTCCCTAAGCGCCGCCTATGGCCCTAGAGGAACATAACATAACATCTCCTGGATAGTATTTTCCGCCTATCAAAACCAACTCTATATCATGAGCGGATGTGAAAATACTACACGAACTCATTGTTTGAGAGCTTGCCACTTTCGCCGTATTAAATATTGACCAGTTATATCCGAATACATGTGGTCGCGGTGAATGGATTTAATGATTAATATAACCAATTTGGACTAACATCCGCGGTTGAAAGAGCGTAATTCACCATAAAAGTTCATTTTTAAAAATTTAAATATAATTGAAAATTGACATTGATGAGTCTTCTGTAAGTCCGAAGAAAATTCGCTGAGATTCTGATGTTCACTAGCCCAAAGCAAAGGATGTATGCTCTTCCAGTTTAGAAGCCATGGTTGAATTTTTCATCTATCATGCAATACATAAGTGTAGGGAAATCTATACTATTCTATATGTCCTCCAGATCAATGGCGACTACGGCTGTCTCTTTCTTGTGCTGGAAGCACGCATACACGCCTTAATTAATTTTTTCTTCAAATATACCATAAATAAAGTCAGTTTTGTAGAATAAGTCCAAAATCTGAACTTGGACTGGAAGTAATAAATATTAATTGGCAAGATAGATTATGTGCATCTTAAAAATTAATTATAGATTTAATTAATTTCCTTGGTTATTTTAGTAGAAAAATAAATAATTAATCAAGAGCAGCGACAAAGTCAAATTATTCACCATCAACATACATATTAATTAGAGATTCACCATCAACATACATATTTGTTAGAGATTCACCATCATCACACATATTTGTTAGAGATTCACCATAAACACACATATTTTTTAGAGATTCACCATCATCACACATATTTGTTAGAGATTCACCATCAACACACATATTTGTTAGAGATTCACCGTCAACATACATATTAGATAGAGATTCACCATCAACATACATATTTGTCAGATATTCACCATCAACACACAAATTTGTTATTCACCATCAGCATACATATTAGTTAGAGATTCACCATCAACACACATATTTGTTTTTCGCCATCAGCACACATATTAGTTAGAGATTCACCATCAACACACAAATTTGTTATTCACCATCAACATACATATTAGATAGAGATTCACCATCAACATACATATTTGTCAGATATTCACCATCAACACACAAATTTGTTATTCACCATCAACACACATATTAGTTAGAGATTCACCATCAACACACAAATTTGTTATTCACCATCAACATACATATTAGTTAGAGATTCACCATCAACACACATACTAGTTATTCACCTTCAACACACATATTGCTGTTTGTCCATCGAGTCGAACCATTCAGTTCAACTGGGATAAAATGATGATGTCTGCTGTTTTTCTGACTGTGACTAATGAGTCCTATGCGTACTTGGAATTGTCTGTCACACTCTGGGCATGTGTGGGAGAAGTCTGTGGGACATTTGGCCGCTCTTGCCTTTCTTCTAGCGCACAACGTCCAACGACAAAGTCAAATTATTCTCCATCAACATACATATTAGTTAGATATTCACCATCAACATACATATTAGTTTGATATTCACCATCAAGATACATATTAGAGATTCACCATCAACATACATATTACTTAGATATTCACCATCAACATACATATTAGTCAGAGATTCACCATCAACATACATATTAGTTAGAGATTCACCATCAACATACATGTTAGTTAGAGATTCACCATCAACATACATATTAGTTAGAGATTCACCATCAACATACATATTAGTTAGAGATTCACCATCAACATACATATTAGTTAGAGATTCACCATCAACATACATATTAGATAGAGATTCACCATCAACATACATATTAGATAGAGATTCACCATCAACATACATATTTGTCAGATATTCACCATCAACACACACATTTGTTATTCACCATCAGCACACATATTAGTTAGATATTCGCCATCAACACACGTATTAGTTAGAGATTAACTAACACACATATTAGTTAGAGATTCACCATCAACACACATATTTGTTATTCACCATCAACATACATATTAGTTAGAGATTCACCATCAACACACATATTTGTTAGAGATTTATCATCAACATACATATTAGTTAGAGATTCACCATCACCATACATATTAGTTAGAGATTCACCATCAAAATACATATTAGTTAGAGATTCACCATCAACATACATATTAGTTAGAGATTCACCATCAACACACATATTTGTTAGAGATTTATCATCAACATACATACTAGTTATTCACCTTCAACACACATATTGCTGTTTGTCCATCGAGTTTATACATATTAGTTAGAGTTAGTTTTTGGACATATTAGGAGAAGATGGAACACGTCGTGACAAAAGACAAATTGAAGAGCAAGATGTAAAGGGTACGATCAAGAGAGAAGATGCTAAATAACCTAATATTGTGGTGGCATGGGAGAACCGCTGTATCAGAAATGATTGACAGCAAACGGAACAGAAGGCTGTGGAAAGACATGCTGACTAACGCGACTTCTCATGGGGTATAAGAAGATAAGAAGGAGATTTATCATCTACCAATTATCCCCCTCATATTTTTATATTTACAGTCTGTATTTATATTTTAGTAATACACTATTATTTTATATTCTTAAACTATTCTTCTCAAACTATTCTTTCACTATTATTCGCTAATTATTCTTCTCTAATTATTCTTCTCTAACTACTCTTCTCTCACTAATTATTATGCTCTAACTATTCTTCTCTATTCTAACTGTTCTTATCTAACTATTCTTCTCTATTCTAACTATTCTTATCTAACTATTCTTATCTAACTATTCTTATCTAACTATTCTTCTCCATTCTAACTATTCTTCTCTATTCTAACTATTCTTATCTAACTATTCTTCTCTATTCTAACTATACTTATCTAACTATTCTTCTCTATTCGAACTATTCTTATCTAACTATTCTTATCTAACTATTCTTCTCTATTCTAATATAATTATTCTTATCTAACTATTCTTATCTAACTATTCTTATCTAACTATTCTTCTCTAATTATTTTCCCCTAACTATTGTTCTCGAAGAATTCTTCATAAAAATCTCACTTGTGGAAAATGTTCCTCGTTTCTGTTAAACTGTTTTGTTTTCTTTTGTCATTTATTAATACTATGTCATTTTTAATTCTTCTAGGGCCAATGTTTACCGGTTTATCCTCAGATGTCTTTGCTGAGACCATCTTGGTAACTTCACATTCCGCTATGCCTACATCTAGCCAAGCCCTGACCTGGCTGAAAGGGATAACAGAATTTAGTCATTCATCCGATCGACTACCTGATGTCTTTCGTTACAGGTATGAAGACAGGACGGCAACAGATACCTCACCTACCGATAGCCAACATCAGATTGATGAGGTCCCACTTTTCACTTCACGACAGGTACTGGGTGTCTTTAATATATGTTACTTTTGATATTACCGGTGTGAGCAACAAGAACAACAAATTTCCAGCATGTGGTACCTTCTTATAATTGTAGGAATGTTATTTTTGTTTCTTGGTATTCGGTTGAGTGACAAGGATGAGGGTTTGCACAAGAAACAAATGATACATTTCTCACTAATGATAAGTTTTCTTCGTTGCTGCAATATTATATTATATATATATATTAGAAATATATATTGGGAACAAACTGCATCAATAAGGTGTGAAAACAGCTACTCTCCATACATAGAAATCAGAAGAGGGGTAAGACAAGGATGTATTTTATCACCAAGCCTATTTAATATCTACACAGAGAATATCTTTAAAAATATAGAAGAAATACCAGGACTCAAGATCAATGGGAAAATAATAAACAACATTAGATATGCAGATGACACTGTTCTTTTAGCAGAAAGTGAACATGAACTACAAAGACTACTAGATCAAGTCAATAAATCAAGTAATGAATATGGACTGGATATAAACATTCAAAAAACAAAAACAATGATAATCAGCAAAGACACAGAAGAACAGGAGGTAAACATAAACATACAGGGAGAGAAACTACAACAAGTAAAACAGTATCAATATCTTGGACACATAGTCACAAATGATGGCAGATGTGAAACAGAAGTTAAATGGAGAATAGGACTGGCTAAAAGTACCTTCAATGGCATGAGGAAATTATTAATATCTAAACAAATTACAAACAAGTTAAAAATGAGAATTATAAAATGCTACATCTATTCCATATTAATGTATGGCTAAGAAACATGGACACTAAATAAACAATTAGAAGACAAAATTGATGCCTTTGAGATGTGGGTATATAGAAGAATAGGGAGAACATCATGGAAAGAGAAGAAAACAAATAAAGAGGTGCTAAAGACACTTAATATGAAGAAATAACTACTAAGAGAAATAAAGATCAGGCAAATAAAATACTTTGGACACATTAAAAGACATGACACCCTATTGAAGACCTTACTTGAGGGTAAAGTCAAAGGGAAGCGAGCAAGAGGTAGGCAGAGATACAAGTGGGAGAGTAACATTACACGATGGACAGGTTACAGTCTAGAAGAGTGCACCACCAAGACAAGAGACAGGAGATGTTGGAGATACGTTGCAGCCAACCTTCGTTGCGGAGACGGCACTTGATGATATATATATATATATATATATATATATATATATATATATATATATATATATATATATATATATATATATATATATATATATATATATATTGCAGGAAAATTAAATACTTACAATGTGAGAATATAGGCAACCAATAGAATCCTCCAGCGATTTCTATCTTCAACGATGCGGAGGAGTGAGGAAAAATCTTGTTCTCACTACTTGATGTTGTCTGTCTATGCCTTTATTTTCCCTCCTCTGCTTCTTCCCCCTTCGACGGTTCCCTGCAGTATTGTTTTTGACAAGGAATCATGTCTGCATATATGTCCAAACCATGGTAGTTTTCGTCGCTTGACTATTGAAAACAATGGTTCTTGTACACCTGTATGCATCTCTACTTGGTTTCTTACTTACATATTTGTCTTATGTTTCCTATAGAAAATTCGTAGAATTCGTCTGTAGCATTTGTACTCGAAAGCATGTAATCGTCTTTCCATGTCTGCAGCTAGTGTCAGACTCTCACAACCATTAATCAATCAATAAACCCATAACCCGCCAGGGTGGTAGGGGTACCACATTGGATGCTTCAACACGCAGAGTCCTCCAGCAATTTCTACCATAGTGATGCGGATGAGTGAGGAAAAAATCTTGTCCTGTTCATTTCTTGATATTGTCTGTCCATGCCTTTATTTCCCTCATCTGCTTCTTCCACCCTCAACAGTTCCCCGCAGTATTGTTTTTGACAAGGAATCGTGCTTGCATACATGCAACAACCATACAGCCCAACAAAAAGCACCAGCGACTTATACAGTTTGACTTTCACTCCAACACTGATGTTGCTTTTCCAGATAACTGTTAGCCTTGACATAGATGCTAAAACCATCTACAGCGTTATTTTAAATTCTGCTTTGCATTTTCCATTTGTGGATCCGAGGTATTTGAAGGTATTCACCTCCTCAAACTTATTCTATTCATGATCATGTTGGTCTGTTCTTCTGAGTCTGTGCTGTTAACCAAGAACTTGCTCTTTTCTGTGTTGATTTCCATTCCGTACTTGCTGGCAACTTTTGTAATTTTTGTCCTGACCCAGATGTAAGATCAATATCATCAGCGAAACGCAAGTTGCAAATAGGGCGACCTCCGATCTATATAGACGTGCTGTAGTCGTGCAGTATCTACTGTATGATGTGCTCTAGGTATATGTTGAAAAGAACTGGAAACATTATACATCCTTTCCGAACTCCCACATTTGTTTTAAAGAATTCTCCAATTGTATTGTTTGATAAGACATCAACACTTCTTGCACTTGTGTAAAGTGATTCAACAATGTATATGATTGTGGTGTCAAAATAAAATTATCTCAGTATGTGCAACTGACCATCATGCCAAACGCAGTCAAAGGCCTTTGTAAAGTCAATGAAATTGTGGTATAGATCATGTTGGTGCTGAATGTTTTTCAATTAATGTTCGGATGTTAAATATTTTTTCAACAGTGCTTCTGTTTGTACTGAAGCCAGCTTGTTCTTCTGAAATGACTTCTTCGGACTTGTGTTTTATTCTGTTCAGTAGTATTTTGAGCATCACTTTACTGGGGTGCATTATAAGGCTAATCGTTCTGTAATTTTTACACTTTCAAATTTCCTTTCTTGGGAATTGGTATGATTAGTGATTGTGTCCAATCAGTGGGCCATTGTTTTGTGCTCCAAATATTCTGGCAGATTTTTGTCATAATATTTACCATATTAATTCCTCCGTATTTCAAGAGTTCTGTTGGGGTGTTGTCTACACCACGTGAATTCGCTCCCTTCAATGTTCGTATGACCTCTTTTATTTCATCTACTAGAAATTCTGCATTTCTTATTTCTCTGTTGCTTAGTTCAGAATTCTCTTATATAGTGTAGTC
The DNA here is from genome assembly GCA_034231615.1 of Meghimatium bilineatum. Lineage (NCBI taxonomy): Eukaryota > Metazoa > Mollusca > Gastropoda > Stylommatophora > Philomycidae > Meghimatium > Meghimatium bilineatum. Next base: position 43,588,716 of record CM067311.1, read on the forward strand.
AAGATAACACTTGCAATTATACAGCTCCTTGCAATACTCTGTCCTAATAAATCTGTTCTTTCATTGAGTAGCTTTCCGTGTTTTCAACTATCATGGATTTATTTGATCTTTTTGGTTGTGTTATCTTTCTTAGTGTCACATGCTGTCTTACTATTTCCGTGTTTGAATCCTGCAGTGCTAGTTTTACATTGTTCCTCTAGCCACACTTCTTGTGCTTGTTTTATTTTCCTGCTGATGTTTTTGTTTATTTTGCTATATTGCCCTGACATTTAAGGATCATCTTTCTTAATCTTTTTTCATTTCCCTCCGTTCGTCGCACAATTTCAGGATGTCATCTGTTACCCAAGGTTTGTGTGTTATTCTTCTTGTCCCTAGTATTTCTATTGCGGATTCTAATAAAGTTTCTTTCATGACTTCTGTGAGAGAGTTAACATCTTCATTTTAAAGGGTTAAAATCTGCAAATTTTCCCCCCACTGTTGTCTCAAGTATCTCTGCTATTTCTGAATCTTTCAATGTTTCTAGAATAAATTTTAATCGTGTGCATTTGTTTTGAGTATGATTATTTTTAAATTTAATAATTTTAATCGTAAATAGAACCACATCATGGTCACTACCGATGTCTGCTCCTGAGAAAGTTCTTGTATATGCTTTGTTTATGCTGGACTTAATTTTTTTGTGTGGAGGTAGAATGAAATCAATTTGATTATGTATGTCTGCTTTTGGAGCATGCCATGTTGTTCTTCTGGAAAGTTGTGTGGAAATAGTGTATTTGCAAGAGTGAGTTTACATTTTTTACAAAATCCACTAGTCTTAATCTTCGTTCATTCGTTTCTCCTGTTCCAAATTTCCCTACTGTGCCGGTCCATTTATCATAAGCAATAGTAAAACAATGTGAATTCATCACTTATTACTGTCAGTTGATGGGTATGGTACAGGGCCGTAGATACATCTTAACTAAGGGGAGAGGACTTTACCTTTAATAAAAAGGTCATTAGTTCATTTTCGTGCGTAATTCCTCAATTTTCGTAAGTAATCCCTAAATTTTCGTGAGTAATCCCTATATTTTCGTACTTAATCCTTCAATTTTCCTGCATAATCCCTCAAATTTCGTGCGTAATCCCTCCATTTTCGTTAAATTTTTGGTGCCTTTATTTGGATAATCGCTTGACAAAAAGCGTGAGGTTATGCTGCTTTAGGCAAAATTTCTAGTACTAAAAGACATCTTCTAATTTCCTAGGAGATGGGGTGAAATTTGAACACCCCTCCCACTCAACCCTAATAAACAGATTCTGTGGAAAATTGTTTCGTTAAATTTACAAGAATTACAAGCAATATAATTTGTGTATCCTTTGATGCATTTTTGTTGTTTGTTTATTTGAGAACCCTAGGAACTGCGAGCCATTAGCACACTTCCTTTGTGCAGTGGGGTGGTTTTTATGAGCTTTCTTTCATACCAAGGAGACTTCAGCTTTCGGCTTAGTGCAATGCCTATTGAAGAAGCCTTCTACTCAGAGGGGGTATATAATTGTATAGATGACATACTAGATAATAAGAGAAGGTTTTTTTTAAACTCACATGAAACACGAGACGTGAAAGGGGAAAGGAATCTGTTACTCACAGGAAACACGAGACGTGAAAGGGGAAAGGAATCTGTTACTCACAGGAAACACGAGTTGTAAAAAGGGGAAAGGAATCTGTTGCTCACAGGAAACACGAGTTGTGAAAAGGATTCACAAAGTAATTGTAAAGATGAAGTACTGTGCAGGAGGGAGATGGAGTGGACGAACAAGCTGGGTCTAGTCCTGACGTTCAGCATACAGGACAATGCGTGATTCGAAACTATAATCTCGCACATACATGTGCAAGAAATCGCAGCGGAATTTACTGTCTGCTCTGATAGTAAACTTCTGATAGATTACATCGATGTGATACCAACCTTAATCTCATAGCAAAATGAGTTTTTCTGAAAACAAGATGTTAACCAAATAATTCATAAACTCACGTAAAAATATAAAAACATTTTTTTCTTATGCTGCCCCAGGCAGATGAGGCACGACAGCCTTGAATGTTGCGCGTCTAGGAGAAGCTAAACTCTGAATTTAAGCCACCTGCTGCGTTGTAGATGATATATTGTCGTATCACATTTGAAAACACACTTAAAAACAAACATACTGCTGTCATGTAGTTTGATCTAATCGACCAACTGTATGGATGGACATCCAGAAGGAAAAGTATGAGAAAATAAACTGGACTCGGGTCTCTATGGCGCATACTTAGGTGTTACGCATATGTACCAGATGTCGGAAAATAACGCTGATGCAAGAAGTGATGCCCACTCTAAGAAATTCTCTCCCCCCCTCCCCCGCAGGCACGGCGTTGGACTCTGTACCGAGAAATAGTCCACCGAATTGAGATGGTAATTCCTCTATTCCCACTTGTGGAGTCAGGTGGGGGTGTTACGGAATACTGACCATAAAACAAACAGAAATACAAAGAAAGACCAAAATAATGCAGCAGAATACAGAAGGTATAGGCCTACAGAGAGAAAAGAAATACTGACAATCCATGGATCAGAGAGAGATAAAGAGAGAGAGAGAGAAAGAGAGAGAGTATTAACTCATTGTATGACTAAATTTTTTAAAATTTAATATTTCTTTCTAGTTTATATTATCTGCCTCACATTTTGTATATTGTCATTTCCACTTGTGCCGCCAAGCGTCATATATTATCTACCTCACATTTTGTATATTGTCATTTCCACTTGTGCCGCCAAGTGTCATATATTATCTACCTCACATTTTGTATATTGTCATTTCCACTTGTGCCGCCAAGTGTCATATATTATCTACCTCACATTTTGTATATTGTCATTTCCACTTGTGTCGCCAAGTGTCATATATTATCTACCTCACATTTTGTATATTGTCATTTCCACTTGTGTCGCCAAGTGTCATATATTATCTGCCTCGCATTGCTACACATAATCCTATGTTAAAATCAAGCCAAGAGCACTGGTTTTATTTTCAATAGGGAACCCCTGCAACGTTATATGAAAGCGATCAATTGTCAAACTGTGTTCCTTTGCCTCCAATAAATTCGTCAAATCGGCAGCAATCATCCAGCACTATTTACAGTCCTAGGTGAGTTATATTAACTGTTAAAAGTTTATACTCTTAGTCTACTCCACATACTCGAGAAAGAGAACAGAGAGCCACATATACTTTGATTTCAGGTTTGTGAAGACTATGCACATTATATTTTTCAGACAGAAATCATGTTTAAATGCTAGTGTTTACTTTGACGTCTTGAATTTACTCAATCAATTACATGTGCAGGGGTCTGTTATCCTATGAATTTACTCAATCAATTACATGTGCAGGGGTCTGTTATCCTATGAATTTACTCAATCAATTACATGTGCAGGGGTATGTTATCCTATGAATTTACTCAATCAATTACATGTGCAGGGGTCTGGTACCCTATGAATTTACTCAATTACATGTGCAGGGGTCTGTTATCCTATGAATTTACTCAATCAATTACATGTGCAGGGGTCTGTTACCCTATGAATTTACTCAATCAATTACATGTGCAGGGGTCTGGTACCCTATGAATTTACTCAATTACATGTGCAGGGGTCTGTTACCCTATGAATTTACTCAATCAATTACATGTGCAGGGGTATGTTATCCTATGAATTTACTCAATCAATTACATGTGCAGGGGTCTGGTACCCTATGAATTTACTCAATTACATGTGCAGGGGTCTGTTACCCTATGAATTTACTCAATCAATTACATGTGCAGGGGTCTGTTATTCTATGTATGTACTCAATTACATGTGCAGGGGTCTGTTACCCTATGAATTTACTCAATCAATTACATGTGCAGGGGTCTGTTATTCTATGAATGTACTCAATTACATGTGCAGGGGTCTGTTACCCTATGAATTTACTCAATCAATTACATGTGCAGGGGTCTGTTATTCTATGAATGTACTCAATTACATGTGCAGGGGTCTGTTACCCTATGAATTTACTCAATCAATTACATGTGCAGGGGTCTGTTATTCTATGAATGTACTCAATTACATGTGCAGGGGTCTGGTACCCTATGAATTTACTCAATTAATTACATGTGCAGGGGTCTGTTACCCTATGAATTTACTCAATCAATTACATGTGCAGGGGTCTGTTATTCTATGAATGTACTCAATTACATGTGCAGGGGTCTGGTACCCTATGAATTTACTCAATCAATTACATGTGCAGGGGTATGTTATCCTATGAATTTACTCAATCAATTACATGTGCAGGGGTCTGGTACCCTATGAATTTACTCAATTACATGTGCAGGGGTCTGTTATCCTATGAATTTACTCAATAAATTACATGTGCAGGGGTCTGTTACCCTATGAATTTACTCAATCAATTACATGTGCAGGGGTCTGGTACCCTATGAATTTACTCAATTACATGTGCAGGGGTCTGTTACCCTATGAATTTACTCAATCAATTACATGTGCAGGGGTATGTTATCCTATGAATTTACTCAATCAATTACATGTGCAGGGGTCTGGTACCCTATGAATTTACTCAATTACATGTGCAGGGGTCTGTTACCCTATGAATTTACTCAATCAATTACATGTGCAGGGGTCTGTTATTCTATGTATGTACTCAATTACATGTGCAGGGGTCTGTTACCCTATGAATTTACTCAATCAATTACATGTGCAGGGGTCTGTTATTCTATGAATGTACTCAATTACATGTGCAGGGGTCTGTTACCCTATGAATTTACTCAATCAATTACATTTGCAGGGGTCTGTTATTCTATGAATGTACTCAATTACATGTGCAGGGGTCTGTTACCCTATGAATTTACTCAATCAATTACATGTGCAGGGGTCTGTTATTCTATGAATGTACTCAATTACATGTGCAGGGGTCTGTTACCCTATGAATTTACTCAATCAATTACATGTGCAGGGGTCTATTACCCTATGAATTTACTCAATCAATTACATGTGCAGGGGTCTGGTACCCTATGAATTTACTCAATTACATGTGCAGGGGTCTGTTACCCTATGAATTTACTCAATCAATTACATGTGCAGGGGTATGTTATCCTATGAATTTACTCAATCAATTACATGTGCAGGGGTCTGGTACCCTATGAATTTACTCAATTACATGTGCAGGGGTCTGTTACCCTATGAATTTACTCAATCAATTACATGTGCAGGGGTCTGTTATTCTATGTATGTACTCAATTACATGTGCAGGGGTCTGTTACCCTATGAATTTACTCAATCAATTACATGTGCAGGGGTCTGTTATTCTATGAATGTACTCAATTACATGTGCAGGGGTCTGTTACCCTATGAATTTACTCAATCAATTACATGTGCAGGGGTCTGTTATTCTATGAATGTACTCAATTACATGTGCAGGGGTCTGTTACCCTATGAATTTACTCAATCAATTACATGTGCAGGGGTCTGTTATTCTATGAATGTACTCAATTACATGTGCAGGGGTCTGGTACCCTATGAATTTACTCAATTAATTACATGTGCAGGGGTCTGTTACCCTATGAATTTACTCAATCAATTACATGTGCAGGGGTCTGTTATTCTATGAATGTACTCAATTACATGTGCAGGGGTCTGGTACCCTATGAATTTACTCAATCAATTACATGTGCAGGGGTATGTTATCCTATGAATTTACTCAATCAATTACATGTGCAGGGGTCTGGTACCCTATGAATTTACTCAATTACATGTGCAGGGGTCTGTTATCCTATGAATTTACTCAATAAATTACATGTGCAGGGGTCTGTTACCCTATGAATTTACTCAATCAATTACATGTGCAGGGGTCTGGTACCCTATGAATTTACTCAATTACATGTGCAGGGGTCTGTTACCCTATGAATTTACTCAATCAATTACATGTGCAGGGGTATGTTATCCTATGAATTTACTCAATCAATTACATGTGCAGGGGTCTGGTACCCTATGAATTTACTCAATTACATGTGCAGGGGTCTGTTACCCTATGAATTTACTCAATCAATTACATGTGCAGGGGTCTGTTATTCTATGTATGTACTCAATTACATGTGCAGGGGTCTGTTACCCTATGAATTTACTCAATCAATTACATGTGCAGGGGTCTGTTATTCTATGAATGTACTCAATTACATGTGCAGGGGTCTGTTACCCTATGAATTTACTCAATCAATTACATTTGCAGGGGTCTGTTATTCTATGAATGTACTCAATTACATGTGCAGGGGTCTGTTACCCTATGAATTTACTCAATCAATTACATGTGCAGGGGTCTGTTATTCTATGAATGTACTCAATTACATGTGCAGGGGTCTGTTACCCTATGAATTTACTCAATCAATTACATGTGCAGGGGTCTATTACCCTATGAATTTACTCAATCAATTACATGTGCAGGGGTCTGTTACCCTATGAATTTACTCAATCAATTACATGTGCAGGGGTCTGGTACCCTATGAATTTACTCAATCAATTACATGTGCAGGGGTCTGTTATTCTATGAATGTACTCAATTACATGTGCAGGGGTCTGTTATTCTATGAATGTACTCAATTACATGTGCAGGGGTCTGTTATTCTATGAATGTCTGACACGTTGGATCTCGTGTTTCATTGATATTGTTTATAACTAATATGGCGGTGGTGGTAGTTCGTTATAACATCAATGGTACTAGAAGACCGACCATACAGTAGCCATGGTAACTCAATCATACTTTGATAATATTAAACCGATCATACAGTAGCCATGGTAACTGAGAATAGAGCCTAATACATTGATAAACGTAGACCGACTATATAGTGACGTTAGTAGAGCAAACATTGAGTTAAACCATGCTTGAGTGATCAACAGTGGCAAAGGTAAATCTTTCATTCAGTGACGATACAATATATAGACAATAGAACGTGTCAGTAGACAGACAATAATCATTGTTCTCGTAGTGAAGCAAGTCATTGTATATTACATCAACAAGAGATGGGCACAAGTAGAATGACAATAGACTGACAATAAAATGACAATAGTAGATAGACAATAGATTTATACTAGAAGAGTAATTATACTGATATGCATACTGATGTAAATAGACAGTCAATAGACTCACGGAAACAGACACGCAATAGAGTGACACTAATAGACACACAATTTTCTGTAGACAATAGGCAAACACTAGCAGACTGATAACCGACTAATGCCAATAGACAATCAATATAGTGACAATTTAATGTTGTAGCAGTCTGTGCAGTTCTAATAATTGAAAGTGGAAAAATTGTATTGATTTATTTCAGGGAACCATTAGTACAAACACAGGATAGTAATCAACTTCCAGCAATAGATAATAGATCTGCAGATATTAATAAAGGTTGTGATGCTAAAACAGAGCCCAACAGCTCAAATGACAATGAACTTCCCACTGAATGGGATATTGATAGAAATAAAAACAAGCACAAACTATCGGACGAAAATGAGTTTGTAAATGTGATGGACAGCAATATAAACACCATAAACGATATACACAGTGAACAACATAAAGAATTCGTTGCTGAATCTGCGAGGGATAAAAGCAATGATGATCTCATCGACGACAGCTTTGAAGCTCCAATTTCCGAGAGCATAGATCTGTCATTCGATGGAAAAAATAGTCAGAACAGTGTATCTTCCGAGGATGGAGGTTTTGATGAATACAAACCAGGTTGCACATTTAACAAGCCAAATACTAGTAACGAGATAGAATACTTGGTCGAGAAGGGCCCCCTCCAGGAGCAAGAACTAGAAATTGAAAGTAAGAAGCCGTTGCTGACATGCGTTCTCAATTTACAACTCAGAAACCAGCACCATACCATTCGAGAGGACACTACATCGTGTGTGGGTAAGTTTGCTAGATAATAATCATATGACACTATCATCATGTGATATAAACAAACTGTCACACCAGTAGTAACTGAACAGAAAGAGATTGAGTTCTTTTTAAAAAAAGATGGTTCTTGTTTGGAAAGCTTACCACCCGATGTGACTATTTCCTATGGCAATGTTTATCAGTTTATATTTATCCTTTCTTAATTTAAATATAAATTTATTGAGGGTTAGGGTTAGTGTTAATAATGTAAAACAAAACCTCTACAAAAAAAATAATAGTTAATTAATAAATATAAATTGACAAACGTTGCCAAGGGAAATAATCAAATTAATAATCACATGGGTAGGGGGTGGGGAAGGAGGGGGGGGCAGAGTAAGCGTTCCAAACCAGAAACAAAAATGCCGCTTCTACGGCACAATACATGTGTTGCAAATGTGTGTAGGCTGCAATTTATCTGAAGGTATATGTTTGGGATGTTCAAAGGCAAATTGTGTGCAATCTGTTGCGCTTCTATTGGGCACATGCTCAGAAAACCAGTATAAGATATAGCTGAAAGATCAATGACATGAAAACCCTTATGGAAAAAAGGAAACAGGATAGACATAGAAAAATATGTAGAAGATAGACAATGAAGGAATTCAATAAGATGAAAATCACATGGAATGAGGTTGAGAATAAATCCAAAGATATAGATAAATGTACAATTCTCGTCCGTGGCCTATACCACGACTTTCTAGATAGACAAAAGTAATCTAATAGTCTATGCACTCGAGTATTTGTAAATACCCTATGGGTAAAAATAAGAGCTTTTGTTAACACTACAATCAAAGCATGTCATATAATTTTATAATCCTGTTTTACAAGTACCCTACCCTTCATTATTTTTCCCATGCCAGTGATTTCAAACGAATCACTAAAAGTATTTACGAATCACTAAAAGTAACTTTTCTGCCGTTGAGGTTTTCGAAGGGGAAAACAATAGTCCATATATGAAAATGGCCAGGAATTATTTCTCCCATAATTAATGAATGATATCCACAATATTAGGCTGTACATCATGAAGAAACTTACTGGCACAAGCTGGGGAGCAAATGGAAGCATTTTCCGAAAAGTCTACATGGGTACAGTCAAAGCTATAGTGGAAAATGGAATGACAGCCTGGGCATCAGCATCAAAAACAAATACTGATCGCCCATCAAAAGTACAAAATGCAGAACTGAAATTAATCATTAAACTCAGGAGGGTTGGAGACCACTTCACTCTATGCAATGAAAAAAACATGGAAACATCCGTCCACTGGATGACAGAGTAGAAGAAAGAGTGCTTGTCCAAAGGGAAAAATTATGCACAGTCAAACCATCTGATGCATACCCAAATTTCTAGATCAACAACAAGCAGACTGAAGAGATCCAGCTTCTGTCACATCTCTAATCACCTCCACTAACAACGCAAAGATATCCTCTGAAACATCCGAACTAAAATTGAAACACTGATTTTTAGGAGCCAGACAATAGTCTCCAAAACGTGTCCATAATAACAGAGTTTCTTGAATAATTAAAAAAAAATACCAAACTCCACTTCAACTAAAAGCATTGGCACAAGAGATGATAGAAAGAAAATACCAATGAATGGACACATATGAATCTGCAGAGGGAGCAGTAATGAATGGGGGAGGTGGCCTTTTCATAAAACTCTAAGACAGTAACACAATATCTAAAGCTTATCCAACCTGGAAATTCTGCTCAAATTTTAGAGCAGAAGCAGTTGCACTCCACCATGCACTGAAAGTTCTCACCGAATCACAAATGATAAGACCACAAAATATAGCTATAAAATTGCAGATCCCTACTGGAATAAATCCAGAGAAACAGAAAGGAAAACCTTCTGCACAACATCAAAGATGTGCTCAGAAAATTTCAAAAATCATGAGCCATTGCCCTTCAATGGATACCATCACACTATGGAATCATGGGAAATGAAGAAGCGGATGCTCTGTCAAGAACAGGAAGCTAAATGGAACAACATGGTCACCCAATATCCTACAGAGAAGAAAAAACACTAATCCATAACATATACACATCAACGTGGAAGAAATACAAGAAACTGGAAGACGAACCTGATGCAACACATCACCTCCAAAGATACCAACATATCACAATATTTCGCTTTAGAACAGGATACTGCAGACTGTTGGGTCACCACACAGATGGCCTTTACCAACAGAGGGTCTCATACACACATGAATGTCCATGTGGATCCGAAACCCAGATTTTTTAACACATACTTCAGAACTTCCCAACATAATGAGACAACGGATCTGGCCAGAGGATACATATTTGAGACAAAGGTTATGGGGCAGCGCTCTGACCTGGAGAAGACAGTGGATTTCGCTCTGACTACAAGCCTGACAATATAACATGACTGCAGAAGAGCTGTGTATCTACTACACTTCTGAGTTTCTGTCATGCCAAGATGTCAAAATATCCAGTATTTTCTCTATTTGCCGTCTTCTGTCTCTTTTTTCATCAATTTTATCTGTTATTACATTGTATACTAAATGTCTGTGTCTCATAATGTCGTCAATAAATTTGAGTTTTTTTTCTTTTGGTGTTGATAGGAAACTTACTTTTGATTGCTCTCAGCACATTTCATCGGTTTTTCTAGCTGTCCGTGGGATTATCAAAATTATTTTGAAGAACCTGATATCTCTGTGGTCTATATTTTCCCATTTATTTGTTTATAGCTGTCCATGATTCGTTTTCATATAACAGAGGTTGCTCTATGTAGCACTGACAGACTCTTCCTTATTTCTATTCATTTGTTTCACAGAATGCTTTTAATTTTGTGAAACGTTGCTTTTACCTATCCTATTCTAATTCGTATTTCCGATGTACTTTTTCATCTGATGTTATCAGGATTTCCAGGTATTTAAATTGGAAAGCCTATTTTATTGTTGAATCATTCACTTTCATATTGCATGCTGAGGTAGTCTGTTTCCTTTAAATTACCATCATTTCTGTTATTGTGTGATTTGGACTGAGTCTCTACTTTTACTTACTGTTATCGCTATGTTGATCAGTGTTGTAGCTTTTCTTCGCTTTTTCCAATTAGGGTTGTGTCGTCAACCTATCTCAGATTGTTTATGTTGTGAAGTCCACTTACAAGTATTCCAGGGATGTTGTTTATTATCTCATTGTCAGTTCACTGTATAGGAAGCAGAGATCAGTTATATCTATTCGCTAAACAATTTGTTGCCTTTCAGCGTCAGAGGTAGAAGAGTTCAATGGAGATTGCCCTCGTATGTGCTGAGTATATTGTGGACTTTGTTGCTCTTTTATTTCGGTGGTCCATCGTTTTCGTGGTCGGCCTCTAGGTCTGTTTTCACTGTATCTGTGTAGCATAGCTTGCTATGGTATGCTGTCTGGTGGCAGTCTGCTGATGTATGCAAATCATTTGATCTGTGCTGTTAATATATTCCAAGATTGGAGCTGTGCCGGTTCTTTGTCTAATGTCCTAATTTCTCACTGTCTCTTAGCGATATTCCTAGGATTCTGCGTATCGCATGCCATTTAAGCTGTCACAAGTTTACGTTTGTCTCGTTCTGTCGTTGTCCATGTCTGGAATTGGTAGCACATAATTGGCATAATAATCGTTTTGAATAGTGTTATTTTAGTGTTTAAACCTACATTTTGTTTCTGAAGATTGGTGTCATTTTCCCTAGGGCTTAGTTTGCTTTACTAAAGCTATTGTGTATTTCCTTGCTGCTCTCATATACCAACAGACAGCAAGAGCAGCAAGAAATACATAACAGATGCAAATATATTTTTTTAAATTTTACGTTGTGTTCTTTACCGCATCTGTCCACCAAGCTGTACATTTTTGGTTTCGTGTCGTTATAGTTTTTATATCCACATGTTTTTCATGCTGCTTTTATGATTTCATTTGAAATATTTCAATTCTGTTTCTATGTGCTTGGTTTTTTCTAGTAGCTTTGCGAATTATTCGTTAACTTTCAGGATATATTTTCTCGCGCATTTTTAGTAATTTCAATTTCTGTATATTTAGTTGCCCTTGGTGTTTTGTGCTTTTCAATTTTTTTCGCTCTGTTTATTTTGACTGTTATCACTACTGCCTTATGGTCAGTGCACACATGTTAGGTATTACTCGTGCGTCTGTTGTTTTTCGTCTACTTCTATTGTTTCTTTTTGTGAGTATAAAGTCTATCTGGCTGTTGCATTCCAAGCTGTCCCATTTATACCATGTGCACACTTGTGACTGTATATGTTTCAAGGAAGTGTTCGTTATAAAGAGGTTGTGCTTGATACATGTATCTATTAGTTTATAATCGTTGTCGTTAATCTTGTTTCTTATGTCGCTGAAAGGTCCTTTATATTCCTATATTACTTCTCTATCTGGGCCAAGATGTGCGTTAATTCTCCCAAAATATATAAGGCATCTTCATTGTTGCTGTTATTTATTAATCTGTTTACATCTTCAAAAAATTATCTCGTTCGTTGTCATGTAACTTCTTAATGGTTGTAATTCACTGTTTACCTCATACCCATGCATCAGTGGTGCTTTTCTGTGTGGAGCCATTTTTAATCTCTTTCCTATTTTTAATGAACACAATCTCCTCCTGTGTTGTCTGAGTCTGACCGGAGATATTTAAGGTTCCTGACATTTTCTAGTTGTCCCCATTTGCTGTAAGCGTTAGTTAGCTATTGTTGGTTGTATTATTTCGAACTCTTAGGCCACGATTTTTAATCGTTACTATACTGTTTTACTCTCAGAATCACGTATACCAGACACGATTCTGACAGTAAAACGGCATAGTGAACTGTTTGATTTCGTGATATAAAAGCAATGTCATCTGGTGTCTAATAATTGTTTTTTCAAGTTTGAGATAAATGTGTTTTTTTAAACGAAGTTTACAAGTAATAAATTATAACGAGTAAAGCAATCAACATAAATTTATGTTGTTTGGGATTTACTAACTACACACTTTTTTTGTTCGAAAATCTTTTATAGGAATTCTTTCGTATAATCATAACATCGGCAGACATGTATGGAATCTGGTTCCTCAGAAGATTCGATCTCCAAGACGTGTCATCCGTGGCAGATATATCACTAAAATAACGCCAGGAGAAAAGAAGATGGAAGTCGTAAACTTTCGCCAAATGAAGGTAATTATTCTACATTGTACTTTTCTTGTCATTTTTTATTTCACATAGTGGTTACACGTTTGTATAATTTGGATATAAACTATTATTGTTCACTGTAATAATTTAGGCATATCCCTACATGCCATATCTGTGCATCTATCTATTGGCTAGTCTTGTCTAGTTTAATACATCTGCTCGTCAATTCGTTCATCTTAAAATTGTCTTTTATTATGCAGATCTGTCTTTCTACATACCTTCTCTATACTATATCTGTTTATGTCATTTAAACAATATTCCTTTACATATGTCTATTTGTATGTCTGTTTAGTTTATCGGCATTTATTTTTGTCTGTCAGATGTAATTACATGTTTGTATCTCGTTTTATCAATTCGATTGTCGTTTTAATTGAAAATTATGTAATTTAATACTGAGTCGTTTTCCCGTTGACAGAATGGAAACTTCTTGTTTCGTAATTTACACCAAAAGCATGCTGTAAGGGAAGATAACGGGATAGACTCAGAATATTTCGGGGTGTCAAAAAACAGCTTCCGTGGTAAGAATACTGTCAAAATACAGATAATTTGCCATATATACATTTATGTCTCTTCATTCAATCTCTCTGCATCTTTATGCGTTTGTAAATTATGTACATATTTTTGTCTTATCATCATCATCATCATCTTCCTGAACAGGATGTAGTAGTCATCACAGCTATTCGAAACTTTTGTCTATCTTGAGCCAGTATTCCTACTTATGTTACTGTTATGTTCAGGTGGTCTTTGATGTCTTGCGTCTATTTCTTGGTCTGCCTCTTGTTCGCCTTCCTGGAATCACTCCCCCCCCCCCCAATTATGGTTTTCTCTAGACCGTCATAGTGTTTGATATGGCCAAAATATTGTAGTTTTCTGGAAAGAGCAATACTGTTTAGCCAGTTTTCTTTTACATTCATTTCTCTCAGGATGGCTACATTGGTGATCTTTTTGTTCCTTATATTCTGAGGATTTACCTGCAACCTTTTGTTTCATATGCTTCAAATGAAACCGGCTGCAAGACGCTTGTCTTTGGGCTAGAAGACCAGATAGAGGTCCTGTTCTTACGGACCGGCATCGCCTGAATCGACTGCAGTATGCGAACCAGCATCGTAAATGGATCGTTGAAAATGACTGGAGACGGGTTTGGTTTCGTTAAAGTCTGAATGTGCATTTATACAGAAATTCATGGGTTGAAGCTTGAAGTGATCAAATATGAGTGGTGTTTTCGGTAGGAACTGTACCACTTGTATTGTTGGTTTTATCTTCTTGCCATATTTTCTTGTCTATTTTTCATGCTACGGTTAAAACAATAATTATGTAAAATAACATTTTGGTCCATAGGGCCTGTATGAAATAATATTGCATTTTTTTATTTTTAACAGTATACCAATTATCAACAAATGAACGCTTACAAACGAGAAAAGGAAAGAACAAACATGGATGACAGATGCAATATTTGGTAAAATATCAGAAAGAAATAAAGCAAACCAAAAACAACCCAAAATATTAATTGCTAGACAAAGAGATATGAAACAAGGAGAATCACAACATAATAATTGTTAAAAACTAAATGCAAAGATAAAGAGTAGGTGTCGCTTCAACACAATACCAAAAAAATTCACAAGGAAGTTATGTCCTCGTCATCGTCACACGCATCATTATCATCAGGTGCCGACTAGTGTAGGCGATCTTGGATCTCCACAAGTATCTATTTCTAGCATGTTTCATTAGGATAAATTTTGACTCTGTGTCAAGATACTTCACGATGCTATACTTGACTTCCTCCAAGATTCTCAACTATCTAATATTTGTCTCACGTTGCCTCGATCTCTCTTGCCTGTTGTAACTAAAAAGAGCACAAATAAATGCCCAGTAAATTGCGGTAGCCGCGTTATAAATAACATTGGGGAAATTATATTTAACAAGATATAAATACTGACAAGATGGGCAGAAAATATGACAGACCTGTTGGATGACAAAAGGAAATACAAACCAACAATACATAACAATGACGTCCCAGTAATACTTAAATAATAAGCAGAAAAAAAGTTAAAACATTGAAATGTGGTTGCAGACGATGTAACAGCAGACATAATTAAAACTGAATTTGATATGGGCACTATCACATGCCTCTGCAATAATCTATATATAACAGGCTACATACCTAAAATATAACAAAAATCATAAGCATTTATGCCACTACCCAAGAAGCCAATGTCAATCGATTGTACTTGTACATAATACAAAACAGTGTGTGGTCCACACAATCAAAATACTACTGAAGATAATACACGAAAAGTAAAGCATGAACAGTTTGTGAGCCACACAATCAAAATACTACTGAAGATAATACAGGAAAAGTAAGGTATGAACAGTTTGTGAGCCACAAAATCAAAATACTACTGAAGATAATGGTGTTCCTCCTTCGCAAGCAAAGATGAACAACAATAAATATGATGAACAAGTAGAAAAATACCCCTTGTAATGTCTAATTTGGTTTGTGAGCTCGTAGATGCCCGATAAGTCCGATTCGTACCAGGAAAGTTCTATTGCAGTGCATGAAGAAGTGTAGAGGGTTTGGGGTAGGAGAGTTTTCAGATTTGTCCTTCCGCTTCCGTCGCTTGTAAATTGCCTGCAGTGTCCTTTTTTCCAAATAGGAATGTCAACAATGATCTGGGTGTGCCAAGCTGAGCTATCAAAGGGATGTATTCTGCCAGGAGCTAGGATCAATGCCACAGTACTTGAGAGAGTTTTTTTTAGGTGATTAAGAAAAGCGCTTTTTCTGCCCGCCGCAGGAACGTTTACCATCGCACAGCTCCCCATAGAATGATCTCTTTGGTAAGCGCTTGTCCGGCATACGGACGATGTGGCCAGTCCAGCGGAGTTGGAACCTAGTCAGCAGAGCATGGATGATTTGCATACGGGACTTTCGAAGGATTTCCATATCTGGTACTTGATCCTGCCAATGTACTCCCATGAGGTTTCTTATGCACCGAAGATGGAAAGAGTTAAGCTGTCGCGCGTGTCTCGCATAAACAATCCAGAATGACGCAGCATAAAGCAGTGTTGGTAGAACTATTGCGAGGTACACGTCCAACTTAGTTGTCAAACTGAGACTACGCCTGATACAGACGTTGGCTCGAAGGTTCCAGAATGTCTCACTGGTGCGACAAATAATACACGGTAATATACAAATAATAAGGAATATAATACACGAAAAGTAAGGCATGTACAGTTTGTGAACCAAAAGGTAGATGCATTGCGAGAGACGAAAAGACAACATACTGAGTGCAATGAAAGGGCAGCACAACGCAAGAGAGCAGCGCCAAATGCAAATAGAAAGGAAAACGTTCCAAGGAAATCGTAACTACAAGCTATTTTAGCTCGAGTCAAGCTTCTAGTTACCAGTGCTCTTTACGTGCAGAGACCCAAACCAAATCGTGAGCGTCCGGCAAAGAAAGCAGCACTGGCCCAACTCTAATGTCGAGCTTTCATATACCTGACTTATACTCTCAGAGAAAAAGGGTTCAGTACCCGATGGGCTAAGGCACAAATGGGATACGGTCGTTCAGCAGAGAACACATTGCTCCCAAACGCATGGTGAGACTCTAAGGAGGGTTTCACGATGTCGGTGAACGGCACCTCGTCAAAGAAGACCGAGGAGGCCGGATCCAACTCTTCTGTCGAGTTCTTCCTTAACCGGAACCAGGCTTGTGGATGAGAAATGGTTCAGTACCCGATGGGCACAGGCAAAGAACGTCTAATTGCAAGAGACAAAAACTTATGTGCTGGGCCTCGGATGTCCGGGCTAAAAAGTGAGGCAAATAACACAGTTCAACTGTAGAACTAGCTGTACAACGTACTTCACGCTCCCCAGCGGAACCACACGATTTATTCGTTGTGGTTATAAGAGAGTGAATGCAGAAAAAAACGAAAAAAGAAGTAATTTTTAAGGTTGCGGGATGTAATATTCTTTCACAAAGATCGCTTAAGATGTATGATGCCACTAACACTTCAAGGACTTGCAACGATAAATGTCAAATAATTACCTTACTTCTTACATAGTTAACTCATTATATCCATAAGGTGCTTTAAAGCCTCACCTAGACTCACCCACTATGTCGGTAAGATGGTAAAACATTAACTTTTACAGTGACATATGTATACATATATATATATGGATAGAAAAACCCTTACAAAGATAAAAGTGAATATGTTCTGATTTTCTCACCAGGAACGAAACAAGTATCATATGCAGCGCCTATGTCAGACAGAAGTCCAAACCAAGATAAGGCTGATATTAATTGCGCAAACAATGAAGATAGTAGTAT
Organism: Meghimatium bilineatum; assembly: GCA_034231615.1. Classification (NCBI taxonomy): domain Eukaryota; kingdom Metazoa; phylum Mollusca; class Gastropoda; order Stylommatophora; family Philomycidae; genus Meghimatium; species Meghimatium bilineatum. The sequence continues at coordinate 43,606,174 of CM067311.1, forward strand.
TTATACTTGTGTAAGCGAGCATGCTATAAATGGTGAGTTGGATCAAGAGCACAGCAATCGGAAATTGGAAGAGGTATCTCCTATGAATCGTTTTAACGAAGCTCCGTCTCGTCTACCAAGAAATCGTTATTTCAACCTCGGATGTAGTGGGATCATAGAAAATGAAAGTTACCTTTTTGATGAGGGTGACAGCCTGGAGAAACCTGCTCGCTTTCTGGAGACACTTTCAACAGCACCTAAGCCACAAGGCAAAGCGTTAGAATACAATTCAGATTCTCCATGGTCAACCGATCTACCTCATGAGTTTCCTTATTTCTCAATGAATTATTCACACAGTGGCGTAGATAGAAGATGTGAGACTACACACAGAACATTCACTGGTTTAACCCTGACACAGAAAGAGAAAGCGAGGTCTAAAACACGCAAAAACTCATCAGTTCCTAGAATGGACACAGTAACAAACAACGAACAAGCTACTGAGATTTCTTCAGCAACCTTTAAAGTTCCACTTCATGTCAGGTAAAGATTGTGGGTTAAATCATCAAATACTTCAGAACTCTATGTGGAGAATATTAGCACTGGTTCAATATTTTTATTTGATGTTCGTTTCTCTTCTTCTCGTTTGCATTTGTTGAACTATGTCTACACAGTAAGAATGGTATTCTTGATAAATGCTACTCTTTTGGAACGTTTATCGAGACTCCAAATACTCTATATCTGTCTTTGTATGACAGTACTCAGTCCACATCTGCTATGCAATCTTACAGGATATGTTACTGCGTCTTACATGAGCACATAAGTGATGGGACCTGTTTCAATTTATGTGTTGAGTCTGTTATGTCAGGTACTGTTAGACAATATGACTCCTCTGTCGAGATAATGATAGTTGTATTTTGAGTGGTCGACTTTTCTAACAGCGTTAATGAGTGTCTTATTTTCATGGTACGTTTTGCTTGGTCTTTATTCATGTGCTGCTTCTTTTTTTGTGTGCTAGTATATATGTTATTTCATTTCTTCGTATGCGACAATATGCTGTTATAAACTGTACAAAATATCCTGCTGTGGATGCTCACTTCTAGTATGGCGTATTTTAGGTCTGATGCATTATTGCTGTCAACTGATTGAAGGACTCACATTGCATCATTAAAAAAAACACAACCTGTTGACATTTATGTATTGTGTTTAAAAAATATATATATATATATACTGCTGCAATTTTTAAGGCTTGTACTTTCTCACAATAATTGGAAAGAAAATTCCAGTTGATAAACATGTGAATTCATTTTGTGTATGTGTGTGTGTGGCTGTGCATATTACATATATTCTTCGTTCTTCACTACTTCACGGCCCCAAGGTCGACCCAGCCTTAATTGGGTGCCGGATTAATCCGGGAAGTAAAGATTTTGAGGGAGAGGAGATGGCTACCGCCCTGTTTAGGGTAGCATCCTGTGCAACTCTCACATTATTCGTCAGCAGTGTTTCTACAACACAAATGTGTAGTTTAGTAAGAAAAAGGAGTCTGCGAGTAAAGTTCACATATAGCAGAGCCACTGAAATGTGAAGAGCTAACATCTCATACCCCTACGGCATTCATAAATACTATGGGTAACTTTACTTTACTTACTACTTTGGTTGCAGATCCGCCTGTATATACTTAATCCATAATTATTTGGAATACATTTCTTATATTTTTATATTTGAAGAAGTCTGTTTAATGCGTGCCTTTGTCAAGCAATGAAATATACAGATATATAGCAGATCTTGGTGTTTGTAGGAACAGACTTGACGAAGTTGTCACAGTACCTCTTCAACTTTCACGAATTCAGGGTCAGCCTCTGTGCGGTGGAAAAGATCACTCATAAAGTCGTTGTCGCTATCTAATTGTGTACCAGAGCCAATCAAAACTTACTCAGTCAACGCGATCTCTGGCGGGCTACACATATATATATTTGTAACACAAGTCCTTAATAGATAAATATGAAATGGGGTATATTCACAAGGAATGCGCGCATCAGCAACATCAGTATGCTTTCTCGCCAAATCATACTCTTTCTCAGTCTGACTACTAGTCAGAAGGGCACCGAGAGAAAAATATACAAATATATGGACAGCCCAAACAAAAAAGACAACATTAACCTCCTGGAAAGCAAAGACCAGCGTCCCACCTTACGACTTCGCACCTTACATGTACAGCTTAACAATAACCTAAACAGAATGCAACCACAACACACTACGGAGCGCCGAATGTGAACTCATTCTTATGCAATTTTTGATCATCACCTTTTGTCAGCGCTGGATGGTACAAGGATATTGCTTCTACATCCAGAGGCAGATAAATGCAACACCCTATATGGAACAAAATAACAGCTCAGAAATACATGCACATATCAGACAATCGTTTTTAATTAAAGAGCATGGGCCCATGTACTACTGAATCAGTAACCAGCCATTACTATAGCACGTTTCTCTAACTTTACCCAACTTCAAAATTATGTATCTTAGCAAAATTTAAACGCATATATTTGAAATTTTGTGCGTGGGATTGAAATGGTATAGATCCTTTGAATTAACTAAAATGTAGTCATTGGTTTAAATTTTCATTTATTAGCGATTTATGACATATCAAATATCTAATTGTCAACACACATCTCACACACATTTTTAAAGATGTTTACAGTCAATTATAAGAGCTCATTTACACATGGTTGGTTTATCCTACAAATGACATTATTTAAAAGTGAAAATGCACTATTTTGGTCTCTTGAACATGACAGACGGTGTTTAATATTGTATCTGGTGTAACGTACACATTGTCCATCAGCAGTGTTTCTGCAACAAAAGTGTGTAGTTTAGTAGAAAAATTGAGTATGCGAGTAAAGTTTCTGATATTAGAGCAGATCACAAATACGATTTTCAGTATTTCTGCAATGTAGCTACTGCAGGAAAACTATACCATACTATTTCAAGCCCAGAAAAGAGGACTATTGGGGATAAGTAAACGAACATAGCACCCCCGGAGAGCGAAGTCTGAAAATTAGGCCAGGAATGATGGCTAATTGTGACAGAATTGATCAGAAGAGAAATTTGCAAAATGTTTCAAAATAATGAGGCAGCGACTTTAAAGAAACGTATTGGTTAAGAAAGCGAAATAACGTTGGTATTTCTAAATCTACGCCATGAGGGACTATAATGAGTTTCAGATTCACTTATAGAAATTATGTTAGTAGTACAAACTTAATTTGTGAGAACCCTCATATAGTTGCAAAGAGAAGACAATATTTACGCGAGGTCAGAGAAACCAGAAGAGATTGTTATGACGTATTTAGATGAAACGTGGATCAATGAGCACCACAGTAATGGTCGAAAATGACAATTATCTGAAGGAACAACAAAGAGACTAGTATCAGACAACAAAGGGCAGCGCTTTAATAATTGAAAGTGCAATCATCATGATCTTGTAAATAATACTGTCATATTTGTTTCAAAATCCACAGATAATAGGAAGTATAATATAGAAATGAATGACACGAAATTCAGTAAATCAGTTAAATACACTTGTCTGAGGGCAAAGCTAGTGAAACGTGCTATAGCAGAGTCTCTGGTGGTAGGGAAGTAAACGGATCCTTTTCACAAACTCGGTCGAACTTGTGTATTGTTCACAGACCGACCATCCTCATTGTACTTGCTAGAAGGTTTATTGTCTCAACGTTATGGTTGTATTAGAGCAGGTTTCCTCTGTGGACAAAAAAATAAATAAAAACAACTCCATTGGAGGCTTGTGAGAGACTATAGTGTGAGATACACAGCTAAAATGGCAAAATTGGGCGATGCAGAGATAGAAGGACGAAAAAGCTTTAGGGTACACAGAGCGCATCAAATTGCACATATAATATTGAAAACATACACTAACTCTTAATTTACAATAAGACAAGTGATGTATTTCTGTTGATATTAATTTGTCTCCTTTTGAAACTTGAACCAATTAGGTTACTGAAACCAGTGACAATCTCTGTTGAAAACGAGAAGTTTTTAAACTGTTTTAAATGTTTTAAAATATAAATAATATACAATATTTCAACAATAGCAAACGTTAGGTTACATGCGCAGTGAGACCTGTAATTTCACTTTGTAAACTAAATATAGCGCCCAACAGGAGAACATGTTCTAGCTTTCAACTTGTTTTTGTCATTATTTTTCTTGGAAAACAACTGTATTTGGGTACTTTCTTTTAGCGACTCGACAGGCTATAGGTGAAATTTCGTAAATCTCCGAAGTTGCATGCATTATTTCTATCCTCAACCATCTCCCTTGTGGCAACCTGAGGATGTCCTTCTAGTTCAGAGTGCAAAGTATACAGGGCTGTATTCTTTCCAGGCATGTCATAGGAGGCGACTAAGGATTGGGAGATAGGCTGAAAACACGTCACCTATAAAGAATTATTATTATCACTGCATGTCTTGGTTCAATTATTTGAATTTTGTTTTCTATCAAATGATCCCCATGTATGACGAAGAGAAGAAGGTCAGCAGACATTGCACATTTATACTTGGCAATGCGAGATCTGGCCTCACAGCGGATGGGTCAACAGAACTGAGAGAAGATTGCTGAACGAGTTGGCCAAGAACTGTGTGCTCCGCTCCTAGCAGAACGTGTTGATCCTGGAATAAGGCTGCACTGAAATGCCTTCCATCGATTACAAAGTACGCGTTCTTAGACCCCCCTCCCCTCCTCCCCAATAAACCTTATACAAGTTCGAGTATCGCCTCGGTTACTCAACTAAGGAAGACCTGCATTTTTATCAGAAAGGCAACAGACTGTAAAGAGCTACCTGCTCACAGCTAAAGGGACCGTTTCACCATCATCACCATCGTCATCATCATCATCCTCAAACATGACAGAAGAAATTCCTCAAAAAGATGTATTATCAGTTAAGTTTTGACCACTTTAAATATAGATTCCTTGCATTTCCTCATAAGAAAGGATTACCATTGTGTGTTATGTGTAAAATAATGCTCTTCAATGTGGTTATGAAGCTATCGAGATTAAATGTTTTTCAATGTGGTTATGAAACTATCGAGATTAAATGTTTTTCAATGTGGTTATGAAGCTATCGAGATTAAATGTTTTTCAATCTGGTTATGAAACTATCGAGATTAAATGTTTTTCAATGTGGTTATGAAACTATCGAGATTAAATGTTTTTCAATGTGGTTATGAAACTATCGAGATTAAATGTTTTTCAATGTGGTTATGAAACTATCGAGATTAAATGTTTTTCAATGTGGTTATGAAACTATCGAGATTAAATGTTTTTCAATATGGTTATGAAACTATCGAGATTAAATGTTTTTCAATGTGGTTATGAAACTATCGAGATTAAATGTTTTTCAATGTGGTTATGAAACTATCGAGATTAAATGTTTTTCAATGTGGTTATGAAACTATGGAGATTATATGTTTCCAATGATGTTATATAGCTATCGATATTAAACGACCATATGTGATAACATGTCACAGATAATCCAACAAAAACAAAGAAACGAGGTCGTAGATACATTCTTGGTAATGTACGCAAGTTTAAGGAGGAGGAATTTACTTAAAGAATGTCATTTCTTTATTTCCGTTGGTCATCTGTACATTTTCATAATAAATTTGATAACATTTTATTTAGGAAACAATTAAGGGTTTTCCTCCCAGATTTTTGAACTGCTACCTAGTACTAAATGAGTTTGAGAAATACTATGTTAGAGTGTTTATGTGTGCATGTTTGACACCTGAAGGAAGACACTCCAATGCAGCAGTATCCCATGATCGGTACATCCCTGCTAGGAGCGCAGCATATACTTCTTGACCAATAATTGCATCATTTTTTAGTTGTATCAGATTTAAAAATTGACAATTCACCAGGTACGATGAATTGTTTGTTCAATTGTTACAAGCAGGATAAGAACCAAATACCCAAGTATATCATACATTCTGTGTTAAGATCTGATAGGTGAAATATGGCCAAAAGATTGGACACAATCAATATATTGGACAAGATCAATAATATATAACGCTTCCGAAGAAGGGCAACTTGAAACTGTGCACAAATTACAGAATAATTGTATTTATCAGGTCTTGTCAGCAAGATAGTCATAACAAAATGTAACAACATATGAACTGAGAAATCAATATAGTTTAGGCAGGTTCTATACAGAGTAGAAGTATTTGGGATCACATGACACAGGTAATAGAGAATTGCAGAGAGTTAATTGAAGACATATACACTTGTTTCATAAACTACTCAAGGGCCTTTGACTGCGTAATACACCAGAAACTGTGGAACATAATAGAAAGCATAGGTTTCCCCACATCATCTCATATAGCTCATTAAAAAAATCAGAAGCAACAGGCTTCTGTCCTCCTCTGACATCCGGAGAAACATCCGACTGGTGTGAGGTCCAAAAGGGAGTCAGACAGAGCTGAATCCTCTCACAACATCTTTTCAACATATACGCAAAAAACATGATGCGAAATGTACGAGAAGACTCATTGTTTTCACCACAAGTTTCACCTCTCTTACTATCGGAGTACATGATATTCCAGAAGTTATGCATGTTGATGACACTACCCTATTATCTAGAAGCCTCACAGGTTCAGAACATATAATTATGTCAGTTACACATCATAGCGAGGAACACAATATTTTCCTCAATGAAAAAAAAGCAAAAATAATGCATATCAATAGAAATGAACTCACATCTACAATAGTCATCGACAAAGAAAAACGAGAAAATGTCAGCAGCTTTTAATATCTCTGGTTAACAGCATTAATACTATCTCATTAACACCATATGATACTGCTCAGAAAAGATCAGAAAGTGAGTGGCAATGGCCCTAAACAGCAAAGCAGTTGAAAAATCTATGACAAGGAGCAAACAGAAAAACAAAGTTACAACTATCAAGAGGCTATATTTTACTAGTGGCAACAAATGAAAAATAAAATATTGGCATTGGAAATGAAATGACAGAGAAAGGATCTAATACTATCAGGAACAGAAAGACGAGCCAACGAAGACGTTCGCAAAAACATGAACATAGAAACAGACAGGCTCCTTAAAACTGTTGTTTTTTAGTTTAAAAAAAATAAAAATAACACAAGTTAACGTATAAAAAAGATACAATGGATTAGAAAGATTAATCATGGAGGGGAAAGATCCAAGCAAGAGAACAAGAGACAGATCAAGACTACGATGGACAGGATATCGCAGACCTTATATGCTGGCAGATTGCACAGATCTGAGAGACTTACAAATGTCAGTGAGGAAAATAATTATGTATAAGACACGTCACATTGAAAGACTTGCCAGATTTGAAGACCAATTTTCAGTTATGATACTCCTGGCATTCCCCACCATCTAGGTTGCTGCAACAACAGAACAGAGGGGCTATGTCTGTAGGTCTACATTTATTCGTTATCCACGAGGAACATTTGATAGACAACAGAATAATCCAAAAATTGAGGAGAGGGGCAACACAACATACAATAGGAAACAATACAACTTAAGGTGAGCGAGGTAGAGATTGTCATTGCAGGAAAATCACTGCTATATATTCATATAATCAATTAGAAATATACATTTAGCTTGACGTCAGACATTCCACATGTGTAAGATCATATGTATATATATATATATATATACATATGCACACGCACACACGCACATACATACATACATACATACATACGAACTTCCGGTCAAAATGGTGGATAGCAACGCTAGTGTTTTGTGTGTCGCCTACATTTTCACTTGAACAATGGATATATTCGTTGTTTTCATTTAGGAGATTGTGTGGTGATGTGTTGTTATTCTCTGACCAGGAGGTCCACTCATTAAGATCTTCGCCGGTGCTAACGGAGTGCGTGCATCTGAGCTGAAGTCTTCGTGAGTGTATTCGTTGTCACACTGTTTGAAAAATGGCGGCCAATATCAAGTGGTCTAAACGAGGTGGCTCAAAAAGGAAAAGTCACCGGGCAGGTGCTAGAAGAACGAGATCGAAAACAGCTAGGCTAGGAATTAAAAACGTGCGTGTGCTGTTTTGGAATGTGGCCAGTGTACACAAGCGTAGAACAGAGCTAGAAAAGATGTGTTATGAGGCTGACGTCATTGCATTGCAAGAAACACAGCTAGGTGAAAGTGGTAATATCAGGATAGCCGGATTTCAGTGTTTCTACAACAGGCGACATCTTGGACAGGCAATCTTAGTACGCGAGGGTTTTAGTGTATGCGAGGTTGATATGTCCAAGTGGGATAGTGACAACATCCAGTTACAGGCAGTGAGGGTCCAGGGGGTCCAGCACCCAATTATGATTGTAAATGTGTATGCCTGCAACACGAGCATTGATCTTCAGGGTTGGAAGATCCTAGGGGAGATAATGGAACAGGAAAAGCAGATCCTCTTTTGTGGTGACTTCAATGCGAAAGGTACATCATGGGGCAATAGTGCTTCGATCAAACAGGGAAGAGAACTTGAGGAAGCCCTGACAGATACGGACCTGGTGTGCCTTAACGATGGCCGTATAACAAGGATGGCAAGCAGTGATGGTGATGATGATAGCGCTATCGACCTGGCATTGGTGTCATCAGCTTCTGTGACTATCTGCAAATGGGATGTGCTGGGACATCATGGCAGTGACCACCTCCCATGTGTTGTTCTCTTAAAAAATGACAAAAGTAAGCAGATAAGGCCAAAGGTAAGATCCTTTAAATATGATCGCAGAGGAGTGGATGTTGTGAGCAGAATTCGACAAGACAAACGTAAGGCTCAAGTAGTGGGAAATCTGGTGTGGGATAGGCCCCCCTGGTGGAACGAAGAGGTTCAAAGGGCATGGAGCGAGAAACGGAAAGCAGTATCACTATGGCAAAAGGCACGGAAACGTGTTGCTGCTCTGCCCATGGAGGTCGCACAATGGAAACGGAAGAAAGATATCTTAGTCCAAACATTCAAAGATATTGCAATGTCAGCAAAGGCGTCAAAATGGGACGAATTTTGCAAAGAGATCACACGCGAAAAGTCACTAAAATTGTTCTGGCGGTTACACAAATCCATGAATGGTCTGACAAGACGCGTGACTATTGCCGATTTCCAGAGCGACGATACCGTCTGGCAGAAGACGGACGAGACAAAAAGTGCGGCATTGCTGGCACACTACACCGCACAAATTGGTCAGAGAAATGTGGAGGCATATCAAGAAATCAGGAAAACGCTCACAGACACGTGTAAGAACTTGAGCATGGAAAACCATATGCTAATCACAGTTGAAGAAATCAGGAAGGCACTGAAAAGTACAAAAAATACAGCACCAGGGCCAGATGGCATTAGATACGATGACATTAGTCGAAGAACGGATGAGGAGTTGGGAGAGTTGGCGGACATGTTCAATAATAGCCTTCTAAAGGGCACAGTGAAAGAAGACTGGTTGCACAGCTATTTAGTTCCACTACACAAACCTGGGAAGGACCACACCAGGATACATGGCTACAGAATAATAACTATGCAGAATACGATTGGCAAGCTTTTGGAAAAAATTGTGGCCCGGAAGGTATCGTGTTATCTTGAAAGAAATAAGTGTTTACCAACATTGTTAGGAGGATATCGTCGAGGACAGAAGACATGGCAGAATGCAGCCATATTTGCGCAGGATGTTTTTGAGGGGTTCGTTTCGCGCATGGAGACATGTGCCGTCGCAATAGACCTTGAGGATGCGTACAATAGGGTGTCCTTGGATATCTTGATGCACCAGCTGTTAAATCTTGCAGTTAATCCTTTTGTCGTGCGTTGGGTTGGCGCCGCCCTGATGCACAGGGTTGTAGTTCTTAAGTGTGGTAACTGGATATCTACACCAACGGTTATTAGCCCTGGCCTGCCACAGGGATCGCCTCTATCTCCTGTACTTTTCAATGTATACACAGTACATATCGCTGGCAATCAAATCACAGGTGTTGGCAGAACGATGTCATATGCCGATGATATCCTGGTGTATAGACAGGGCAGAAATCGAGAAGAGTGCGTCGTGGAACTACAGAAGGAACTGGACAGACTGACAAATTGGTGTCGAGATACGGGAGCAGTGGTTAATCCGTCTAAGGCATTCGTGACGTGGTTTTCCTTGAACAATCACATGGTAAAGACACCCATGCCACAAGTTTCGTTGTCCGGGAAAAGTTTAGAAAGAACTAGCACAATGAGATATCTGAGTGTGTTTTTTGACAGAAGCCTGAGTTTCGAGGAACATGTTGACCAAATTATCATAAGGGCAGGCAAAGGCTTAGCAGCAATGAAGGTTATGGCTGCTGCGCAGTGTGAGCAAAGATTGTTATTTCTTTTGTACCAGGGTTTGGTTGTGGCTGTGGTGGAATATGCACTGGCAATTCTGACTCTTAGCCAAACTCAGATCAAAAGACTGGATAGAGTCCAGAATGCAGCAATGCGTATCATTCTGGGATGCACAAGAGACACATCGACAAGAGCTATGCGATACCTACTTGACTGCTCAACAGCTGAGCATAGATTACAGTATTGCCGTGCACGGGCGTACCTTCAAATACATGCAGATAAGGAACACCCGTTGCATTCCGAAATACAGAAAGTTAAAGGCAGCAGACTCAAGAGAGGAAGGTCATGGATGGGGCGTGCTGAGGATGTAATACAAAGCGTGTGCAGATTACACGATGTGGCAGCTGGTGCGGAATGGATAGGTCTACCCACAGATTTCGAAACTTGTTTGAGAGTAGTAATATCACTTAGCAGGGAATGCAGAGAATGGTGTCCCACAGCTGCGGAGAAAGAAGTGCAGGCTTTAATCAGTGAGAATACCAAAGAGGGGGATGTGATTATATACACTGATGGATCTGTAATTAGGCGAGTTCGCAGTGCTTGGGCCTTTACAGCTCAGTGCGCAGGTAAAACGATCAAGGAGGAAAGTGGTGCCTTTGCGCTCAATACGAGTAGTATGACCATGGAGACTATGGCGGTGACCAAGGCATTTGAGTGGCTACGCACACAGAAAGTAACGCAGGTCTGCATCTTGAGTGACTCTATGAGTATGATTAAGAAGGTACAAGTGGGTCTCCTTCGCGAACAGTGGATTGAGGCCTTGAGAAATGCGAACTTGAAAGCGGTTACATTTATTTTCGTGCCGGGACATGTGGGCGTTCGAGGCAATGAAAGAGCGGATCAACTGGCATCGTGTGCGATTGTGGCAAAGGGCGATGGGGCAATGGATCGCGCTGACGTTTTGAACTCCTTAAGAGATATAACACGCGAGAGTGAGACTAATGTGGATGATGATTCCTTTTCAATGGCTAGGATTAAAGATCAGGGATTGAGATGCGGTGTTGCTAGAGGTGAACATTTTGGAGGGCGCAGAAGAATGATGGTCAACCAGCATAGGACCGGTACTGTCAGCAGAAGTGTGATGGCGGATACACTCAAGGAGAGATCGGAGCAACTATGGATGTGTCCAGTTTGCAGTGATGATGATCCGACGACTAACTAACTAACTAACTAACTAACTAACTAACTAACTAACTAACTAACTAACTATACATACATACATACATGCATTCATACATACATACATACATACATACATACATACATACATACATACATACATACATACATACATACATACATACATACATACATACATACATACATACATACATACATACATACATACATACCGACCGACCGACCGACCGACCGACCGACCGACCGACCGACCGACCGACCGACCGACCGACCGACCGACCGACCGACCGACCGACAGACAGACAGACAGACAGACAGACAGACAGACAGACAGACAGACAGACAGACAGACAGACAGACAGACAGTGAATGCCGAACGGAGGTAGGTTAACAGATAGATTAGATAGATAGACATACTGACAGCTAATGAATGCCGAACGGACATATCTAGGTTAACAGATAGATTAACGAAAACCTAACGGTAGAGAAGACATAATGAATCGAGTATCCTAGTGGGGATGATGGCCTAAGAAATAATTGTCTTTGACTAGAAATGTGAGACAAAACAAAAATTGTAAGAAAAAAAAAACGATACATAAAAATGCAAAGTATTAATTGTATAAATTTATGATATGCTTTTAGCCCGGAGAATGAAAAAAACAACACAGTCTCGACAGAAGAAAGAATCAAGGAGCCGGAGAATATTCTTCCACTGACCGAACCCAAAACCTGCGCGCCCACAGAGGCTAAAGTTATACGCATGCGCTCTGAGCTTCCCCCAGCTCACCCAAACAGACTTTGCTTCCGAACATCTCTGTCCGGATGTTCTCACGCTGAGGTCATGACAGAGATTGAGTCTCAGAAAAATGTCAAGGTTATTTGGTTGCAATACGAGCCTGTATCTCTCCATTACACAGATGTTGTAAATGCAGGTCAGTATTCAGTTATATTTTACGGATCTCTAGACAAGTGATATGGCATACACTACTGGATTTGTACGTCACAATAACAGCTGGTTGTTATTAACAAACATGCGAGAAGTTCTCTTACAGTATATACATTTTCAAGTTTCGCTGGTGAAAATTGTCTAAAGGCAAAACCTCCCGAATAGTTATACCAGCTGATTCCATAAAGTGTCACTTATCTTTCAGGTAAAGCTTGAAACAGGGTAATCAAGTTTTGCTAATAACTAGAAACACACATAATCACACAAACAAATCGACGTTTCGACCAAAAGGCCTTTATCAAGGTCACATGCACGTATTCATCGAAAAACGGCAAGCAGGGGCGACACAGCTGACGTTCATATGTATTGCGAGATGTGGGGGTAGACAGTAGGATAGACATTAGGTCAGAGGTGACACAAACAAGAAATGTACAGAAATAGGAAATATACAAAAACACAAATAAATGTGAAAACGAGACAGAGAAAAAACGGATCTGTTTGTCTCGTTTTCATATTTATTTGTGTTTGTTATTTAATGTTTCCGAATTCTGTACATTTTCTGTTTATATCACCTCTGACCTAATTTCTATCCTACCGGCTACTCCCACATCAGGCTAGACATATGCATGCCAGTTGTGTCGTCCCTGTTTGTCGTTTTTTAGATGTTTACATGTATGTAATCTTGATAAAGAACTTTTGGTCAAAACGTCGATTCGTGTGTGTGATTATGTGTGTTTCTAGTGATTAGCTAAACTTCCTCATCCCCTTTCAAGCTTTACCCGTTGGATTTCAGTTTTGTGCAGTGAATACATATTATTGATTTTCCTTCAATTAGCTTTGCTGATGTGCCTGATCATTGGTCACTGTGTACAGCAGTCAATCTGCTTGTCAATGAAAGATACAGTAAAAGTAGGATCACGATAAGTGATGTTTGTGATAATCGAACATGCTACTATTCTTGATAAGAGCTCGCTCAAGGACCTTATATCAATTTTGACAAGATATTATTAAATCTCACAAACGTATATGAAAATGATAGTACTTTAATGGAACTCCAGGCTAAGTGTGTATACAACCAACTATTATCGTGACGGAACAAAACCTTAAAACGTAGTATATCCTTGTATCTAGAAATCCTTGTTTGTTGTCATGAACGTGACATTTATATGTTCTGTCTATGGACCGCATGACACTTTAGTCAAAAACGGATCAAACGAATAGCAACACTGCCAATTGTTGTGACGGCTAATTAATGAGAATGTACCGTGGTTTTAGTTTATTCAACTCTCTTGCCTGTAGCATGTCCTCAGATTGCATGAAAGCCAACGGCAACGTCTACTTAGATTAGAGAACTGTACACAGGCCACAATATTTCGCCTTAGAACACGCCACTGCAGACTGTTGGGTCACCTTTACCGATTGAGGATCTCATACACATATGAATGTCCATGTGGATCCGGAACCCAGACCCCGGAACATATACTTCAGGACTGTCGAACATACAAAGAGCAAAGACAGCAGACCTGGCCAGAGGATACAGACTTGAGGCAAAAGCTATGGGGCAGCTGCTCTGACCTGGAGAAGACAGTGGACTTGTCTTGACGACAGGCCTGACGGTATAGCATGACCACAGATGCTGAACGCAGAAGAAGAAGAAGAAGAAGAAGAGAACTGTACACATTTCACCCAAGAGCTACATTTAGAACTGATTCCGCCCAGAGTAATTTTAGCGTTTGGACGAAATTAAATTGTGTTAGATTTTTTGCTGTTGCGCATGCATCACTGGTACACGAAATAGTACTTCTAAATATATTTACATTATAGTGTATATATATATATATATCTCAGAATGGCTGATTCTACTAAATATAAGATATATATGTCAGTATATTTGATATGACTGATTCAACTAAATATATTATCTATATGTCAGTGTATTATGATATGACTGATGAATGATTCTACTAAATGTATGATATATATGTAAATATTCTTAATTTGGCTGATTATACTATATATGTCATCTATATGCCCGTATACTTCATTGAATTTAGGGCCTATATGTTTTCACAGATTACAGGCATGTGTGCATGTGGTTGTTTGAACTGTCTCCAGACTCTGACCCCACTAATCTTCTATTGGAAGGAATCAAGCTGAGAGGACAACGCGTGAACGTACTACACCTGGATGACGTATACATGGAAGAATATCGAACCTTCAACCTCTGCAATGAAGTTTATTTGGAACAGCGCTCAAAACATTTGCTCAAAAATAAATCACGGCACATATTGAAGTCAGCAAGAATAATTTAATATCAAGTTATAATTATCATCCTAAAAAATTTATACTTCTTTCGTTATCGACATGTTTCCCTGTTTGTTCATCTGTACGGGATCTTCTTCTTCTCGTTCGGAGTTTGACATGTCTACACAGCAAGTCCTGTTTTCTTAATAAATGCTGCTGTATTTGGTAGCTCCTCAGTGCTCCCATACATCTTTCTGTGGATATCCATCTCTGTGGGCCAGTGTTCTTCCCTTAACTGGTTTAGTGTATTGCAGTCTTACAGGATATGTTCAGCTGCCTGTACTGCCTGCCCACAAAGGCACAGTGGTCATGGGACCAATCTTAGTCTATTTAAGTGGCTGTTTAATCAGCTGTTTCCTGTTCTGAGGCGGAAGATAATAACCTGCTCTGCTCTGTCAAGATAGTGGTAATTGTCTTTTGGGTGGTCGACTTTCCTGATGGCTTTGATGAGGGTCTTCTTTTCTTGGTAGGTGATTTCTTGGTCTTTTTGTTCCTGTGTTGCTCCATCCTTTGCCAGTCTGTCTGCCTCTTCATTTCCTGGTATGCCACAGTGGGATGGTATCCACTGTAGTACTACCCTCCTTTGGATGCTCACTTCTCGCATGGCTTTCTTCAGGTCTGGCAGTTTATCGCTGTCAAGGGCTTATAGGACAGACATAGCATCAGTAAGAAATACCACCTGCTGGCATTGGCTTGTGTTTTTAATTATTTCTGCAACAATGTTTAAAGCCTGTACTTCTGCAGAGTAGTTGGAGCAGAATATTCCAGCTGGTGAACATGTGGATTCATTTTCTTTTTCTTGATATTTTATGTACACGCCAGCCCCTCCATTCTTCACTGCTCTGGTTGCTGATCCGTCGGTATATACTTGTATCCATACTTCTCTGGGGTACATATCTTCAAACATGTTGCATACTATTGTTTTCTTTTGAAGATTATTCAGTTCTATCATAGTGTGGTAGTTGTTTATGGTGGTTCTGATAGTGAGATGTGGGTATTGTTCCCACGGAACTGGAAAAAGTGTTGGTGATATATCTCTTGTTATGTCTGGTAGTTCATCCTTATATTTTCTGTTTAGTTTTTTGGATCGGTGTATAAAACTGCTCCTCTTCAGTCTTCCACTGGCTAGGTCATTGTGTCTGGCCCTCATTGGATGTGCTGGAATTCTCTTGTACTTTTCTGTATGTACCATGGTCTTAGTGTCTCGCCTGTATGGTAAGGGGGTGATGCCTGCAATTTTTTCCATTTCATTTATGTGAGAGGTCTTCATGGCACCTGTGATAAGGCGAAGGGCTTGATTTTGTACCTTGTTCAGGGCTTGTAGATGGGAGTTGGCTGCTGAAGTCCATGCTGTTGATCCATATTCTAGTACTGGTCTAATTGCACCAGTATATACCTTCTTCAAAGTTGCCTCATTGGCTCCCCAGTTTGTTCCTGCCAATTTCCTCAGGATGGCAAGTTTCTTTCTTGCCTTTGCTTCTATTTTCTCAATGTGAGGCCTCCATGTCAGTCTCTTATCTAGCGTAGTGCCCAGTACACTGGCTCGTCTTCTGTTTGGATATGTACATTTCCGAGCTTTATCTCTCCTGCTTTGTCCTTATTTGAGAGTGTGAAGAGTGTTGTTGAAGACTTTTCAGCATTTATCTTTACCATCCATTTATCTGCCCATGCTGCTATGTTGTCTGCTGCCTTTTTTCATTTTGTTGTTGGCGATCTTTAGATGTTCTTCTACACACCACACCGCCAAGTCATCAGCGTACATTGCAGCTTTTACACCTAGTGGCAATTCGCAAATTATATCATTTATGAACTCCAACTCTGGCCTACAGCCTGTGGTATTCCTGACAGATGCAAGGTCAGTGCTTCAAGCTCTCCAGTCTGGAAAACTAACAGACTTAAAAAAACTACTTAGCGAATTGTCTTACCAGTATAGGGTAACCATGCAGTGGATACCCTCTCACTGTGGAATACCAGGACATGAAAAAGCAGACCAACTGGCTAAGGAAGGTGCTGCCGAAGACCAACCAGATATACCAATCACCTACCATCAGAAAAAAACAGATGATCAAGTCAATAAGAAAGCCACAAACACCAACACAAGATGACTATCACATTATGAACAGATCAGAACAAGTTATAATTCTACGTCTCAGAACAGGACACAACCGACTCCGCAGTCACATGTATACAAAGTTCAAGATTGGCAACACGGCCATGTTTACATGTGGACAGGCAGCACAGACTGCCAAACATATACTTCAAGAGTGTTCTGAGCATGAAACGCTGAGGCAGACATATTGGCCAGAGGAAACAACACTGGAATCAAAGCTCTATGGGACACTGTATGAACTACAAAAGACAGTGAGTTTTATTAAGGAGACAGAATTACAGATATAGACATGTTTCAAGTGAACGAAAGAAGAAAATATCATTTATGAAGACAAGAAACAGAGTTGGAGACAATAATGAGCCTTGAGGAACTCCATGTTTTAGGAGAACATTTTTTGCTGTTGTATCCTTCCATGGTGACTGTGCTTTCTTTTCTGTAAGATTCTGCAAGCTTGTCTGCTGCTTGTTTGCCAGAGTGGAATTTACCTGAATCTTCCAGCGTAATTTTTTGTCGCTGGGTATTGCTATCATCATTTATTTGCTTGGTTAGTTTCCACAGCTTTCTCCCTTCCTTTTCAAAATTTAATTTTTGAGTTGTTTCCCTCCAACCTCTTCTCTGTGTTTCTGTCTTTTCTTTAGTGAACTTTGCTTTGGTTTTTTTGTAGAGCGATGTGATTCTGTTGTGATGGTTGCTTCTCTGCCATATTACGTGCTTCAGTCAGTTCTTCCTGTAGTTTTTGAAGTGTATTGGTCCAATATGGTACATAATTCTTCCTTGTTCCTCTTGGTATTGTCTCCTTAGCTGCCTGAAGTATTCCTTTATTAAACTCCATGATAATAGTGTTGATGTCTCTGCCTGTTGCTTTTATGTCTTTTGTAAGTAGGTTTGCTTTATGTTTATATATGTGCCAGTTTGCTTTCTTGTAATTCCATCTTGGCTTAGTTGGTCTTGTAATTGTTGATTTGTTCACTTGGATAATAACTAGACGGTGATCACTGCCACCAAGTTGTTTACCTATTGTTCTTTCCATTATTCCAGCCAGTTCTGAGGGTGCAGAATGCCAGGTCTGGGGTTGAGGTGCTATGCCATCTTCTTGAGTAGAAAGATGGTGGATCCTGTGTATTGTTCAGGAGGATTAGGTTGTTATCATCTTGCCAACTTTCTATCTCTTCTCCCCTTCTGTCTAAATTGTTATATAAACAGCTTTGGGAGTGGCTGTTAAAGTCTCCCACTACCAGAAAGTGTTTGTTTGGGATGTTAATACTGGTCATGTTTAGTGGGATGTCATTTGGGCAGTAGAAGTTTAGTATGTCCAGTTCAAGGGAGTTGTCTTTTATGTGAATTATCTGGTATTCGGCACCTTCCTCTTTTGTTTTCGTTTTCATGGCGTTGATGTTATCCTTGACCAGAGTTAGTATGCCTCCTTTCCTCCGATCTTTCCTGTCTACTCTAAAGCATTGGTACCCTCGTATTTTGAATGTTATTTTTTCGTTGAGATGGGTTTCCTGTATGCAGCAAATACTAATTTCTTTCTGGTGCAAGGTAGACTAGAGGGACCTCCAGTAGGGGTGGATTCTGTCGAGGTTCAGAATCCGGCATTGCTCCTGCCTGGGGGAACTTCACAGGGCGAGCACCATGACGATTTTTATAATTTTATCGTGCAGACATGTCAACTATTTGGTTTGCATGATACCATGGTTGCTGGTGCGCCTCTCGGCCTGGCATCTCTAACTTCAGCACCTGTGCTTGCTTGCGCAGGATTGTGACCCTGCTCGATATTGGGTTGGCCCGACCAATCTTAGTTTCCAGCCTCTGTTGGCTGGACTAAGCCCCATCTCCACGTCAAGGAGTTGGCCTCGATGGGGATCTGTACGGGATGTATGGTGCTTACGTGAGACCACAACCAATTATTCATCTTGTAGATCGTATTTGTGCGCTTCTGTCAGTGGTCTGATAATTGTGTACATCTATAATTACAGTTCAGTTCCTTCCAACTTCAAGCTAAATATGAATATTGGGGAGAACACTACTAATCTCTTGGAACAATACAGAAATAAATATCTTTAATAAACTTTAACCTTCTTTTTTTACTTCATTATTATTATTAATTGTAAAGTTTTTCCACGGTTCTTATTAAAGTATACTTTTCGGTAAAAAAAACCACATTTAAACAAAGATGGCCTTGTGTAGTTATTTCATTTCAATTCTTTTTCTTGATAATTTTCTATCAAGTATATATTGATGTAAAATTGATATATGGTTAAAGAAAGCTGTGATTCGTTAGAGGCTAACATATGTACTTATTCTCAATGCCAAAATGTGTCCACTATGGATAGTGAAACTATATAGCATATTTGTCCACCAATTATCACTAAAAAATTACAACAACAACAACAAACGCTAAATAGGACAATCGGATTCGAGGTCGCTCCTGATTTGCCAATGAATTTCCGAGCCACTAGGAAATGGGTACTAATGATGATCAGTGACGTAGCGTTAATAGACACAAAACGCTCGGTATTCCCTTTAAATAACATAAGTAGCCCACACTCAAATTAATAATTATTTGGTATAAATATTACAGAAAGATAATAACTAGTTTATTTGTAATTTGACAGATAACTTCCCTTGAGATATCCTCCCTTTGAAGCCGGAAACCTTTGACGTCAATAAAAAAACAGGAAAAAAATATATCGGGGGGGGGGGGGGGGGATACACTGAAAGTTTGACGCTTATAATCTTTGCCATAGAACAAAATTTTATGACAATATGAAAAAAACACAATGTAGTGATTGGCAATGCAGAAGTTGGAAAACAAGTCTGTCTATCCGCTAAACCTTTTGCATTTCAGAGTCAGGGGTAGAAGAGTTTTCTGAAGATGGCCCTCGTGTGTAGTGACTATATTGTCGAGTTTGTTGCCTCTTTTATTTCGTTGGTCCATCGTTTTCGTGGTTGCGCCTCAAGGTCATTGTATCTGTGTATCATTGTATCTGTGGTATGCTGTCTGATGGTAATCTGCCGATGTGTTCAACCCATTTTTCTTCTTCTTCAGCGTTAATTCTCAAACTCCCGCCAGATCTCTCTTGTAGCAGGTCAATTGTCTTAATAGATTTCCAGCAGGATGGTCCGGAGAATGGAAATGCACTGTGTCTCCGTTTTATTTGTGCCAATGGTCCGATACATCCGTCTTCGGCGGGAAACCATTTGAACTGTTGTCTCTTAATATATTTCGAAATTGGGGTGGGGCCTGCTCTTTGTCTAATGTCCTCATTCCTCACTTTGTCTCTTAACGATATTCCTAGGATTCTGAGATCACGTACTGGAAAGAATATGTTACATGATTATGACCCGTGTGGTGCCAGTGCCCAAAGGATGAGCAAACAATAGCAACACTATAACTGTCACGCATGTCGTAGGAGGCGACAAAGGGTGGCGGTGGGCTTTTTGGGGGGGGGTGAGTGGGGTGGTTATCCCATCTCATAGTCGGTTGAAGCGATCCAAAAACTATGCTTTATAAGACTGATGTATCAGGCCGAAAGGCGTAGATATTACAGCTAATCTGTAAACCATGACAAAGTACATTCTCCGGACTGAATTCTGCTAATCTGTAGGAGTTTGAGAACGAACAAAGAAGTAGATGAGGGAGTATGTGTTAGAAAGAAAGATCTTATGTACGAGATCTAATAATAAAAATTAAGAGAGAGAAAGAGGGATGCAAGAAACCTTGAAAGAGAGATCTAACTTTGTAAGAGATGTTACAGTCAAACAATGTTTGTGTGAGAGATCTATGTATGAAATGTCACAGTCAAACAATGTTTGTGTGAGAGATCTATGTATGAAATGTCACAGTCAAACAATGTTTGTGTGAGAGATCTATGTATGAAATGTCACAGTCAAACAATGTTTGTGTGAGAGATCTATGTATGAAATGTCACAGTCAAACAATGTTTGTGTGAGAGATCTATGTATGAAATGTCACAGTCAAACAATGTTTGTGTGAGAGATCTATGAATGAAATGTCACAGTCAAAGAATGTTAGTAAGAGATATATCTATTACGAAATGTCACAATTAAACTCTATGTGCGTGCAAGATACAGATTATATATGTAGGGGATTTAATAGTAAAACTTAATGTGTATGTGAGAGATGTATTTATGAAATAGCGCAAAATAAAAACAGTGATCGAACGAGATGACATTAGTGAAATTACACTATGCCAATGAGATGTCACAACGAAAAGAGTACGAGATCGTAATTTGTAATACTATTCGTAATAATCGTAATAATACTCGTAATAATCGTAATACTACTCGTAATAATCGTAATACTGCTCGTAATAATCGTAATACTGCTCGTAATAATCTTAATAATACTCTTAATAATTGTACTACTAAGCGTAATAATCGTAATAATACTCGTAATAATCGTAATACTACTCGTAATAATCGTAATACTACTCTTGGTGATGCATGTAGGATGCGATGAGAGATCGTAATTTGTACAGTATGAACCAAAGTTACTCGTACCTTGGTACAAGATATTACAGTACGTAGATTGAAATAATAGAAAGGAAGAGAGAGAGAGAGATAGAGAGAGAGAGATAGAGAGAGAGAGAAATAAAGACACGATAATAATATTTTTTTCGGTCACTATCTATTTGATCGTAGCTATGGGTGTAGTAAATAGGTTACATTGTTCGGTTGTGACAGTAAACGACACAGTTTAAAAAAACAAAAGTTACATACAATGCTTAGCTAATCAGCTACTTAAAAAATCAGGGGATCTAATGTTGTGTTGATCCACTACCAATTTATTTGAATAAATAGACTAAGACACATATATAACTGGATATGCCACTACATTGAGAAAAGAGCAGCAGCCACTGTGCAAATACGGGGAAGTCGTTAGCAGGTAAAAAAATATACTAGAACAGTCGTACTGTCCCCTACACTCTTCTTAATTAATGTAAATGATATTATGGAGGACATCCCTACTGGGTTACATTCTACAATGTATGCAGATAAAGTTGTTTTGTGGACAAAGTTGCTTTGTGAGTCAATAGCAGTAGCAATCACCAGAATGCATGGTGCGCTAAACAAATGCGAAAACTGGACAATTAACGAGAAGAGAACCACATACACACTCATCAGACTATCCAGCAAGGTACATACAACACTAACAATAAAGAACCACTTACACCCACTAGAGCAGAACTCAACATACCTCAGAATTACCACTGGAGAATGACATGGGTAAAACAGACATAAAAAGCAGAGAGAAGAGCCAGAAAGAATGTGCATAATGAAAAAGATAGCAGGTGCAAATTAGGGAGCGTACAGCAAAATCTTGAAAAGGCATAAAGCGTAGATAGAGTTAGGCCAAAGCAGAGAGAAGAGCCAGAAAGAATGTGCATAATGAAAAAGATAGCAGGTGCAAATTAGGGAGCGTACAGCAAAATCTTGAAAAGGCATAAAGCGTAGATAGAGTTAGGCCAGTACTAAATGGATTAGAGTAAGCCATCGCATCCTGGACTACAACATCTAAAATACAATTTAACAAAATAAATAATACCCAGAATCAAGCTACACGTATGATCATTGGTTCTTTCTATAAATTCTTTCTGGAAGATGTGATTTAGGAGTTACGAACGAAAAAAGTGACTTATTGATAGAGTGGGCACAAGCACATAATTTAATCATGGGAAATACATGGTTCAAGCAACATCCACGAAGGCTGTGTACATGGATTAGCCCAGGCAATAATACGCGGAATCAAATTGATTATATTTTAGTCTCTAAAAGACATAGAAACAAAAATATCTATGAAAACAAGACCAGCTGCTGACTGCAACAGTGATCATATACAACTGGTGGGGAAATTTTGTATAATTTTAAAGAATATCGAGAGATCACCAAGAAATATTAAAGTCAGAATAATTAGATTTAGCATTATTGAAATCAGATGCTGACATTAAAGAAAGATACAACATAATTGTATAGAAAAGATACAATGCCATTGCAAATATTCAGAGTATTGCAGATCAATGGGAAATAACTAATACATTCGATAAACCAAACATCTAAAGAGATAATACCACAAGTAAACATACATCAAAACATAAATGGATGACAGAAGATATATTAGAAATGATGAGCACCAGAAGAAAAAAATAAACAAGATAGATGAATATCAGAAAATACATAGGAAGATGCGTGACTAGGAGTGGTGATATGTTTTTTATGAGACATCAGCACATAAGGTCTGATATGTAACTAAGAGTGGTGATACTATATCAGGGGTCACGACCCACATGTTGAGAACCGCTGTACTATGTGTGTTAACAAGCTAACAATAAGTACGGCAACAATGTGTGGGCAATTCCTTCCCCTCCCCCATCCCAGTCAACAACTTCTTAAAAATTCAGACTCCCTTGCTTATTATATCAAAGAAATATATATATCAATCCCCACCCCCTAACAAATTTCGCAATAAAATTCCGAAAGAAACAAATTATTTCTTTCAAATTTTTACAGGTTTTTTTTTCAAAGAATTTATTTGCTGCACAAAATATATTATTAACGTCAACGCTAGTTAAACACTTTGTGACACTTTAAACACACTGGTGATCAGATAAGTTGCCAGATATTTGAATTGTGATCACTCCACTATATTGAAGCTGAATGAGAGATGTCTGGCTTCAAGTACAACCAATGAAAGTCCAATGCCTGGTCAACATCCTATAACAACGGTAGCTCAAGATTGCCAAATTCAGTTGATACATCTGCGCAAACGTTTTTTTAACAGCAACTCAGGCATAAGCTCTTACACTTGGTACTAGGATACTTGTCATCACACGCAGCCTGCCATGGAGACCTCACTCTGTTGGCTTTCAAAATAGACGTCCCAGCATTGTTTGTTTTTAACCTTTAGTGTAGACAACTGTTTAGGTGACGGTCTTGAATGTGTTCACTTTTTAGAAAAATGCACTTGGGACTGTAAATGGATCAGATTCGTAAATTTACTTGTTTTGTGTATTTTAAATTCAGCACAAAAAATTGTTACGCTGAAAACAAAGTGTTGCGTTTTTGATTGCTGATAATAGATAAAAAGTTCACTTCTCACACATGAGGTGTTTTACAGTCAATTTTAAAACGCCAGTTACATATGGTTGGTTTATCTTATAGTTATCACGATTAGGTTTTACGTATATTGATTACAACATCACACACCGAACACGTCCATATGTGCTCAGATTTCCGCTTCCATAAATCTTTCAGGGAATAACGCTGATGTTTCTGGTAATTAGCACGATGTAAGCATGAATTTGCACCATGATGCACTCTTTAATACAGGACAGACGATATTTAATGTTGTATTCGGTGTCATGCTCAAATTTTCTGTTAGAATTGTTTCAACATAAAGTGTGTAGTTAGTAGGAAAAATGAGTCTCCGAGTAGCGTTTACGACATTAGAGCATTAAACACCCATGTGTTGCCGGGCCCGAAAGGGGAGCAAACAATAGCAACACTATTTACCTTCCACGCATGTTGTAAAAGGCGACTAAGGCGGTTATGGGATGGAGTTGGCTGTCCCATCCCATATAGGGTCAGTGACCAAATGCCATGCTGAAGTCGGATGTGTCCGGCCGAAAGGTGCAGATATCGCAGCAATGCTGTAATCCATGACACGACGCATTCCGTTCTCCGGACTACATCCTGCTAATATGCAGGAGTTTGAGAACGAACGCAGAAGAAGAAGAAGAGCACTAAATGTCAATGAAAGACAGTCACGAGTATCTCGCATACAGATCATTTAAGAAATCATTTTCAACGGGTATTATAGCCCAACATGGTGGAGGCATTATTGGAATTATTTGTCTTCGTAAACAGTTGTGTCTATAACATTATATTCAACAGTTGCTTCTGTGCATGGGTCATAAATAGGTCACAATAAGCCTCCGATGAGCGGATATTTACATTTAGTTGTAAGCCTTCTCTATAGTTGGCTGTGGTTAAGAATGGAGGAAGACATTTTGTAGCTGCTTGATGAGCGCCAGTTGAATGTTGATACTACTCTTGGTGATGCATGTAGGATGAGATTGGAAGAACGTCATACTTAGTGTGTATCGAATAGGTCTAGGCATGTGAAGGGTGAAGTGCTCAGCCAGCGTGTCACGGGGACCATCAACATGCATACACTTTAATATGTGCTTGGGGAAATTCAGTACCTAAGGGTATGACTGGAGTACTTGTAGGTCGGCTTATAATCAATAATCAATATATATTTTGAAATATTGCACTGAATAATCAGATAAAATTTGCACTGTTTGGGCATCTATGCCGACATGATTCCTTCTCCAAAATAATACTGCTGGGAATCCCTAAAGGTGGAAGAAGCAGAGGGAGGACAAATAAAAGCATGGAAAGACAACATCAAAGACTGGAGAAGACAAGATTTGTCCTCACCCATCCGCATTATAGAAGGTGAAATCGGTGGAGGACTCTGTGTGCTGAGGCATCCATTGTGGTGCCCCTACGACCCTGTTGGGTTACGGGATTCTAGAATAGGATAGGATATATTTTGAATAATTTCAGCTAGATCTCCGTACCCCACCACCTAGACGGACCTGTGACATCCCCAATCATCAATATTACTGTCCTTGCGTAAAACGTTGTAATGTCCTTGGGGTTACATGACCTACAGCAGAGGTTGGCAACCTGTTTTAGATCGATGGACATTTACATGAAAGGAATTTGGCGATGGACCAACAGACAATTTTTCTTTAGTTACAAGTAGTATTTTTATAGCACAAGTGCCAATGTATATAGTACTTTTCAATAATTCTGTCGGACAAGAGGAAAAAAAAATCTTAACAGATGATATTTTCCCATACACTGAGAAACACTGGTCTAGGTCACAAAGACACGTCTCTCAATTACAAGCTGTAAACACAATTCAACTCAAGGTCTAGGTTAACTACATCACATGTGTCAACAAGCAATTGGAAATGGGGGAATGTACTTGAATACATGCTTGAGTTTCATTCTAGGAATTAATATAGTTTCAGAGAAATAATCTACATCCTCACAGATCAACAACGCTGAGTGCACCATTTCAACTGCATTATTGAAGTTAAGTCCAGTTTACGCGACAGTGATTTACTTCTTTCAAGTGAATGATAGCACGTGAACAATAGTAAGTAGTGACCTATTCATTAAACCTAACTTGTTTACATTACAATTCCAAGCAGTTATTTTCCTTTGTTTCACATTTCACACATATGCCTATATATGTTATTTTCTTCTTAATTCATCAATCAATCAAGTGCCATGTCGAATAGCGTAGGCGATCAAGTTTCTCCACGACTCTCTGTCTCTTGTGTTATCAATAAGCTCGGTTAGTGAGCTTCTACCGTGCCACAATACAATATCCATCTAGTAACTTTTCTCTTTGTCGTCCCCTATCTCTTCTTTCCTTGAATTTTCCAGTGGTTATTAAGTGTTGAAGCTGTGTTCTTCTCAGCACATGCCATAGAAATCTTGACTGTCTGCACCTAATGTTTGATATGATTGATCTTTTTACGCCAGCATCAATGAAAACCTAAGCATTAGTGTTGTTAGCTGCCCATGGTATTTTCATCATTCATCTCAGAAACCACATTTCTATAGCCTCTAATTCGCTTTGAATTTGTTTGTTTACAATCCATGCTATTACATCCATAAAAAAGAATTGATTCGATATAACATCTCAGCACTCGAAT
The DNA here is from genome assembly GCA_034231615.1 of Meghimatium bilineatum. NCBI lineage: Eukaryota > Metazoa > Mollusca > Gastropoda > Stylommatophora > Philomycidae > Meghimatium > Meghimatium bilineatum. The sequence goes on from CM067311.1 coordinate 43,632,814, forward strand.
TCTGCATTGATAATCTTCCGTTGCACAAAATGGTTCTCATTTTTTGGAATTCTGATTTGGCTTGTGCTGTTCGGCTCGTTATCTCACTTGAGCATCTACCTTCTCATAGTTAGTTAGTCGTCAGATCACCATCACTGCAAACTGGACACGTCTATAGTTGCTCCGATCTCTCTGTGAGTGTATCCGCCATTACACTTTTGCTGACAGTACCGGTCCTATGCTGGTTGACCATTATTCTTCTACGTCCTCCAAAATGTTCACTTCTAGCAACAACGCATTTCAATCCCTGATCTTTAATCCTAGACATTGAAAAGGAATCATCATCTACACTAGTCTCACTCTCGCGTGCTATATCTGTTAAGGAGTTCAAAACGTCTGCGCGATCCATTGCCCCATCGCCTTATGCCATAATCGCGCATGATGTCAGTTGATCCGCTCTTTCATTGCCTCGAACACCCACATGTCCCGGCACGAAAATAAATGTAACCACTTTCAAGCTCGCATTTCTCAAGGCCTCAATCCACTGTTCGCGAACGAGTCCCACTTATCCCTTCTTAATCATACTCATAGAGTCACTCAAGATGCAGACCTGCGTTACTTTCTGTGTGCATACCCACTCAAATCTCCTGGTCACCGCCATAGTCTCCATGGTCATACTACTTGTAGTGACCGCAAAGGCACAATTTTCCTCTTTGATCGTTTACCTGCGCACTGAGCTGTAAAGGCCCAAGCCTTGCGAACGTGCCTAATTACAGATCCATCAGTATATATAATCACATCCCTCTCTTTGGTATTCTCACTGATTAAAGCCTGCACTTCTTTCTCCACAGCCGTGGGACACCATTCTCTGCATTCCCTGCTAAGTGATATTACTACTCTCAAACAAGTTTCGAAATATGTTGGTAGACTTATCCATTCTGCACCTGCTGCCACATCCTGCAATCTACACACGCTTTGTATGACATCCTCAGCACGTCCCATCCACGACCTCCCTCTCTTGAGTCTGCTGACCTTAACTTTCTATATTTTTGAATGCAACGGGTGTTCCTTATCTGCATATATTTGAAGGTACGCCCGTGCACGGCAATACTGTAATCTGTGCTCAGCTGTTGGACAGTCAAGTAGGTATCGCATAGCACTTGTCGATGTGTCTCTTGCGCATTCCAGTATGATACGTATTGCTGAATTCTGGATTCCATCCAGTCTCTCGATCTGAGTTGGCTAAAAGTCAGAATTGCCAGTGCATATTCCACCACAGCCACAACCAAACCCTGGTACAAAAGAAATAACAACCTCTGTTCACACTGCGCAGCAGCTATAACCATCATTGCTGCTAAGCCTTTGCCTGCCCTTATGATAACGTGGCCAACATGTTCCCTGAAACTCATATTTCTGTCAAAAAACACACCCAGATATCTCATTGTGCTAGTTCTTTCTAAACTTTTCCCTGACAACGAAACCTGTGGCATGGGTGTCTTTACCATGTGTTCAAGGAAAACCACGTCACGAATGCCTTAGAAGGATTAACCACTGCTCCCGTATCTCGACACCAATTTGTCAGTCTGTTGAGCTCCTTCTGTAGTTCCATGACGCACTCTTCTCGATTTCTGCCCTGTCTATACACCAGGATATCATCGGCATATGACATCGTTCTGCCAGCACCTGTGATTTGATTGCCAACGAAATGTACTGTGTATGCATTGAAAAGTACAGGAGTTAGAGTCGATCCCTGTGGAAGACCAGAGCTAATAAATTAGCTACCCACTTAAGAACCACATTCTGATGTTAACAGGGTGCTAAAATATTTAACATTTTCAACTTGTGCTAATTTTGTGTCATTAAATATTATGTTGTCTCTTGGTGGTTTGTGCCCCTTCGATACAACCATTATTTCTGTTTTCTTCTTGTTTAAACTGAGGCCTTTGTTTCACTTTCTTTCACTACTTTATCTAATAGCGCTTGTAGCTCCTGTTTGCTTCCAGCGATCAATAATGTGTCATCAGCATATCTCAAGTTATTTATATTGCATCCTCCCACTTTTATTCTATATTTCGCATAATGTATTCTGTGTACAGGAAGAAAAGGTCCGGTGATATTACACACCTTTGCCTGACACCCGTTTCTATCTTTTGAAATCTACCTATAGTGGTGTTAACTCTCATCGCAGTCGTTTGTTTCCAATACATATTTCTTACTATTCCTAGATCTTTTCACATTTTCTAGCTATTTTATAATCTCTGAATGCTTCACCTTGTCAAATGCACAGATAACGTCATGTTGTACTTCTATAGCTCTCTCCGTTAATGTTCTTACTATATATAGGGCATTTCTTGTGCCTTTTCCTTTTACGAATCCGCATTGTTCGTCTGCTATCTCTGTTTTTATTTTTCCGTTTATACGCCTCATTATTATGCGCAGTAGAATCTTGGTCATCATTTCAATTCATACACCTTAAAATGTGTACTGTACACATTCATTACGTTAGTTTCCACTAATTAAATTATTTAAAGGAACATTTAATAAAGAAAAAACTATCACATTTCCAAATTCTACAAACTATTGCTTCGTTATTCAAGTCTGCGGTGGTAACGTTATAGACGTATAGGAAAGTGAAAATGGATTTAGTTTTTAAAAAGTAATAAAGAAGCTCCTCAATCATTTCCTTATACGTTTGTGACCCGTAAACCATACATTTTCATTATGGACACGTAAAACGTAATTACAATTATGGAGGAAGGGAATTCATAACCTTTTAAACGTATTTTTGTGTTCCAGAAAAGCTAACACTGATGTTTTATGTGCATATATTTCTATGAAAAAGGTGGTAGGATTGATAGCCGGAAACATCACCTACCCTCAAGTTTCTACGGATTTGGTAAAATCGGGAACATTTCACGCTCTTACAAAGTATATTATGAGCTCGGGAACATTTCACGTTCTCACATAGTATATTATGAGATCAGGAACATTACACTCTTTTACATGGTATATTATGAGATCAGGAACATTACACTCTCTTACATGATATGTTATGAGATTGGGAACATTACACGCTCCTACATGGTAAGTTATGACATTGGGAACATGTCACGTTCTTACATGGTAAGTTATGAGATTGGGAACATTACACGCTCCTACATGGTAAGTTATGAGATTGGGAACATTACACGCTCCTACATGGTAAGTTATGAAATTGGGAACATTACACGCTCCTACATGGTAAGAAATGAAATTGGGAACATGTCACGTTCTTACATAGTATGTTATGAGATTGGGAACATTACACGCTCCTACATGGTAAGTTATGAAATTGGGAACATGTCACGTTATTACATAGTATGTTATGAGATCGGAAACATTAACACGCTCTTACATGGTATGTTTATTTTTTCTCATATGGGCTAACTATAAATTACATCAACAATTGTTTGCTATTTTTTACTCCCTCCCTCGTTCCTGTAAAAACTACCAAGAAGTCATGGAACCCCCTTTTTAATTACATCAAATTCACCACCTGATACAACACTGCGCCAGGGTAATCTGACAGTAAGAACCCAGAGTAATGATACAACACTGCGCCAGGGCAATCCGACAGTAAGAACCCAGAGTGATGATACAATACTGCGCCAGGGCAATCCGACAGTAATAACCCAGAGTGCTGATACAACACTGCGCCAGGGCAATCCGACAGTAATAACCCAGAGTGCTGATACAACACTGCGCCAGGGCAATCCGACAGTAATAACCCAGAGTGCTGATACAACACTGCGCCAGGGCAATCCGACAGTAAGAACTCACAAGTGTAGAAAATTGAAGGGTTGTAGTGACAAGATGTAGTAAAGTATACCAAGCCCTAGGGCAAATGACACCAATCTTCAGTAACAACAATGTAGATTTAAACACGAAAATAGTATATTCAAACCGATTATTATGCCAACGCTGTGCTACCAATGCCAAATAGGGACAACGACAGCACAAGACAAATGTAAACTTATAACAGCTGAAATGGCATGCTTACGCAGAATTCTAGGAATATCTCTAAGAGACAAAGTTAGAAATGAGGACATTAGACAAAAAACCGGCACCACACCAATCTTAGAATATATTAAGAGACAACAGATAAAATGGTTTGTACACATCAGCAGACTACCATCGGGCAGCATACCACAGCAAGCTATGCTATACAGATAGAGTGAAGGCAGACCTAGAGAACGACCACGAAAACGATGGACCACCGAAATAAAACAGGCAACAAATACCACAACATACTCAGCACACAAGAAGCCGTATCCAAAAAAACTCTTCTACTCCTGACACGGAAAGGCAACAAACGGTTTAACGAATAGATAAATAGCATGATGAAATAATACGTAAGTCTATATAAATATAGACACCGACGAAATAAAGATGGATGTGTCGAGACATTGGCGCAAAATAAAACGATGACACAACGGATCTCCATTAAACGATATATTGCTTAACACCTAGTGAAACATATTTCTCTTGGCTCCGCATAGGCATATACAATTTCCATGAGTTTATTCGGGATATAAAATAAATTGGTAGCATATCCTATTTAGGACGTAGCCATTAGCCCAGCATTTGTGGTTGTTTGTAATTTTTAAGGCAATATAAATATGTTCAGTAGTTTGCTATTGCATTTGAGCCGTCTGGATGTACAATTGTTTGTGATGGGATTCGAACCTGGTACCTCTGTCGTCATAGACGCGCTCCAGGATAGATGTAAACATTCAATCATCAATATATTAATCAATTTTTACTCCAAATAACTTCACTGACACAGTTGTAAATCATTTCTTTCGAAATGTTAAACTGAACTGTGAGATTAGGTTTCGATGTGTGTTTAGATTATCGTCTTTGCACACCAGACATGTCCATATGGGCTCAGGTATCTGATTCAGTAAATCTCTCAGGGTTTTGAGAGATTATGGTTCTTGTTCTGTGTCGTTTGAGTATTCTTTTTAAATTTTCTTGAGGTTGTTGTACCGTACGACGCTGCTCCTTACTCTCAATTCACGCATTCTCGAGACTGACTTATGCTCACTGACTTCAAAATCTTCCGATCGTGCAGACTATAGTAGAGGATTTGAGTATGTCTTCTCTGTCCTTAAGTTTATCGTCAGTTATAGATACATAACCAGCCAGCTTGTCAGCATGTTCATTTCCCTCCACACCCGCGTGTTCGGGAACACAGATGAGGGTGATTTTGTGCACTCAGACCAAATTTGCGTATTTCTTAGCTCTTTTTCACAGACAACATCAAGCCATTTTTATAGATTGTGCAGAATCTGTTTTACATAAAATGTAGAGTGAAATTAGAGCGCTAAAGCTTTTTTAAATTATGTACGCCCCTGTTAATGATACGCACGAGCCCTCCTCCATTGTTGGAATGAACAAAATGATATCACTAATTACTGACTTAGTTCGGTTCTAATCTCAAAATGAGTCACACATATTCATCATGGCAGAGACCTCGCTAAATCTCTGTACGCTATGGAATAGCACGCTTCCTTTTGGTTGCAGAAGTAGTTTTACTTTTTCAAGATGTTAATGGGATGGATATGGCTTTGGACTCGTCTCGTATGATTCCTAGGGCTAAGAAATGGTAAACATCATAAAATCCTCTTGTACGAACGTAAAACATAAGGTCGATTAGTTTTACTTTACAATGAACGCACAGACTATCAGATTGTAGGGTATGGGTATATAAAAATACAAATAACAATATACACGACAGTTTCAACCTCAAGGTCTTTTTTTTAAACCACAGGAGAAACAGTGAACGAATAGTAAAAATAATGGTACTATTAGAAAAGCTTTAGACAGCAGATATGTACCAGCTGAGAATTTCAAAAATTAGTTTTTGAATCAACAAATTTTGTGATAGAGACGCCCATTAAAACAATATGGTGAATGACAACGAAATACAACAACATTGCCTGAAAATAATATGAACGACAACGCAACAAAATCTCATCCCCCATCTCCCCCAAACTGAATAAATGAATGTTCGGTATTAATACCAAATGGCTAAAGAATACCAAACTCCAATATATAGTGATTTTCAATGGCGATACTTAGTTCAGTTGTTTGTTATGTAAGATATTGAGGCAGTCACCTGAATATCACGGGCACCACAATAATCAGGGTCATTGAAATGTAAAGCGACATGACATGGTGATCTGTGGTTAATCATGCCACAGTCTTAATAACTTGCACCACGGACGATTGATTTCGGTACTCCCTTGAAAATCACTATACTGTATATTGGAGTTTGATTATTAACCACAGAGCATCTACTCATGTCGCTTTGCATTACATCAGCCTAGAATGATATATTGTATAATGCATCACATTGCATAATACGAACATGAAAACATCATTCAAAGTTTACTACATCATTTTCTGATGCGATGCAATACTACTACCAGGCGGTTGCTGAAGTAAGCTTACGCCAACAGTGTACTATAAACAGCCCAGTTGTAAATGTTGAGCATTTAAAATATTTCAAACTTTATGCGAGACAGTTTAAGCTGCTGTTACAAAAAAAAACGGTTATTATTTTATCCATTTACGTAAAGTACAAAAAGGACAGCACCTGGACTAGATGACATTAGATACGATGACATTAGTCGGAAAACAGATGGGGAGTTGGGAGAGTTGGCGTACATGTTCAGTAATATACTTTTAAAGGACATAGTAAAAGAAGATTGTTTGCATGAATATTTAGTCCCAATACCCAAACGTGGCACGGATCACACCAGGATGCAAGGCTACAGAATAATAACAATGCAGAATACAAAAAGGCAAGCTTTGGGGGGGGGGGAACAGTGACCTGTAAGGCAACGTGTCATCTTGAGAGAGAAAAGTGTTTACCAACGTTGTTAGGTGGGTATCGCCTTGGAAATAAGACATGGCAGAATGCAGCCGTCTATGCGCAGGATGTTTTTTGAGGGGTTCGATTCGCACATGGAAACATGTGTGGTCGCAATAGATCTTGAGGATGCTTACAACAACATGTCCTTGGATGTCTTGATTGATCAACTGTTAAATCTTGCAATAAATACTTTTGTCCTTTTGTTGTGCAATGCGTTGGTTCGACCCTGCTGCACAGGAAAGTAGTTCTTAAGTGTGGTAACTGAGTATCGGCACGAACGGTTACTAGCCCGGTTCTGTCACAGGGATTGCCTTTATCTCTTGTGATTTTCAATGTATACACAGTACACATCACTAGCTATCAAGTCACAGGTTCTGGCAGAACGATGTAGTACGCCGATGACACCCTGGTGTACAGGCAGGGCAGAAATCGAGAAGAGTGCGTCGTGGAACTACAGGGGGAGCTGGACAAACTGACGAATTAGGTAGGGATACGGAGCAGTGGTAAATCCTTCTAAGGCATTCGTGACGTGATAATGTCTTGGTAATGTAGTTCTTGAGACTAACGGGAATTGAACCAGTCCGTTCAACGGCACCAAATCGCCTATCAACTATTGAACACGCGTTCTTCCGTACTTAACTAACCGCATCTCCAAAAAAAGATGCGATTTCATCAAGCCATTCAAACCGTGCACACAGTCACCCGAACGGACCGATCGAGACAAGGACTATTACAACAACAACAAACATCCCGTACAGGTATTGAAATATCCTCAGTAACAACAAACATATAACATAATATCCGTATTTAGTTATACAAGGGCCGATAGGTCTTCTTGTAAACACGGATAACATATATAGACAATACAATTTTGCTTCGAATAATTGTTTATACAAGTAAATATAAGTAGGAAGCCAGAGGACAATTTTTAAAAAATTCTTGATACTAACGGGAATTGAACCAGTCCGTTCAACGGCACCAAATCTCCTAGCAACTATTGAACACGCGTTCTTCCGTACTTGACTAACCGATCTCCAAAAAAAAATTGATTTATCAAAGCAAAATTGTATTGTCTATATATGTTATCCATATTTACAAGACGACCTATCGGCCCTTGTATAACTAATACGGATATTATGTTATATGTTTGTTGTTACCGAGGATATTTCAATACCTGTACGGGATGTTTGTTGTTGTTGTAATAGTCCTTGTCTCGATCAGTCCGTTCGGGTGACTTTGTGTGCACGGTTTGAATGGCTTGATGAAATCGCATCTTTTTTTGGAGATGCGATTAGTCAAGTACGGAAGAACGCGTGTTCAATAGTTGCTAGGTGATTTGGTGCCGTTGAACGGACTGGTTCAATTCCCGTTAGTCTCAATAATTTAAAAAAATTGTCCTCTGGCTTCCTACTTATATTTACTTGGTAATGTAGTGCATTTTATGAAAATGCAGTCGGAAGGCAAGATGTTTTGCTATACTAAAAGCAACCTCTTAAATTGTTGGTCTCAAACGAAAGTTAACTGTCATTTGGAGTCGTAGTGTTTGAAGACTGGCGACAATTAATAATTTAACACATGCAACTGCTGATATTTTTGTTAAAAATAAAATTCTTCTTCGTTCGTTCACGTGAAACATGTCTATATCTGTAATTCTGTCTCCGTAATAAAACCTACTGTCGTTTTCAGTTCATACAGTGGCCCATAGAGCTTTGACTCCAGTGTTGTTTCCTCTGGCCAATATGTCTGCCTCAACGTTTCATACTCAGAACACTTGAAGTTTTTAACTACACACATCATCTCAAATCAATGGAGTGCATTTCTTTAAAATAGTTAAATTGAAATATAATACATAAAAGTACGGTGTTTTGGTGGTTTAATTCACCTTTTTGGGACCTACCATTCAAATAAGGTAGAGGGTTCCAACTCCGAATGACATTTTTTTTTACAGGTTCTTAATGAAAAGTGAACCTCTTTCGACGAGGCACGTTCTTTTAACCGTGTACTAAATTAACGTTTATTATATCAAGAGATAAACAAATTGATGTTTTTTTTATCATGATGCTATCAACAAAAGCTTAAAATATTTCTTTTTATGTGAACTTTATAATAAAAATAACCTATCCCCATTTAGAATAGTTACTGCCCGTGTATAAGCACCAGGAATAGACGACATACCTATAGAACTAATAAAAATTCTAACAGTGGCAGGTATAAAGTGGCAACACATATTACTAATGTGATATGGGAGACACAAAAAACACCACAGGAGTGGAATACAACGGTATTCACAGCTCAACAACACACAAATGGGCTTTCGGAAAAATTAAAGCTGTACACATGCAATTTTAGCCCTTAAACAACTTTCAGAAAGAGCGACAGAACATAACCAAAACTTATATTTGGCTTTCGTGGACCAATAGAAAGTTTTTGACAAGAGTGGATAAAGCACAACTATGGATAACACTACAGACATATGCAATTCCCCAACATCTGATAAACCTATGTCAGAGCATATACGCCAATAGTCAATGCGCAGTAAGAACGAGCGCAGGTACATCCAATAATTTTCAAATCCATTCGGGAATGAGACAGGGATGTGTAAACATACATCGATCACATCAGCAAAGTAACATAGACAATGGAAGAAAGAATCTGAAGGATAACTTAAACGAAATTGCTATTTGCAGACGACCAAGCACTAGCAACATCATCAGAAGAGCAACTACAATGACAAATAGACAGATTACATCAAACATGCCAAACCTTTAACATGAAGATAAATATAGAAAATACCAAAGTAATGAACTAGGAATACAGAAAGAAACACCAATATGTATATTAAAAACAACAGACTTAAACAAATGACAGAATTCACATACCTAGGAAGCAATATAACAACAGATGCAAGAGCAGCAACGAAATACACGATATATGTAGTAACGCATAACAAGCCCTATGGCAAATGACACCAATCTTCAGAAACAAAAATGTAGATCCAAACACGAAAATAATACTTCAAAACGATTATTATGTCAAGCTGTGCTACCAATGCCAAACATGGACAACGACAGCACAAGACAAACATAAACTTGTGACAGCTGAAATGGCATGCTTACGCAGAATCCTAGGAATATCGATAAGAGACAGAGGGATGATGACATTAGACAAAAAACCGGCGCCACCCCAATCTTGAAATATATTAAAAGCCAATAGAAAGATGGTGTGCACACATCAGAAGACTACCATCAGACAGCATACCACAGCAAGCTATGCTACACAAATACAGTGATGGCAGACCTAGACACGAAAACGATGGACCACCGAAATCAAAGAGGCGACAAACTCCACAATATACTCAGCACACACTCAGAGAATTCTTCTACACATGACGCTGAAAGGCAACAAAGGGTTTAGCGTATAGATAGATAGATAGACTGCCCTTGTGTTGCCCGAAAGTAGGGCAAACAATAGCAACACTCTTTACCTTCGATGTATGTTGTAAGAGGCGACTATGGAGGTTTTGGATGCAGTTGACAATACCATCCCATATAGTCAAAGTGACCCAGTAGCCATGTTGAAATCTGAAGTGTCATGTCGAAAGGTGTAAATCTCACAGCAACGCTTTAAACAATGACACCGCGCATTCAGTTCTCCAGATTCACCATCATCAAGTGCCGTCTCCGCAACGAAGGTTGGCTGCAACGTATCTCCAACATTTCCTGTCTCTTGTCTTGGTGGTGCACTCTGCTAGACTGTAACCTGTCCATCGTGTGATGTTACTCTCCCACTTGTATCTCTGCCTACCTCTTGCTCGCTTCCCTTTGACTTTACCCTCAAGTAAGGTCTTCAATAAGGTGTCATGTCTTTTAATGTGTCCAAAGTATTTTATTTGCCTGATCTTTATTTCTCTTAGCAGTTCTTTCTTCATATTAAGTGTCTTTAGCACCTCTTTATTTGTTTTCTTCTCTTTCCATGATGTTCTCCCTATTCTTCTATATACCCACATCTCAAAGGCATCAATTTTGTCTTCTAATTGTTTATTTAGTGTCCATGTTTCTGAGCCATACATTAATATGGAATAGATGTAGCATTTTATAATTCTCATTTTTAACTTGTTTGTAATTTGTTTAGATATTAATAATTTCCTCATGTCATTGAAGGTACTTTTAGCCATTCCTATTCTCCTTTTAACTTCTGTTTCACATCTGCCATCATTTGTGACTATGTGTCCAAGATATTGATACTGTTTTACTTGTTGTAGTTTCTCTCCCTGTATGTTTATGTTTACCTCCTGTTCTTCTATGTCTTTGCTGATTATCATGGTTTTTGTTTTTTGAATATTTATATCCAGTCCATATTCATTACTTGATTTATTGACTTGATCTATTAGTCTTTGTAGTTCATGTTCACTTTCTGCCAAAAGAACAGTGTCATCTGCATATCTAAGGTTGTTTATTATTTTCCCATTGATCTTGAGTCCTGGTATTTCTTCTATATTTTTAAAGATATTCTCTGTGTAGATATTAAATAGGATTGGTGATGAAATGCACCCTTGTCTTACCCCTCTTCTTATTTCTATGTATGGAGAGTAGCTGTTTTCACACCTTATTGATTTAGTTTGTTCCCAATATATATTTCTAATCAGTCTGATGTCTTTTCCATCTATTCCTATTTCTTGAAGACATTTGATTAATTTTTCATGTTGGACTCTGTCAAAGGCCTTGCTGTAGTCTATGAAGCAAATATAGATACTTTTTTGTGACTTCTATATATTTATCTATCACTAGTCAGCTACTCAGTATAGCTTCTCTGGTTCCTTTGTTTTTCCTAAACCGAATTGTTCTTCACCGACCTCTCTGTCTATTTTGTTCTTAATTCTTTCATGTATTATCTTGAGAAGTATTTTAGATGGCTCATTAGACTTATTGTTCTATATTCTGTACAGTCCACAGCCTTGGGCTTCTTAGGTATTGCTATGAATATTGATGATGTTAGGTCTTTAGGTATATGACCTGTTTCGTATATGTCATTGCAAATTTCTATGATAGTATCTACACCAAACTCATTTAGAGTTTTTATTATGTCTGCTGTTATGTTGTCCGAGCCTGCAGCCTTTCCACATTTTATTGAATTTATTGCATATTCTACTTCTGATTTCAGTATTGCTGGTCCATCATTGTTGTGTATTGTTGGTTTTTTGTTCCGTTGGTCGTCAAACAGTTATGTTACATAGTCTGCCCATCTTGTAAGTGCTTCTGTTTTATCAAATATTATTTTACCATTTTTATCCTTAATACAGCCACCCCCATTTATAGGATTTTTCTTATTTGTGATCAGTCTTATCTCCTTATGCATTAATTTTGTCTTCTGTTGTATGGACATGTCCTCTATTTCACTGCATTTTGTTTCTAGCCATTGTTTTTTCGCTGTTCTGCACATGTTACGTATCTCCTTGTCTATAATTGAGTACCCATTTAATTGAGAGCTTCTCAAAGCGTTGAATACCGCTGAGAGTTGAGGGTCGCTGGGTACAAAAGGAAGCTATGCATGGAAAACACCACCACCCCTCCCTCCTCACTCTCTCCATTTTTCAAATAGAAATTAGAACTTCGTCACTCTTAATTCCTGGAGATTGAAACAAACATGTATTAAAAATTAACTTATTTGAAAATGTTTACATGTGCATTAACACTTTCTAAACTTGCTATACAAGTTTTCTACTTAATATTCACGCTACAGCAGATTTTACATTCGATAGTATCCTCCAATCAGATCAAGATGTCTACAGTATCATTTCCTGAACTGATTTCCAAGAAACGTGACGGAGAAGAATTGTCTGACGATGAAATGGCTGTGTTTGTGAAGGGCGTGGTTACGAAATCTATGGCAGACAGTCAGATTGGTGAGTATCTATACGTCTTACTGATTAAGTGTGGGGGTGCCAGACATCCTGGTTTGCATGGTACCAGCGATATCACAACTGGGTTTTTGGCCGTTGTTTGGGATGATGGGTTTAGTTTAGCTGAATTCGCTTTAACTTCATCATTATCAGGTGCCATGTCGGCTGGCGTAGGGGTCATGGCTCTCCACAGCTCTCTGTCCACAGTATTATGTATCAATATCGTTGTTGTTTCCCTGCCGTGCCAGGTTGTCAAACTGTCTAATATTTTATCACGTTGTCGCCCTCTGTCTCTATTGCCTTCAATTTTGCATGTTGTGACTATGTTCTCCAAACCTGACTGTCTCATGAAGTGGCCAAAAAAAGAAGATTGTCTTTTTCTTATATTGTTGATTAAGGTCCGTTTCGCATTTGACACTTTCAACACCTCTACATTAGTTTTTCTGGCAGTCCATGGAATTCTCAGCATTCTTCTATAGAACCACATCTCTATTGCCTCTAATTTCCCACTTTCTAGTTTCTTTATTGTCGAAGACTCGCACCCATATGTTAGTATAGGGGATATATAGCACTGCAGAACTCTTTCTCACCTCTAATGACAAGATCATATTACACAATATATTTTTCATTTTTCTTAATGTTATTTTTGCCTGTCCTATTCTGCTTCTTATTTTTGTTGAACTTCTTCCATATGCTGTAATCGTTGCACCTAAATATTTTAATTGGTTGACCTGTTTTAATACTATATCATTCACTTTGATATTGCAAGATGTGTTATTTTCTTTATTTTAAATAACCATTACTTCTGTTTTCTTGATATTTCGGTAGATGCCTTTCTCTTTCTGTGACTACTACATTAATTAAATCTTGAAGGTCTTCCTCACTTTTAGCAATCAGAACAGTGTCATCCGCATATCTCAAATTATTTATGTTATGTCCTCACACTGATATTCCTGGGATATCTACTATAGCACGCAATATGTTTTCACTGTATAAAGAGACCAGGTTTGGTGAAAGCACACATCCCTGTCTGACTCCTTGTTTTATTTGTTGAAACGGGCCAAATTGATTTCCTACTCTTATTGTTTTAATCTGGTTCCTTTTAAAGGAAATGCTAGGAGTTTAGTCAAAATACGGGTAAACATGTCACGATTTTTTTAAAAAGGTCACCAAAATTCTCATACAAACCATGGAATTTCTCACGAAAATGGACGAAAACCTTTTATTTTAGGTATGCATTACTTACTTCGCCCCTTGCATTATTTATATAGTCTGAGGTTATCTGGGGTTTTTTTTCCCAGGGCGATATGGTGTTATTTCTAAAACGTTAGTGATATAACTGCACGGAATTATTACCCGTTTTAACTATGTTAGAACTATGTCTAGAACATACTAGAACTATGTCCCAGCATCTTGGCAAACGTTCTATATAAATAAATGTCTAAGAAATAACTAATAAATGTTCAGATCTTACGCTCGTAGTCATCAAAGATTTATAAAAATAGAAAACCGTTCTTTATTCGTTTCTCAAATTTTTAACTATTTAAAGTCTATCTCTTCGAACTGCTTCACATGTGACACTATGTAACTTCTATTCTTTATTTCAATTTGTTTTATGACCTTTACATATTTTTTCTGACATATACTGACCTTTGCTGTATTCTACAGATTGGTTACGGATCTTAGGATCCGTAAATTTTCTGTGACATCCAAAGGTTTGTTCTGAATTTCACATACTTGTTATGACTTCTATAAATGCGTTAAGACATTCACAAGTTTGTTTTGACCTTTACATGTGTATTCTAACCATTAAGAACGTGATCTGACTTCCATAAATGTGTTCTGGTTTCCAGAAATATGTTTTGACTTCCATGCGTTAGTTCTGACCTCTCACATATTTATTCTGATTGTCACAGATTTGTTCAGACTTTCATAGACTGTTTCTGAATTTCAAGGACTTGTTCTGACTTTAAAAGAATTATTCTGACATTCAAGGGTGTGTTCGGATGTATATGCATGGTATGGGTGATCAAACTCCCATCCCTATAGCAATTCGAAACTTGACTTTTATAACTGGGAACTTTGCCAAAAGGTGGACCAAAAGTTTAAAAAACTTCCGTGGCGATTTTTCACGAAAAGGCCATCAACTGTTTTATAAAAAAGATATGTCCCACTTAACGTACGAGTGACTTTTTTATGTAGCAGTCCTCTTCCTAAAGAGACATATCTATGTCCCTGCTTATAAACATTTATGGCTTTTGTAGATATGTTATGACTTTCATAGATATGTTTCAGCTAAAAAACTGCTGAACTCCAACTCTGGCCTACAGCCTGTGGTATTCCTGACAGATGCAAGGTCAGTACTTCAAGCTCTTCAGTCTAGAAAACTAACAGACTTAAGAAAACTACTTAGCGAATTGTCGTACCAGTATAGGGTAACCATGCAGTGGATACCCTATCACTGTGGAATACCAGGAAATGAAAATGCAGACCAACTGGCTAAGGATTATCACCTACCATCAGAAAAAATAATTTATCAAGTCAATAAGAAATCCACAAACACCAACACAAGATGACTATCACATTATGAACAGATCAGAACAAGTTATAATTCTACGTCTCAGAACAGGACACAACCGACTCCGCAGTCACATGTATACAAAGTTCAAGATTGACAACACAGCCATGTGTACATGCAGCACAGAGTACCAAATATATACTTCAAGAAGTTCTGAGCATGAAACGCTGAGGCAGACATATTGGCCAGAGGAAACAACACTGGAATCAAAGCTCTATGGGACACTGTATGAACTACAAAAGACAGTGAGTTTTATTAAGGAGACAGAATTACAGATATAGACATGTTTCAAGTGAACGAAAGAAGAAGAAGAATAGATATGTTTAACTTCCATAGATATGTTTAACTTTCATAAATATGTTTATAACATGTTGTTTATAACATGTCCATAACATATAACAACATACTATATAACAAATCTATGATGTTTTCTTATTGTCATAGACGTGTTATGACTTTCATAGACAAAATGTTTTTGCATGTGATGACATTCAAAGAGGCTGTCTTATTTATAGTGATCAATGACACTAAGATTGTAGGGATCAGTGTGCAAGACTATTCTGAAGAAGGGTTTGGTCTATCTAAAGGCACAATGTATACACATTTCTCTTATTTGTATCACTCTAAAGTGGTTTGTTTTCCTACTTCCATTCTAGGGGCCATGTTGATGGCCATCTTTTTGAAGAACCTATCAGAAAGAGAAATTTCAACTTTGACCAGAGAAATGGTGAATTCTGGTACAACCTTAACCTGGCCAAAAGAATGGTCAGGTCAGCTTGTGGACAAACACAGTACAGGAGGTGTGGGAGACAAAGTCAGCCTAGTACTGGCACCAACATTAGCAGCCCTTGGTCTTAAAGTACGTTATTTAGTAATTTTCGATCAAGATCTTTGTGATTTTTATCCTCCGTCTGAATATGAGAGCACGTTTCACTTTACATGTAAAAAAAAGGGAAGTTAATGAGAGCACGTTTCACTTTACGGATGTACATGTAAAAAAAAGGGAAGTTAACCCATATCATGTATTAATGCCGTAGGAGTGTGAGATGTTAGCGATCTCACATTTTAGTGGCTCTGCTATATGCGGTTTCTTTTTTGTAGAGTGGACAATTGTAAATAAAGAACATGTACAATTTTTATCCATACCTTTATTGAAAGGACACACAATTAAAGTAAATATTTGGATTTGGAACGAAACAACTCAGAACCTAGTAAAATTGTTGCACAAAATTAACACACAAATAATGCTTAATGAAATTTAATGTGAGGGATGAATCTGTTGTTCTGATAGCAATTATTGAATATTTTCATCACATTAGTACAGTATAGTCTTAAATCTCCACGTCCAATGATTTCAATTCGATTTCTGTTTATCGTAAGAAGATTGGCAACCTCGCTAAAACCCCTTTACACGAGGTATGAAGATGGAAAAGCTAACAAAAACATTCTGCAATAGCCTATTATGCGGGATAAGCAACAGTATACATTTCTGAAGCCAGAACTACTGATACCATTTCAGAACGAAACCTATGGTTCTACGTATGTGCTTATTCAGATCAGCTCTTCTTACATCCGATTCTTCAATGTCACCATATGGATTTATAATCCACTGTGGTTTTTCCACATCAAAACATCCCAAGACCTGGATTTAAATTCTGTGTGTAGGACATTTAAATGTTAAACGTAGACCAACACGTCATCATTCTGGGCGTTTGTCAGTGACAAGTTGGGAAACTCGGAAAATTAAAGTCGTCCAATGTTTTGTTCATGGAATTCATTCTGGCAAGAAAAACTGCAATGATGCACTTTGTTTTTAGTAAATTCAGACTGTCACCTTGTAACTGCCAATGAATCTCATTAAATTTAGTAAACAACTCCGTAAAATAAGCAATGTCTGATTTTAATTTGATTTAAATTCTCTTTCAAAATGGGAGCATCCAAAAACTTTTAAACGGTCTCAAACAGGAAAATATCTTGTCAAATATAAGCCTTTCGAGAGACATCGCACTTCATAAAGTAATTGATGAAATACATCGTAACTTTCTTCACACAACTGAGCAAATAACATAGAATTCAGCGCAATGATGTGAATCTTGTTTACTGCGTTTATGACGAATTGAAGAGATTCATGCAATCTGGCATTCAGATTTTTAACTACTAAATGTTGTCCAATAATGACGCATTGAATTGCAAACACCCCAGGTACATTTTGTTTCAAAAGGCTTAAAAAAACCACGATAGTGTCTAAACATGGCTGGTGCTCCATTGCTGCTGTCAATATTTGATTTCATAAAGGGATCACTTTTTCAATGAAATAATCACACAAAATATTAAATATTGATTCGCCTTAGTGTCAGTTGTCAAAGTTCTCGCAAGCTTTTCCAACCGGGAAATACTCCTCTAACTTTAGAGCAGAAGCATTTGCACTCCATCAAGCACTGAAAGTCTTCACCGAATCAGGACTGCCAAGACCAAAGAAGATAGCCATATTCACAGATTGCAGATCCCTACTGGAATCAATTCAGAGCAACAGAAACGAAAGCCTTCTGCACAACATCAGACATGAGCTAAGACAGATCCAAAAATCAACAGCTATTGCCCTTCAGTGGATGCCATCACACTGTGGAATAATGGGAAATGAGAAAGCGGATGCCCTGTCAAAAGCAGGAAGAGAAATGGAGCAACACCAAAGCGACACCCACTGTCTTTCGGAGAGGCAAAAACAATAATCCGCAACACATACACAGCAAAGTGGAAGAAACAAATGGATGTGGAATACAAACATGATGCAATACATCTCCTCCAAAGATATCAACAGATCACAATATTTCGCATTAGAACAAGCCACTGCAGACTGTTGGGTCACCTTTACCGATTGAGGAACTCATACACAGATGAATGTCCATGTGGACCCGGAACCCAGACTCCAGAACACATACTTCAGGACTGCTCAACATACAAAGAGCAGAGACAGCAGACCTGGCTAGAGGATACAGACTTGAGGCAAAAGCTATGGGGCAGCTGCTCTGACCTGGAGAAGATGGTGGACTTCGTCTTGACGACGGGCCTGACAATATAGCATGACCACAGATGAAGAAGAAAGTTCTCACAAAGAGCAGTTCTTTGTGGTGTTCTTGGTTTATAACGAAACGAACATATACCAATAATAGTGCTTCATTACCAGGCAACATTGACTAGTCCAGTTGAATGAATTAAGAAATGGTTCGTTTGCAGATAACTACCGAAGAAATGTTCAATACGACAACTTATTTCATCAATACGTCTTTGAACCACATTGTTGATCAACGGAATTCTTTTGAGTATATCATATGTAGGCTTGTGTAGACTTGTTTTTTAACCTCAACGGCTAGCACATTCCGCTGTTCCCCGATAGTACGAGACTTTCATGATTTTGCTATGAGTATTGAGCTATTGTAAGACACAAGCAAATAATCATATTCTCTATTTGAAATTCAAGCTATCTTACTGTCCACCATGGTTCTCATCTGAGTTTTAAAAATGTTAAGTAGTAACTATGTTTGGTACAAGTCTGGACAAGTGTTATGCTTATGATTCCTTGCTGCCTGTATAAACACTTGTAAAACTTGCACATGAACGTAGCACACCACGAAACAAATAGGTACTTGATACATTTTATGAAATATATATATATTGTATGTCCATTATACGTATTATTTACACATTGTCTTATGTGTAATAAAACATTTACGGAACGGACAAGTGTTGATGATGACCTGCCCAAATAGGGTCTGCTCATGTGGACCCCCCTTAACATCTATCTCATCCACCCCTAATTTTTTTCTCGCTGACTTAGACCCTTTCACGTCGAAATCGACCCCTGGGGGTCCATATAGACCACTTGGAGAAACACTGGTCTAGATGTATGCATCCTATGATGAAGAATAATGACAAACACTGGCATTTTTTAAACTAAATACAGGTTCCAATGATATCTGGCAGGGGTCTAGCCCATACTGGAGGCACTCTGGACAAGCTGGAGTCTATCCCAGGCTTCTGTGTGTCTTTGTCTCACAAAGAAATTACAAACATGCTTTCAGAAGTAGGATGTGTTATTGCCGGACAAACAGAAGATATTTGTCCTGCAGACAAGACGATCTATAGCGTTAGAGACGTCACATCCACAGTAGCACATGTGGGACTCGCTACAGGTAAGTGAAGGTAACATTTACAGTCGCACATGTGGAACTCGCTACAGGTAAGTGAAGGTAACATTTACAGTTCACATGTGGGACTCGCTACAGGTAAGTGAAGGTAACATTTACAGTCGCACATGTGGAACTCGCTACAGGTAAGTGAAGGTATCATTTACAGTCGCACATGTGGGACTCGTTACAAGTAAGTGATGGTAACAGAGCTGAAAGTGAGGAAGACCTTCACAATTTAATTAAAGTAGTAGTCACAGAAAGTAAAGAGAAAAGCCTCTTCCTAAATATAAAGAAAACAGAAGTAATGATTATTTCAAAGAAACAAAATAACACACCTTGCAAGATCATAGTGCATGATATAGTATTAAAACAGGTCCACCAATTCAAATATCTAGGTACAATTATTACAGCAGATGGAAGAAGTTCAACAGAAATAAGATGCAGAATAGGACAGGCAAAAACAACATTCAGAAAAATGAAAAATATACTGTGTAATAAGACCTTGTCATTAGAGGTGAGAAAGAGAGTTCTGCAGTGCTATATAACCCCTATACTAACATATGGGTGCGAGTCTTGGACAATACACAAACTGGAAAGTGGGAGATTAGAGGCAACAGAGATGTGGTTCTACAGAAGAATGCTGAGAATACTAAGGACTGCCAGAAAAACTAATGTAGAGGTGTTGAAAGAGTTAAATGCGAAACGGACCTTAATCAACAATATAAGAAAAAGGCAATCTTCTTTTTTTTGGCCACTTCATGAGACAGGCAGGTTTAGAGAACATAATCACAACAGGCAAGATTGAAGGCACCAGAGACAGAGGGCGACAACTGAGAAAATATTAGACAGTTTGACAACCTGGCACGGCAAGGAAACATCAACGACTTTGATACATAATACTGTGGACAGAGAGCTGTGGAGAGCCATGACCGCCTACGCCACCCGGCATGGCACCTGATGATGATGATGAACAGAGCTGAAGTTGTAACTAATTGACCTTATAAACATGAGGACTTTATAGGAACAGAAGTGTACCATGCACATTTCACATCTAAGTCTCGAGGATAAGTAAGGCTTGCAGTAGAAGAATTAAGTGTACCATGCACATTTCACATCTAAGTCTCGAGGATAAGTAAGGCTTGCAGCAGAAGAATTAACTGTACCATGCACATTTCACATCTAAGTCTCGAGGATAAGTAAGGCTTGCAGTAGAAGAATTAAGTGTACCATGCACATTTCACATCTAAGTCTCGAGGATAAGTAAGGCTTGCAGTAGAAGAATTAAGTGTACCATGCACATTTCACATCTAAGTCTCGAGGATAAGTAAGGCTTGCAGTGGAAGAATTAAGTGTACCATGCACATTTCACATCTAAGTCTCGAGGATAGGTAAGGCTTGCAGTGGAAGAATTAAGTGTACCATGCACATTTCACATCTAAGTCTCGAGGATAAGTAAGGCTTGCAGTGGAAGAATTAAGTGTACCATGCACATTTCACATCTAAGTCTCGAGGATAAGTAAGGCTTGCAGTAGAAGAATTAAGTGTACCATGCACATTTCACATCTAAGTCTCAGGGATAAGTAAGGCTTGCAGTGGAAGAATTAAGTGTACCATGCACATTTCACATCTAAGTCTCGAGGATAAGTAAGGCTTGCAGTAGAAGAATTAAGTGTACCATGCACATTTCACATCTAAGTCTCAGGGATAAGTAAGGCTTGCAGTGGAAGAATTAAGTGTACCATGCACATTTCACATCTAAGTCTCGAGGATAAGTAAGGCTTGCAGTAGAAGAATTAAGTGTACCATGCACAATTCACATTTCAGGTGACATATGACCTATTCTTTCCAGAACAGACTATTATGTATGGAAGCTCAGAATAACTTATAATTCTGTGTGAGTTAACCTGCCGCAGTCAATGACATGTTGAAATAATCCAAGATGCCTGTTGGCCATAGTGGTGTTGGGCGGTACTTACTACTGTTATCAACAACTATATCGACTATTATTAATTTTTCCATGCTGTCTTGTATCTTTCTATTCTATTGTCGTTTCTCTGCATTTGCTGTAAGTCGTCGCAGGATTGAATGACAAATGGGTTTCTGGTTTTTTTAACGTTTGGTCTCTTGATATGTTAAGTCTCAGAACGATTGTTAAGTCCTTCATCCCACCTTCTTTGTTGTCTTCCTCTGTATCTGGCTAATTCCATTTTCATATTGTACGCTCTTGCCCCTGGTCAATAAAGATTCATTCTCATTAAGTGGCCGAACCATTTCAGTCTCTGTTTTAAATATACTTGACCACAGAAGTTGTTTCAACGGTTCTTGTAATCTCTTCATTCCTCACACGTTCTCTTCTTGCTCTGTTTGCTGCTTTTCTTATACATCTCTTTTCACACGTAGTAAGCTTTCTCGCTTGTTCTTTTGTTAGCGTCCATGTCTGACATTGATAACACAATGTTGATATGAAGAATTTATGATTTGCCTTTTAGTTTCCATCAGGATAGATTTGTGCTTCAAAATTGGTGTAAGTTCATAATTTACGTTTTTATATATCCAAAAATACAATCCTTCTTGTTATACTGTTGTTAAGAATCAACCCTCTTACATAGTTAGTTTTTTTAATACTATATTTGATTTGGCTTTTCACTTGGTATTTACATGGTATTCTCAATATTTCTTTCTGGGATATCTAATTTACAATTTCCAAGGAAGAAGTTATTTTTGTAAGTACTTTATTTAGTATCCATGTTTGACAGCTATAAATTGCTACTGAAACTTTTGCTATACCTGCTCTCATCAGATGTAAAATTAGCTTTACTACTTGAGCCTTACCAAAGGTTTTCCTTTGTGCAAGTTTCCATATCTCTATTGCAATTCTCCTCTTCATTTCTGTTACACAATCACCTCAACTGTCTATACTTGCTCTAAATATAAACAATTTGTGACATTTTTAATTCTTCATTATCAATTTATAAATTTTGGTGTTTGTTTTCGAATAATTTTTTTTATATAACTAGTTCTGCAGCTGGCTGTATTTGAATATTTTTGTATAAGTTCTGGACCTGTCTGTATTTTGTTGTTGATGGAAGTTAGAAATTTAAGACCTTATGTGCTAGGTATTAACAGAACTGTGTCATTTGCATATCTTCTTCTTATTCTGCGTTCGTTCTCAAACTCCTGCAGATTAGCAGGATGTAGTCCGGAGAACGGAATGCGTTGTGTCATGGGTTACAGCATTGCTGCGATATCTGTGCCTTTCGGTCTGACACATCCAACTTCAGCATCGCTTTGGGTCACTGACCCTATATGGGATGGGACAGCCAAGTCCATCCCATAACCTCCTTAGTCGCCTTTTACGACATGCATGGAAGGTAAACAGTGTTGCTATTCTTTGCTTCCCTTTCGGGCCCCGGCAACACACTGGCGATTTGCATATCTGATTTATAGGATCTGTTTTTTTTCTCGTGATGTTAAAGATGTCATGCTCAGTGTCCATCTAATCACCGTTACGTTTCTCGTGATGTTAAAGATGTCATGCTCAGTGTCCATCTAATCACCGTTACGTTTCTCGTGATGTTAAAGATGTCATGCTCAGTGTCCATCTAATCACCGTTACGTTTCTCGTGATGTTAAAGATGTCATGCTCAGTGTCCATCTAATCACCGTTACGTTTCTCGTGATGTTAAAGATGTCATGCTCAGTGTCCATCTAATCACCGTTACGTTTCTCGTGATGTTAAAGATGTCATGCTCAGTGTCCATCTAATCACCGTTACGTTTCTCGTGATGTTAAAGATGTCATGCTCAGTGTCCATCTAATCACCGTTACGTTTCTCGTGATGTTAAAGATGTCATGCTCAGTGTCCATCTAATCACCGTTACGTTTCTCGTGATGTTAAAGATGTCATGCTCAGTGTCCATCTAATCACCGTTACGTTTCTCGTGATGTTAAAGATGTCATGCTCAGTGTCCATCTAATCACCGTTACGTTTCTCGTGATGTTAAAGATGTCATGCTCAGTGTCCATCTAATCATCGTTACGTTTCTCGTGATGTTAAAGATGTCATGCTCAGTGTCCAGCTAATCATCGTTACGTTTCTCGTGATGTTAAAGATGTCATGCTCAGTGTCCATCTAATCATCGTTACGTTTCTCGTGATATTCTCTGATTAGATGTTAAACTGAGAAATAATTGCTGTAAGAAAATACACGATTTACAGGTGTAGACATTTTTGAAACGTGCATTTGTGATGTTCAGATATAGATCACACACTACTAAAGTACCAGCTGACCATGAAACTGTAACAGTAAGTTGGATATCTATTTCACTAAGTTCCACTTTCACAATGCATTGCCAGAATATTGTATATATTCTAGCTTCGATCATGTCAAAGAAGGCAGCAGAGAACATCAACGCTCTTGTTCTAGATGTCAAGACAGGACGGGGAGCATTTTTTGAGGAGGAGAGTAAAGCTCTGGAAATTGCCAGGAGTATGGTAATTCTATTTTCTTCAATAAATTTAGTCAGCAGAGCAATTTATCCAAGCCATTCGAGTTTGCTGATCTCATGCAGTGTCACTTATCTTGGCCGATCTGTCTTTTTCCAGCACTTTATATTGACCGGCGATGCAAAGTGACCAGTGATTAATCTCATCGGCTAATATAATTGACTCTACTTGAGACACATGGACACAGCCCACTTTTTGGCGGGCTTGATTTATCCACACAAAAAAACACAAGACAAATTGGCTGGTTAGGGTACATATAACATGAGATTCTTTAAATGATTTTATCGTTCACTCTCACAAACTCCCACCTGATATCTCTTATAACTGGGCAATGGCCCCGAAAGCGTTATATCACAGTTTTATTTGTTCTACTGGGCCAACACATCCAAATTCTGCATTACATTCTTAAAATAAATGAGTTACATTTTCCCGATGGACATAGTTCTACATTATATTACCTTGTGTGTTCTTTTGTAACATGGTGTCTTATTGTTGCATCTACTTCTGCATCAAACTCTTTCAGATTAGCAGGATGAAGTCCAGAGAACAGAAACCGATGTGTCATGGTTTACAGATTGGCTGAGATGTCTGTGCTTTTAGGCTTGACATATCTGACTTCAGCATGGCTTCTGTGTCATTTTCTCCCTCTATTGGATGGAGCAACAAATTACTTTTTACGACCTGACTTGCATGTCAGCTAACAGTGTCACTATTCTTTGCTCCCCTTTTATACCTCGGCAACACATACATGAATATGAATGTAAGACAGAATGGCATATTCAACATATAGTTGTAAAGAGACAGAATAATATTCTCGACATATAGTTGTAAGGAGACATAATGACATATTTTACATATACTGGTAATTGTAAAGAGACATTCGACATATAGTTGTAAAGAGACAGAATTACATATAATACCTATTGTAAATAATGTGATATGTCTATATCTGTTACAGGTATTCTGCAGTAAAAGCCTGGGAATTAACACTGTTGCCCTCATCACAGATATGGATTCACCTATAGGAAACATGGTGGGTAATGCTCTGGAAGTTGTAGAGTCTGTTCAGTGTTTACAGGGCAGTGGTCCCGATGATTTGCTGAACTTGGTTCTTGATTTAGGTAAATACTTTGTAGTTCACCACATGTGCTGTAGCTTATTTTGTTTGTACTCCTTCTGTATCTATTTATGCGAATATCCCTTATTTAGCTTTGTTTATTTCAAAATAATTTTGCTATGTTTTCATCGGCTTATTTATTGTTTCGCTTTTGCTTGAATGTGCCTTTTTGTCGTGACGATCGGCAGTATAGGTACTGTAGATGGCTACACTTTCTGTGATTTGTTTTGCTGACGACTATTTTCTCCGGACATGATTCTGGATCACTAAGATAGCCAGCGAACTAACTAATGCACAGCTGCATTCCCCTGCATATTCTTTTTGTAGTGGTTAATTAATTCGTTAGCAATATGCTCAAGAGGTCGTGGATTCGAATCTCGCACACGACGTCTTGTGTAAAGTACATATTTATGAGATCCCTGTGGATTATTTGAAGCTGCTGAGTCACACGCTATTTGTGGTACTCTTACTACAACTATCCTCTATTTTACATCTTTAGTACGCCTCTGCTAAATACCATGTATTATTTTTCTAACAGGAGAGTGGGTTTGAATTGAGCCCATCAACCCTCCTTATCTGTGGACTTGGTTCATAGTTACAATTTTTTTTGGGTACTACTTCACATAGCCACTATAGTTCATAGTTATGTTATTATAGTTTATTGCTCGTACTACAAGTAACTACTATATTTTATAGTTATAGTTTATTGCTTGTACTACTTCACGTAGCCACTATAGTTCATAGTTATGTTATTATAGTTTATTGCTCGTACTACAAGTAACTACTATAGTTTATAGTTATGTTATAGTTTATTGCTTGTACTACTTCACCTAGCCACTATAGTTCATAGGTATGCAACCACAGTTTATTGTCTGTACACTTTAGGTACTCATACAGTTCTAAGCTGCTAGTTTATACCCAAAACGACTTTGTGGTCACTATAGTTCATATATTTTGTAATTTTTGTCTTATGCTACTTCAAGTGGTCACTATAACTAAACTCTTCACCCATGAATGCTTTTCCTACTCTAGTATAACGTATTTCGAAGTAGACATAGAACAACAAGCCGGCTTTGGACCTAACCGTTCATGTGTAGACCACATCTTCACTCTTAGAAATATTATAGAAAATTCAGTTGAGCTTCAAACTCCTTTAGTAATTAATTTTATAGACTTTCAAAAGGTATTCGACAGTGTACATCGAACTGCACTATAGGAAATCGTTAAGATCTATGGATTCCAAATAAAATATATAAACATCATAAACGCCTTTACCAAGAATCAACCTGTTGCTTAAAAACAAAAACAGGAAATTTAGAATGGTTCAATGTAGACATAGTAGTGAAACATGGCTGTGTATTATCACAAATGCTATTTGGAATAGTCATCGATTGGATCATGCGTAAAACCATTCATGATGAAAAAAACAGGCATTCAATGACTAAAAAACACTTTAACGGATCTTGTTTTTGCGGATGATATCACAATCTTAAACCCTACAAATATCAACAAACACAAGATATAACCAACAAACACAAGATATAACCAACAAACACAAGATATAACCAACAAACACAAGATATAACCAACAAACTATGCATTCTCGCAGACCAGCTTAGCCTCCAGATCAACACATCCAAATAAAAAATCATGGAACTTACCAGTTTAACAAACATCTCAGTAAACAACCAAATACTGGAAAAAGTTTCTAACTTTAACTACTTTCGCAGCCGAATGTTTATTGACAGAGACAATGAAAACAATAAATACACGCATAGCAGATGCAGGTAGCACATTCACTAAACTAACTAATATCTGGAAATCCAAAGATCTAGGAAGAAACACCAAGCTAAAACTATTCAACTCCTATATTATCCCAGTCAATCAATAATCAATCAATAAACCCATAACTCTTCAGGGTCGTACGGGTACCACATTGGATGCTTCAGCACACAGAGTCCTCCAGCGAATTCTATCCACAGCGATGCGGATGAGTGTGGAAATAATCTAGTCCTGTCCATTTCTTGATGTTGTCTGTCCATTTCTTTATTTTCCCCCTCTGCTTCATCCACCCTCGACAGTTCCCTGCAGTATTGTTTTTGACAAGGAATCGTGCCTGCTTACATGTCCGAACCATGCTAGTTTTCGTCGTTTCACTATTGAAAGCAATGGCTCCTGGACACCTGCACACATCTCTACTTTATATCTTACGTGCACATTGGTCTTATGTTCCCTATAGGAAATTCGTAGAATTCGTCTGTAGCATTTATACTCGAAAGCCTGTAATCTTCTCTCCATGTTCGCAGTCAGTGTCCAACTCTCACAACCATACAACACAACAGAAAGCACCAGCGACCTATACAGTTTGATTTTCACTCCAACGCTGATGTTGCTTTTCCAAATCACAGTTAGCCTTGACAAGGACGCTAAAGCCATCTCCAGCCTTATTTTTAGTTCTGCTTTGCATTTACCATCGCTGCATATACTGGATCCGAGGTATTTGAAGGTATTCACCTCTTCAAGCTTATGTCCATTCATCATGATATTAGTCTGGTTTTCTGTGCCTCTGCTGTTTACCAAGATTTTGCTCTTATCTGAATTGATTTCCATTCCGTACTTGCTGGTAACTTTTTCTAACTTTGATGTTAATTCTTGCAATGATTGTTCTGACCCAGCTATAAGATCAATATCATCAGCGAAACGCAAGTTGCAAATAGGGCGACCTCCGATCGATATAGACGTGTTGTAGTCATGCAATGTCTCTTGTATGACGTGCTCTAAGTATATGTTAAAAAGTACTGGGGACATTATGCATCCCTGTCGAACTCCCACAGTTGTTTTGAAGAACTCTCCAATTGTATTGTGTGACAAGACAGCACTATTTGCATTTTCGTAAAGAGCTTTAATAATGTCTATAATTGTGGTGTCAAAATTACATTTCCTCAGTATGTGCCACAGACCATCATGCCAAACACGATCAAAGGCCTTTGTAAAGTCAATGAAGTTGTGGTATAGATCACGTTGGTGCTGAATATGTTTTTAGATTAGTGTTAAATATTTGTTCAACAGTGCTTCTGTTTGCTCTGAAGCCAGCTTGTTCTTCTGCAATTATTTCTTCCGACTTGTGTTTTATTCTGTTAAGTAGTATTTTGAGCATCACTTTACTGGGGTGTGTTATAAGGCTAATTGTTCTGTAATTTGTACACACTTTCAAATTTCCTTTCTTGGGAATTGGTATTATTAGTGATTGTGTCCAATCAATGGGCCATTGTTTTGTGTTCCATATATTTTGGCATATTTTGGTCATAATATTTACCACATTAATGCCCCCGTATTTCAACAATTCTGCTGGAATGTTGTCTACACCAGGTGACTTCCCTCCTTTCAATGTTTGTATGGCCTCTTTTATTTCATCTACTAGAATTTCTGCATTTCCTATTTCTCTGTTGTTTAGTTCAGAATTCTGTAATATCGTGTAGTCAGGATTACACTTGCAGTTATACAGCTCCTTGCAATATTCTGTCCATCTTTTCACTATATCTGTTGAGTATCTTTCCATGTTTGTCTTGTATTGTAGATATCTTTGGTCTATTTGGCTGTGTTATCTTTCTTAGAGTGTCGTATGCTACCTTACTGTTTCCGCGTTTAATACCTTCATTGATGGTTTCGCATTTTTCCTCTAGCCACACTTCTTGTGCTTGTTTCATTTTCCTTCTGATGTTTTTGTTTATTTTGCTATATTGCCCTGACATTTCAGGGGCCTCTTTCTTAATCTTTTTCATTTCCCTCCGTTCGTCACACAATTTTAGGATGTCATCTGTTACCCAAGGTTTGTGTGTTATTCTTCTTGTCCCTAGTATTAACGTATGGAAGTGAAAGCTGGAAATTAACTCAAGCAACAGAACAAAAAATTAATTTAAACAGCTTCGAAAACAAATGTCTCCAGAAACTAGAAATAAAACACACCAAGAATATGTTTCAAACGTCATAAGAAAACGCAGATGAAAATATCTGGGTCACATTGTAAGACTAGATGAAAAAAACAATACCCCCTTATGTGGACACCTGAGAGTAAAAGAAAACAAGCAAGACTTAAATCAATCCTAAAAAACACCATACTTAAAGAAAGGGAAATAATATACTGCAAGGCCATACAAGAACTAAAATTGCATGCAGTGGCCTGCAACACATGGAGTATCAAAACCTCTGCCCTATGGGCCTCTGCCCTATGGGCCTCTGTGGTACGAAAGAAGCACTAATAAAATTGAGGTTTTCGCCACTTACAGGTAAAAGCGTTCTGCTTGGCTGGTTGTTTAGCGGATTACCGACAGAAGGTGTATGTTTAATTTGTGTAATCTATATATTTGTCTTTGTAGTTGCTCTTCTGATGATGCTACGAGTGTTTGGTCGTCTTTAAATAGCAATTCGTTGAAGTTATCCTTCAAATTATTTTCTTCCATTGCCTCTGCTACTTTGCAGATATGGTCGATGTTGGCCTATGTTATGAACAATTGGGGGGGGGGGTGATAGTACACATTACTGTCTCACACTTGAGTGAATTTGAAATTTATCAGATATACCTGTGCTCATTCTTACTGAGCATTGACTATTGGTGTAGGCCTATATGCTCTGATATATGTTTATCAGATGCTGGGGAACTCCATATGTATGTGGTTTTGTTCATAGTTGTGCTCTATCCACTCTGTCAAAAACATTCTCTTCATCCACGAAAGCCAGATATAGGCCTAAGTCCTGGTTATGTTCTATCACTCTTTCTGAAAGTTGTTTTAGAGTGAAGATTAAGTATCCCTTGATCAATGAAAAGTATAGGTCTAATTCAGTATTAGGTCCTATCCCATACCATCTCATTTAGGAATATGTGAAATAGACAATTGTGTTTACCTGTTTTATACTTATACCAAGTACCAATTACTATAGTTTGTAGTTGCTACCGATTAGAGGCATATGCCTTGTGTTATTTAGAGGCATAGGCCTATGTCTTGTGTTATATGTTGAGTCGTTATAGTTCATACATTTTATATAATATATTTTGTGAGCATATGCCTAAATGTCACTAGTAGGCTTAAATATTTTCTAAATATTTTAGAAATGTTCTAAGTATTCTAATGATTGGGAGAGGAAGGGGAGTTACAAACAGCCCCCCTTATCTACAGGCTTGCCTCTTTGTGGAGTATTCTTATACAGAGCATGGACATAAATTTTGGGACAAAATATCAAATGTTATATCTAGTTTATCTGACAAACAAAATGAACTTACTGACAGTTGATATTAGGCATATGCTTGTGTTACTTCTTTTCTAGTCACTACAATAGAGTTATTACAGTCATCTGTTACAGCTTTGTTACGACCTGCCGTAATAGAACTTTCTAATTGTGTATCCTCAGGTAGTAGTTTTTACAGTTATACCCTTTGTTACACCCTGCAGTAATTGAACTTTTTACTTTTGTAACCTCAGGGAGTCATCTACTGCTGACAAGTAACTTTGTGACCAATCTAGAAGAAGGTAGAAAGAAGCTAAG
Source organism: Meghimatium bilineatum (assembly GCA_034231615.1). Lineage (NCBI taxonomy): Eukaryota > Metazoa > Mollusca > Gastropoda > Stylommatophora > Philomycidae > Meghimatium > Meghimatium bilineatum. The sequence continues at coordinate 43,663,540 of CM067311.1, forward strand.
AGACAAGATCCTTGATGGTTCTGCATTGTCCACATTTTGTGCAATGCTCAAAGGTCAAGGCGTGTCTTCTACCATTGCCAATAGTATATGTAATCCTAAAATTGATATATGGACATTGTTGACCCCTTCTACAAATATAACTAACTTCCAATGTTTGGATGATGGTAAGCTTTGGAATAAAGTAAGAACATTTAGTGAGTTATGTTAAGAAATTATGAGGAATATTTTTCATGGAAAAAATGTCATCATTGAAACTAGTATCAATTAGCTTTACACAAAATTCTAAATCAAATAATAACGAAATTATGATACTAAATGTTTAATATCTCCAATTGATTGCTTCTAAAACTTTTCCATAATCACATAAATCAAAAATTTCACAATTTCACTCTGGTCATAAGTTTTGAGTGAACCATTATATAGGGTCTACTTCATGTCTGCTTCCTACAACAGTATATTAGATACTAGACAGTATTAGAGAAATCGGTGAAAACTTGACATGGTTTGGACATGCGTACCAACATAATTTATTGTCAAAAAGATATAGAGGGAGACAGTTGAAGGTGTAAGGAGCAGACGGGGGAGGGCCCAAAGAAAATCATGGAAGTTAATATGAAATACTGAATAGGTTAAGATTTTCCACACTCATCTGTATTGCTGATAATATAAATCGTTGGATGACTCTATATGTTGACATATCTAATGAAGTACCCTCGAGCTTGACTGGTGATGGATTTATGGATGGATGAATATTAGATACTCAATGTTTAGCAAATACTCTACACAGTGCTATGGCTAAGATTATGTTAGGGATGTGGTTTACTAAAACTTTGTAAAAAAATCTTTTACATTTATTCTGGAATTTGGTGGGACATTTTTTCAAGTGGGCGTGGTGGGGGGAACACTATTTCCCCATATGTTTTACTGTAAAAGGGAGAGGAAGTGGGGGTTACTATCTTAGTGGTCTTGTTTTTTTAGTAATCTTCTTCTCCTTTCATTGTTAAACTTCTTTAATCTTCTTCTGCTTTCATTGTTAAACTTCTTTAATCTTCTTCTGCTTTCATTGTTAAACTTCTTTAATCTTCTTCTGCTTTCATTGTTAAACTTCTTTAATCTTCTTCTGCTTTCATTGTTAAACTTTTTTAATCTTCTTCTGCTTTCATTGTTAAACTTTTTTGATCTTCTGCTTTCATTGTTAAACTTCTTTAATCTTCTTCTGCTTTCATTGTTAAACTTTTTTGATCTTCTGCTTTCATTGTTAAACTTCTTTAATCTTCTTCTCCTTTCATTGTTAAACTTTTTTAATCTTCTTCTGCTTTCATTGTTAAACTTTTTTGATCTTCTGCTTTCATTGTTAAACTTCTTTAATCTTCTTCTCCTTTCATTGTTAAACGTCTTTAATCTTCTTCTGCTTTCATTGTTAAACTTTTTTAATCTTCTTCTGCTTTCATTGTTAAACTTTTTTGATCTTCTGCTTTCATTGTTAAACTTCTTTAATCTTCTTCTCCTTTCATTGTTAAACGTCTTTAATCTTCTTCTGCTTTCATTGTTAAACTTTTTTGATCTTCTGCTTTCATTGTTAAACTTTTTTGATCTTCTGCTTTCATTGTTAAACTTTTTTGATCTTCTGCTTTCATTGTTAAACTTTTTTGATCTTCTGCTTTCATTGTTAAACTTTTTTGATCTTCTGCTTTCATTGTTAAACTTTTTTGATCTTCTGCTTTCATTGTTAAACTTCTTTGGTCTTCTTCTTCTTTCATTGTTAAACTTCTTTGGTCTTCTTCTTCTTTCATTGTTAAACGTCTTCTGGTTAGTAGTATATAGTTCAGAAAATGTAATGTGTTGTGCCATGGTTTTTTTGGTGCCGTAGAACGGACTGGTTCAATTCCCGTTAGTCTCAAGAATTTTTAAAAATTGTCCTCTGGCTTCCTACTTAAATTTACTTGTATAGATCTTTAATCATAGCCATTGAAAATGAATCATCATCCACATTAGTCTCACTCTCGCGTGTTATATCTCTTAATGAGTTCAAAACGTCAGCGCGATCCATTGCCCCATCGCCCTGTGCCACAATCGCGCACGATGCCAGTTGATCCGCTCTTTCATTACTCGAACGCCCACATGTCCCGGCACGAAAATAAATGTAACCACTTTCACGCTCACCTTTCTCAAGGCTCAATCCACTGTTTGCGAACGAGACCCACTTGTACCTTCTTAATCATACTCATAGTCACTCAAGATGCAGACCTGCGTTACCTTCTGTTTGCTTAGCCACTAAAATGCCTTGGTCACCGCCAGTCTCCATGGTCATACTATTCGTAGTGACCGTAAAGGCACCATTTTCCTCTTTTATCGCTTTACCTGCGCACTGAGCGGTAAAAGCCCAAGCCTTGCGAACATGCCTACATGCGAACATTACAGATCCATTAGTATATATAATCACATCCCCCTCTTTGGTATTCTCACTGATTAAAGCATGCACTTCTTTCTCCACAGCTGTGGGACACCATTCTCTGCATTCCCTGCTAAGTGATATTACTACTCTCAAACAAGTTTCGAAATCTGTGAGTAGACTTATCCATTCCGCACCTGCTGCCACATCCTGTAATCTGCACACGCTTTGTATTACATCCTCAGCACGTCCCATCCACGACCTTCCTCTCTTGAGTCTGCTGCCTTTAACTTTCTGTATTTCGGAATGCATCGGGTGTTCCTTATCTGCATGTATTTGAAGGTACGCCCGTGCACGGCAATACTGTAATCTGTGCTCAGCTGTTGGACAGTCAAGTAGGTATCGCATAGCTCTTGTCGATGTGTCTCTTGTGCATCGCAGAATGATACGCATTTCTGCATTCTGGACTCTATCCAGTCTTTCGATCTGAGTTTGGCTAAGAGTCAGAATTGCCAGTGCATATTCCACCACAGCCACAACCAGACTCTGGTACAAAAGAAATAATAATCTTTGCTCACACTGCGCAGCAGCCATAACCTTCATTGCTGCTAAGCCTTTGCCTGCCCTTATGATAATGTGGTCAACATGTTCCCTGAAACTCAGGCTTCTGTAAAAAAAACACACCCAGATATCTCATTGTGCTAGTTCTTTCTAAACTTTTCCATGATAACGAAACTTGTGACATGGGTGTCTTTACCATGTGATTGTTCAAGGAAAACCACGTCACGAATGCCTTAGACGGATTAACCACTGCTCCCGTATCTCGACACCAATTTGTCAGTCTGTCCAGCTCCTTCTGTAGTTCCACGACGCACTCTTCTCGATTTCTGCCCTGTCTATACACCAGGATATCATCGGCATATGACATCGTTCTGCCAACACCTGTGATTTAATTGCCAGCGATATGTAATGTGTATACATTGATAAGTACAGGATATAGAGGCGATCCTTGTGGCAGACCATGGCTAATAACCGTTGGTGCAGATATCCAGTTACCACACTTAAGAACTACAACCCTGTGCATCAGGGCGGCGCCAACCCAACGCATGACAAAAGGATTAACTGCAAGATTTAACAGCTGGTGCATCAAGATATCCAAGGACACCCTATTGTATGCATCCTCAAGGTCTATTGCGACCGCACATGTCTTCATGCGCGAATCGAACTCCTCAAAAACATCCTGCGCAAATATGGCTGTATTCTGCCATGTCTTTTTTCCTGGACGATATCCTCATAATAATGTTGGTAAACACTTATTTCTTTCAAGATAAAACGATACCTTCCAGGCCACAATTTTTCCAAAAGCTTGCCAATCGTATTCTGCATTGCTATTATTCTGTAGCCTTGTATCCTGGTGTGATCCTTCCCAGGTTTGGGTAGTGGAACTAAATAGCTGTGCAACCAGTCTTCCTTCACTGTGCCCTTTAGAAGGCTATTATTGAACATGTCCGCCAACTCTCCCAACTCCTCATCCGTTCTTCGACTAATGTCATCGTATCTAATGCCATCTGGCCCTGGTGCTGTGTTTTTTGTACTTTTCAGTGCCTTCCTGATTTCTTCAACTGTGATTAGCATATGGTTTTCCATGCTCAAGTTCTTACACGTGTCTGTGATCGTTTTCCTGATTTCTTGATATGCCTCCACATTTCTCTGACCAATTTGTGTGGTGTAGCGTGCCAGCAACGCCACACCTTTTGTCTCGTCCGTCTTCTGCCAGACGGTATCGTCGCTCTGGAAATCGGCAATAGTCACGCGTCTTGTCAGACCATTCATGGACTTGTATAACCGCCAGAACAATTTTAGTGACTTTTTGCGTGTGATCTCCTGGCAAAAGTCGTTCCATTTTGACGCCTTTGCAATATCTTTGAAGGTTTGGACTAAGATATCTTTCTTCCGTTTCCATTGTGCGACCTTCATGGGCTGATCCGCAACAAGTTTCCTTGCCCTTTGCCATAGTGATACTGCTTTCCGTTTCTCGCTCCATGCCCGTTGAACTTCTTCGTTCCACCAAATACGTAAAACACAGGTTCGTCTCAATGGGACACGATAGACTATATCTAAAACTAGTGGGTAATGATGGGCAATGATGAGCACACAAGAATTCATAAAAATTACAATACACAAATCACATTCAACGTTTCAACCAAAAGGTCTTTATAAGACACAAACAAAACATTAAAAGACGACGAATAGAAAAATTATCACAACGTCCAACGGAAATATGGAAATGATATGCCGGAAGGTCAGAAAGTACATAAAAACGTAAATATATGTGGAAACGAAACCAACAAAAAGATGAGTAAATGACGGAACAAAAAGAATAAAGACAAAGACCACACCAACCCAGTACTAGACATAAGAGTGGTCGGAATTGAGTCCAAAAGGCTTGAGTGTACCCAATTCGAAAATGAGACGATTTTCTAGAGCATACCTAGATCTATCATCGGTGGTGCAAGATATGATGGCGGTGATCTGAATATCCAACGCACCATGATGACCATCGCCGTTGAAGTGTGTGGCCACAGGAGTGGGTGTTGTGTGCTTGATGGCATGAAGATGGTTACAAAAGCGATCGCTCAATCGTAGGCCGGTTTCCCCGATGTACTGTTTGCCACAGCGTTTACATATGATCACGTAAATGACATTACGGGATTCACATGTAAAGGCCTCATCGATGGAGAAAGTGGCATTGGGAAATGAAATGGAGCGCATCTGAACCACGTAAGGACATGTAAAGCAACGGACACATGAGCAACGAACAGTGCCAAAATGGTCAGGAACAGAAGACTTAAGGTGGCTATGAACCAAGATGTCCTTCAGATTTCTATCGCTATAGAGATTTCTATTTCTATAAGCCACCAGAGGTAAGTCATGGAAAGCGTCACGGGTGTCAGGATCAGACTGGAGAAGAGAATAATGTTTGAGCATGATGCGTCGAACAGAAGAGTTATGGGGATGAAAGGTAAGAACAAGTTTAACCCTATCAGAGGAGGAGGAAGAACCCTGAGAGTTAGTCAAGGTATCGAGGCGAGACAAATGGCGCACAAGGAGCCAAGCGGATGAAAGAATGCTGTCAGGGAACGATCGTCTACGGAAAAACTCAATCATCTCAGAGGACTTGTCGAGAAAATCGTCGTAATCGCTACATAAGCGACGCAGGCGAAGAAGCTGGGAGTACGGTAGAGAGTTGCGACAAGCAGGAGGATGAGAAGTGTAGAGAGGAAAGCCATGTGCATCAGTAGGTTTATAGTAAACGGATGTGCTAAGGTAAGGGGGATGAATGGTGACAATGATGTCAAGGAAGTTGACAGAAGTAGTGGAGATATTAGATGTAAATTTAATAGCAGGGTTGAAACTGCCGATGAAGAAGTTGATGAAACGAGACAATTCCACTTCGGACATGTCGGTGATACCTATCCCATCGTCAATGTATCTATGGAAAAGAGATGGGAACGGGCCATCATAGGTAGACCAAACTAAATGTTCCAGATGTCCCATGAAGAGACACGCATAGCTATGTCCCATTTTGATTCCCATGGCAACGCCACTGATCTGATCGAAAAAGTGTCCATCAAATTCAAAAGAGTTTTGTCTTCTGACCGTACCTATCGTCTGTTCTTGCTTGATGTCTGTTCTATGTACACTTCTATACCCCATGCAGATGGTCTCAGGGCTCTACAGTTCTTTCTTGACAAGAGTCCCCACCCCTCTGTATCCACTTCTACTCTTATCCGCCTTGCTGAACTGGTGCTTACGCTCAACTTTTTTGAATTGAAGAAATCAGAGGTTCTGAAAAAAAATTGCGTTTGAAAAAATGAACTATTAAAGGAGATAAAAATTCATGTAATATTTTGGACATATGAAAAAACATAGCACCTTAATGAAGACCTTACTTGAAAGTAGAGTTGAGGAAAGGCAGGCAAGAGGTAGTCAGAGATACACGTGGAAGGGAAACATCATGAGATAGGCAGGATGCAGTTCACTCCCAGTGCAAGATACAGATGTTGGAGGTTCATTGCATCCGACCTTTGTTGTGGAGAAGGAACTTGATGATGATGATTTTCTTTGATTATGGTATCTCCGAGGATAGGTCATTCTGAAATCCTAAACTACTGATTTTTATCTACAAAATTATAATCAAATGAAAAATACAATTTTGCTTATTTGTTGCTAGGTTACATTAAATGTATTGATGCCATGGATATTGCTGTTGTCACGCACAGACTAGGCGGGGGAAGGAATGTACCTGGTGAGAAGATCAACTGGGCAGTTGGTATTGAGTTGCTTGTGGATATAGGTGATAAGGTCAGCAAAGGTAGGTGTCTAAACATATGACTAATTGTATGTTGTCTCTAATCAATATTTTCCTACAGTGAATCTTTAGTACTATCTGTCAATCATTTATATATATCGATATGCTGTGTCCCTTGTTTGCCTTTCAGCGTTAGGGGTAGAAGAGTTCATTGGAGATGGCCTTTTTTGTGTGATGTTTGTAAGCTTGTTCTTGCAGTTTCTTTGATTTTTGTGGTCCATCTTTTACATAGTCTCTCTCTGGACTTATAGCAGTGATGTCTATGTGTCATGGCCATCTGTTGCATGCTGTCTGTTGGTAGTTAGGAAGCATGTGAAAAACACTTGATCTGTTGTTTTTTTTATGTGTTCCAATACTGGTAATGTTTTGGTTATCTGTCTGATGTTATCGTTTCTAATTCTATCTCTTAATGACACTGAGTATTCTTCGTAGACATGTCATTTCTACTGCCACTATTTTTCTTTTGTCTTGTGCTGCCATTGTCCAGGTTTGGCAATGGTAGCACATTGATGGGATAATAAGAGTATTGTATAATGCAACTTTAGTGTCTATGTTTACATTTTTATTCTTAAAAATATGTGTCATAATGTTTATTGTATACTCTGACAAACTGTTTCTTTTCTATTTGTTGTTATACTACTTGTAGCATTGCATTTTTCCATTTCCAACTTTTAACAAGGTTTCAGTAGATTATGATATAATTTCATATGTAATAAAAAATAATAATTGTGCTTGTTATTTATTATCTTTCCATAAACTATCTCTATCTGTTTCTAATGTTTACTTATTTATTGTGTTTTGTCCCAAAATGTAGCTGATCAATCTGCTACACATTTACTTAATGTAAATCTAGTATAAATTGACATTTCTATTAAAAGACAATTATGAAACAAGGAATGTCTATGGTATTTCCTGATTTTAGATGGGAAACAAAGACTAGTAACATAGATCTGCCAGGTATGTTGAAAGAGTTGGCTAAGGATATTGCCATAGGGTTGACTACACAGTAACATTCAAAAGTCAGTGACTCAAAATGACCATGCTAAAGTCAGATGTTTGAGACAAAAGGAGCATATGTCACAGCCAATCTGTAAAATATGGCAAAATGCATTATCTTATTCTGACATTACATGATGCTAATTTGCATAATTGTGATAATGATCCAAGTAGGAGAAACATAAAACATAACAGGCAGAAAGAATTATAAAGAATCCCTTAGAAATTAATGGTGTAGGATAATGTTAATAAGAAAACTGAAGGAACAAAAATGGCTGAAACATGAATTTTGTTCAGTACATTCCTGGATTAATTAATTTAAATCTGGAAAATCATAATACCTAGAGCATTGCTACTTACTGAGTGTATATGCCAATATATGTATAACAATTGAAACATGTAACTTCGTGCATATGCTGTATGTCATCAATAAGTGAAACTGACATAGCCTTTCTAATGGCATTTATAAAATGTTAAGCAATTGTGAGCATTGATTTCTGCTTTTGGCTTGGAAAGACTGGTTCTGAAACTTTTGAAATGCTACAAGCAACATTTGGAGGGCCATGTATAAGTAGATCTACAACACCTGAGAGATATTTTCCATTTAAAAAGTGTACACATATTATTTGATGAAGACCATATCAAGGCAGACCATTCATTACCAACACTGCATGATGAGATTATGACAAATGTGCAAGAAATCATATGCTCTAGAGATGTCTGACTACCAGAGAAGGTTGCTGAAGATATTGGAACATCAATAGTGCCATAAAATCAAACTGAAGATTTTTGACACTTTGTGCAAACATCTCCCTGAAACCTGGCAAACAGGATTTTGTATCATGACAATGCCCCTGCACACAGTCTGTAACCATAAACATGTTTGTTATGAAACACAGCATTACTTCCACAACTTCTATACTCACTTGATCTTGCTTTTTGGACTTTTTCTTGTTTATACAACAATGAAAGGTTGAAGATTTGATGACATTGAGGAGATGCAAGATTGGCCTAATGTGATGAGAAAAATGACTATTCTGAAAAGTACCTTCCAGGGGTGCTTCCTTCAGTGGCAGAAGTAATGAAACAAATGTATACAATCACAAAGGGGCTACTTTGGAAGGGATAGAATCAATAAGTCTGTAAGAATAACGGCTTCTCAAGGGGGGAAAATTCAGTCCCACATCCCACATAGCATGACAAGTGGACAGTGTGCACAACAGAATACTTCTCCAGTTATGGCCTAAGACGATCAACTTAAGAAATTATAGAAACCTATAGAAATTATTTAGCTAAATAAATTCATGAACTGACTATGTACCAACAGTTATCCCTCATCCTCTCATCAAAAATCAACTGAAAGGAAATTTTTTTCCATATGTTCTCTGTGAATCATATGACTTCCAATTAACTACTCTTCTTAAAAAACTTTTAACAACATAACAGGCCAAGTTTGGGTTACAGTTCACCATGACAATGCTATCCCAGACACAGTTAAAGAACGTCTGGAGAAGGCACTTGTCCTTTCAAGTGATCCAGTTACGCCAAGAGGATCACGGATACGTCTTTTAGTAGAGTAGCAGTAAAGGCCTACAAAGTTTTCAGTTGCAAGTAATAAATATTCTGCTAGTTTCCCTATATTTTCTTATATATGTGATCATTTCTTTTTCCAGTCTTGCCATTAATGTCATCAATAAATCCACGTTTTAGCTAAGTGGCTAATTTACTTAAGCATACACGTTTAAAGTGGTTAGTGTACTACCTTAAAGTGGTTAGTGTACTACCTTAAAGTGGTTAGTGTACTACCTTAAAGTGGTTAGTGTACTACCTTAAAGTGGTTAGTGTACTACCTTAAAGTGGTTAGTGTACTACCTTAAAGTGGTTAGTGTACTACCTTAAAGTGGTTAGTGTACTACCTTAAAGTGGTTAGTGTACTACCTTAAAGTGGTTAGTGTACTACCTTAAAGTGGTTAGTGTACTACCTTAAAGTGGTTAGTGTACTAGCTTTCCTGTATGGTGATCCAAGGTTCAATTTATACTTTAACTGGAAATGTTTTAAAAATCACCAACCCAGATAGGTGTTCCTCATAGCCAATAGGTTAGAGTGTTAGTCTCACAACCGTGAGTTCCAGGGTTCAAATCCTGGTAGAGTCTGTGGGAGGTAAATAAAAATACTCACCCTTTACATGATGTGGTGACAGGAAGGACACGTGACCTTAAGTAATCGTAACATTTAAGACATATTATTCCATGTTTTTTTCCTATTGTTTACTTCCACCATTTTGAATTGACAAGAACTACCATTAAATAAATCATTACACTGATTTCAGTTAAAGCAAATTAGTATAGGTCCTATATTTTATGTTGACCTGAGTAAGACTATTAAGAAGCTATATCTTTCCAGTGGTGAGATGTGGGCAATGGCATCTGCAATGAAAAAGAAAATGTTGACATTCGAAATAAAATACTATATAAAGGTCTTAAGATACCATGAACAGAAATATAAACCATTGAATATGTCAACAAAGATCTGAACATAGAGGAAGAATGGCTCCTAAAACAAGTAAATAATGCAAACTTTATATTTCGGATATATAAAGACACACAATAGCTTAAAAAGATTAATCGTGGAGGGTAAAGTTCCAGGGTAGAGAACAAGAGGCAAACATAGACTACAATGGACACATGACATTGAAGACCTTCTGAACATAACACTGGAAGAAGCTGGGCAGCTTGCACAAAACCAAGAGTCTTACAGAGTGGCAGTGAGGACAACGTTCTATAAAGGACATGTCACATAGAGAGATCTTAGCAAGTAGACTCCTAAACTTCTACGTTATTAGTCTATGATTATGGTCCTGAAATTTTTCAAGTTTTATCAATATCGGCTACCAATTGTAATGGATAACTTTTCTACGAGTTATCTATTACTGAAAGATCACGTTTTAAAGGCAAGAATAATTTATGGAACAGTAATTGTACATTGAAATGGATTTATACAAAATATCAAAAACAATAAGAAATAATAGAATAGGCCTTATGTCAAGGAGAGAGAATAGTAGATGGCAGAGGGATGGGGTGGGGACACCTGTTTCTATAGTCAGTATTTTTTCTAATAGTAACATAAATGAGGATTTCATCATTTAGGAAAATGATCATAATTCTGCAACAATTATCCTAATGCTGATAATGTTTTGATATGTTATGCACAAAAGATTTCCAGTCTTTTGGACTCCAAACACCATCGAGTCGAATGGTTGCTGGAACAGAGGGCGGAGCACTTAGGGAAATGTCCCACATGCTGTGAGGCTAGTTTCTAATCAAGAATCAAGATTTCCAGTCTTACGTATAGTGGTCAGGGGCATGTAACTTACCGTAAGCGTTAATGAGAGAAATGGCTAGATCATCACAACATAAGGAAATAGATACCACATCCCCTGGGAAAATAAAGACATCTCGTGTGACCAGATCATGCCTAGGTATGCTCTTGGTGAATGAAAAATACAAACCTAACAGTATTCCCCAATACCCTTTAAAAGCATGAAAACGGGAACTTTACTTTTTACTTGTCATTAATATCATTTTCTGTAGTCCCAGAAACTACACTATTTCATAATTTTCCATACATAGTCCAGGATACAACCTTACTTACCAGGCTCAAGTAACTAAGTCGCATACATTAGCCAAACTCACATAGTGCTATATACTCATATCTATATTGGTTTAACCAATCAATGTGTAAACTTATTGAACAACCCTCGTATATACACAAAACTGAATCCCTTACTCATGTAAAAGGTAAAGGTATGTCCCATGGCAGCAACCTGCCATTGGGGATGAAGATAACTTTTCATGTACTAAGCCGCAGCAACTATTAGGTGGGGTGGCCAGTTCCCTTCCTTGCTGTCTTTACCTCCCCTCACTCATGCATCAGGTACTTATTTACAGCTGAGTCGACTGGAGGAGTGGTAGTGTCAAGCGAGAAATCACAACCTGGACTTTTTTGTCTGGACGTAGTTTCGAGCCTGGCACGCTGTAACCCAGTGATAGAAAGCAAGCTCACTATCAACTAGGCTACTGCGCTCCTTATGTAATGGGTCCTCAATTCAGATATGGTTAGGTTATAGCTAGTGATTGTTATTGCTGTAGCCAGTTTGTTTGTTTGTTTTTCGTTCGCTCCATTGTAACCATCACGGATATCCGTGCGATTTCCGCCGGGAGCGTGATTACGTTGTGCCACCGTTATGCGCCTTGTAGGCCTAGCACATCCGATTTCGGCATGCCTTGACAATTCGGGTGGGCTACCCTTAGCCTGTGACAGCCTCTATATCTGTCTCCAGGCACGCGTAGTGAAGACTCTTCGCCCAGACGATTTTCTTGCTCTCGTCTCACTCGAACGAGGTTTCCACCGTCTATGAACTTGCCTCGTGTAATTGGACGTGCTGTGCCTGTGCCCATTGGGTACTGAACCGTTTCTCATCCATGAGCCTGGTTCCTTAAGGGGAAGAACTCAACAGAGGAGTTGGACCCTGGCTCTTTCGCCCTCTTAGCCGAGGTGTCATTCACCGACATCGTGTACCCCTTGTCCAAGTTCGAGTCTCACACCACGCGTTTGAGAGCAAGGCGTTCTCGAGCTGAGCGTCCTTGTCCCAATAGCGCCTGAGCCCATCAGGTACTGAACCCTTTCTCTCTTCAAGTGTATTTCCGGTGTAGGAAAACCAGACAGTAGAGTTGGGCCAGGGCTAAATCGTTGTCCCTTTTGTGCCTGAGCGAATCGAGTACGGAACCCTTTCTCTCTGCAAGTTACTTCCGGTATAGGAAACCTTGACAGTAGAGTTGGGCCAGGACTGCCATCGTTGTCCCTTTCTTGCCTACACCCATCGGGTACAGAACCCTTTCTCTTTGCAAGCATATTTCCGGTTTAGGAAGGCTCGACATTAGAGTTGGGTTAGGTCTTTTGCTTTACCAAACGCCGATGGATGGGTCTGGGTCTCTGCCTGTTAGGAACTCTGGTAACTAGAAGTCCGTCTCGAGCTGACGGAGCTTGTAGTTCCCTTTCCTAGGGACTTTTCACTTTCTATTTGCAGTTCGCGCTGCCCTCTAGCGCTGTTCTGCCCTTTCATTGTTTCATTGTACTCTGTATGAAACATATTTGTCTCTCGCCATGCATTTACCTTTACGTGCATTTTACATTGGCCGCCCCTCCAATGTTCGGACTGGACTGACTAGCTTCACTGTATGTCAACGGTGTCGCTATATGTGGTGATGCTGGTGGTGTCGGAGATATTGTCTGTCTCTTGTGCAGTCAAATCTCTTTCTATCTGCTACCTCCACATTCTCGGACACGATCCCCAAATGATTTGGCCAGAATCAGCACGAGCTGCTGTATTTCTGTTTCCAGGGTGCACCACGTGGAGGTACATTTGGGATCTTGGTTATCTGCTAACCCTGGGTCCGCCTAGAGCAATGCGTTCCCTTTGCACCCCGCTGTAGCCAGTGATTATGTTGCAGCAAGTTAAAGTTATATTGTAGTCAGCGATTATTAGCTGGTGGTTACTGTAGCCAGTGCATGTTATATTGCAGTCAATAATTGTTATATTTCAGCTGATTATTGTTGTAGTCAATTAATGCTATATTGTAGCCAATGGCTTATTTTGCAGCAAGTGATTATATTCTAGCTAATTACTCAATGATTGTTGCAGTCCATGATTGTTATATTGTAACTATCTATTGATTGTTTTATATCCAGTGTGTACAATTGTGGCAAGGAAATTATCTGCCACAGTTGTACTTTCCCACAAACAACAGAGAGGTGCAGCAACACAAGTCCTAAACTGTTATCAGCATTACCTGCAATGAACAGCTGCTAATATTATATCCAGTGATTGCTATGTTGTATACAATGATTGTTTTGCTATGTTGTAGTCAGTGATTGATATTTTGTAGATAATAATTGTTATCTTATGTTGTAATCAGTGATTTATTTGTTGTAGACAATGATTATTTTGCTATGTTGTAGTCAGTGATAGATATGTTATACATTGATTGTTTTGCTATGTTATAGTCAGTGATTGATATGTTGTAGATAATGATTGCTTTGCTATGTTATAGTCAGTGATTGATATGTTGTAGATTAATGATTGTTTTGCTATGTTATAGTCAGTGATGGTAATGTTATAGACTGATTGTTTTACTATGTTGTCAGTGATTGATATGTTGTAGTCAGTGATTGATATGTTATAGACTGATTGTTTTACTATGTTGTAGCCAGTGACTGATATATTGTACACAGTTATTGTTATGTCATACATGTGATTCTCTTGAAAACGCTATTGTTATTTTGCTGTTTCATGATAAAGTATTTTTTGTTATAGCACAGTAATACAATCAATAATCAATGTTTTAGGGATCAATTTCACATCTACTTTCTATCTCCAATGTTTTAGATATCAATTCCACATCTATTTTCTATCTTCAATGTTTTACATCAGGATTATTGTTGACTCTGTGCCATACCACAGTGTTAACTATCTAATATTTTCTTATGCTGTCATTGTTCTTGTTGTCAATCTTGTATGTTCTAACTATGTTCTCCAGACCTCCATGTTTCATAATGTGTCCAAAAACAAATAGTAACTGTTTCTTTCTGATATTATAATCTCTGTCTCGCATTTGAATCAGCGCCTCCTCGTTAGTTTTTCTAGCTGTAAATGATATTTTCAGCATTCTTATATAGAACTGTTGCTTATAGTTTTCCACTATCCTATTTCTTTATTGTCAAAGTCTCACATTCATACTTTTAAAAAACAATACAAATACAATTATCACAATACTTGAAGAACAGTACATTCAAAACTTTATTTCCAAGTATCATAAAAATTCACTTGTGATCAACAAAACTGACAAAATTGAATTGTTTACTTTATACAAAATCTCATTCTTTCTTTCGTGTTAACTTGTGCACACATTCTATCTTTCAGCTTAACTGTCTGTACAAGTTAGATATTGTGGAAAGTGTTACAGGAACATGAGACAGATAAAACCAGATTTTTTATTATCTCATTGTATTCTTCAATCATGCTTCTTCTTTTTCTGCATACACTCCAAATTGTACATGCAGAAAAAAATCTTTTCAAAGAATTTGTTCTAGGAGATAATCTTATTCTAAAGATGTGATCTGACAAAATAATAACTGATGGGCTGTGGCATAAATGAATGAATAAAAAATAAATCTTCTTGTTTGCAGTTTTATATTCTACACAGCGAGAAATACATGAAAATTAGGTCATGTAATATTTTACGGCTGAAAAAATAAACTGCATCAATAAGGTGTGAAAACAGCTACTCACCATACATAGAAATAAGAAGAGGGATAAGACAAGGAGGCATTTTATCACCAAGCCTATTTAATATCTACACAGAGAATATCTTATATGCAGATGACACTGTTCTTTTAGCAAAAAGTGAACATGAACTACAAAGACTAATAGATCAAGTCAATAAATCAAGTAATGAATATGGATTGGATATAAAAATCTAAAAACCATGATAATCAGCAAAGACACAGAACAAGAGCTGAACAAAAACATACATGGAAACTACAAGTAAAGCATTATCAATATCTTGGACACATGTTAAAAGGAGAATAGGAATGGCTAAAAGTACCTTCAATGACATGAGGAAAATATTAACATCTAAACAAATTACAAAGAAGTTACAAATGAGAATTATAAAATGCTACACCTATTCTATATTAAAGACCTTACTTGAGGATAAAGTCAAAGGGAAGTGAGCAAGAGGTAGGCAGAGATACAAGTGTGGGAGAGTAACATCACAAGATGGACAGGTTACAGTCTAGAAGAGTGCACCACCAAGACGGGATGTTGGAGATCCGTTTAAGCCAACCTACGTTGCGGAGACGGCACTTGATGTTGATGATCTTGACAAAAGCCTCATGGTCAAAACATTGAATCTGTGCATTTATCTTATTTGTACAATATAATTTTAACCATTTTTAATTTCTTCTTATCGCTTTGTGTTGCCGGGCCCGAAAGGGGAGCAAAGAATAGCAACACTGTTTACCTTCCACGCATGTCGTAAAAGGTGACTAAGGAGGTTATGGGATGGAGTTGGCTGTCCCATCCCATATAGGGTCAGTGACCGAAAGCCATGCTGAAGTCAGATGTGTCCGGCCAAAAGGTACAGATATTGCAGCAATGCTGTAAACCATGACACAATGCATTCCGTTCGCTAATCTGTAGGAGTTTGAGAACGAATGCAGAAGAAGAATTTCTTCTTATGAGCAACCAATACACCAGCCTGACCACATGCACTTTACAAGACAGTTTGTATGTTTTGTAAGCCAAATCAACATTTAAAAAAATGAAGCATTCTGTGCATTCTGAATGTACATGCAAATCATGTGTTAGTCAAATAAATTTTTTTAGATGTGAAAATGGACTAAATAAAAAATTTCAAAGTGAACCGCTGGCTACTGAGATGTTGTTTTTAAGAATAATGCTGAAAATACCATGAACAGCTAAGAAAATGAATGTAGGGATACTAAGATGTGTTAGAATATGAAGACAAATTATAGCAAAAATTGGAGGCAGGCAGTCAAGATTTATAGAGCATGTAATGAGAAGAGTAAAACGTGAACATTTAGTCACCACTGGAAAGATCAAGAGGAGAAAAGGAAGGAAGACACACATAGAAGTTGTTGGATAAGTTGTAATCATGGCACGGGATAATGTCACCAACTTAACTGATTAACAACACAAGAGATAGAGGCGCTGTGGAGAAATATGGTCATCTAAGCCAGAAGGAAATCAAGGGCTAAATGGGTCGGCAGTATAAAATAAATAATTATGTAGAATGAAGATAATGCTGGGGGTTAATATGAATACTTACAAAGTAAACTAGAAACAAGAGTGACAAGGGTAAGAGAGGAAAGTGTCTTCTTTGGACAAGATCTGAAGATGACATAATTACAATATGACTAGGATTTTAAATACTCTTGGATGTCTGGTGGAAAGAAGAGTGGAGCACTTATAGGAATATCTCCTGTGCTATGATGCTGATTTCTAATCAAGAATAAATAATACAGATTAATACAATAACATTCTCACCACAATCTCTGCAACACAACAACTTAAGTGTCCCATAAAACATTATGGCTTAAGTGGCTAGACAACACAGACTTCGTACAGGAAAATGATCAAGTTAACAATTGTGTGTCAAAAACAGTTTTGGAAAAATCTAGTGCACAGAACAATGGCTGAAGAATAACAAATATGATGAAGGAATAAATTAATATGTTTGAATAATGTAAAATTCGTAGGTAAGAGTGAGTAACAATATATGGCATGCTTAAGATTGAAGCTTAGATCAGCCAATTATCAATCAAAGTTCATTGATTGTTGAGAGTTCCTTATGATATTGATTATGAAAATTTTTTATAAATTTATAGTGTCATTTGGGGGAGACACATTTTTAAGCACAGCCCAGTCTAATTTGACTGATCAAAGTCTGTGATGTAAATGAAAGACAAGGACAGACTGTGTATTTTTATGTAGGAACATTGTTGTTGATACTTATATTTTTTTTATATCACAAGACCAGGTGATGTTTTGACTAGAAAGCCTTAATGATATGTCATGAAGGCTTTCTAGTCAAAACATCTGTTCTTGTGTTTTGTTGTCCGTATGTTATAAAGTTGACTGATTTGTGTTTCAGATAGTCTTTAAAAAAATAGACAGCTGCTCTCAAAAGTCTCTGGAGTGAATCAGTTAATAAGCATATTTATTTTGAAGAATAAAAAATGGGTTTATTTATTTCATTAATTATTATTATATAACATGATGTTAATGATCCAATTCCTCAACAAACATCCATTCCATGAACAACTCCTATTGTTCAGTGTTTTCCCAGCCAACTGACCATCACAGATCATTTCCAGTATGACATACATTCTTTTCAGGAACCCACAACACTATTTCTACAAGTAATTATTCTGACAATTCACATCTATAATGCAGAAGTGGACTAGTTCTACATAATACTGAAATGATCCCTATAATATAATACATTTTAAATACAGTAATATAGAATTATTAAGTGTTTTGGCTGTCATAATGAAATGAAAAGTCATTGAAATCTTCAAACATGATTAAAACAAATTAGATAATAAATAATTTCTTATTAAATAGAGTGAATCGCCATGTTTGAATGAGGCAATCAATAGAGTTACACAAAAAATTACCTTATTTGAATGATAAAATCAGTGGTGTATTTATCATCAAATAAAATCAGTGGTGTATTTATCATCAAGTGCTGTTTCTACAGCAAAGGTTGGCTGCAATAGACCTCTAACATTTGTCTCTTGCTTTGGTGATGCACTCTGTAGACTGTAACCTGTCCATCTCGTGATATTTCCTTTCCACTTCCTATCTCTGTTTGCCTCTACTTAGCCTCCCCTAAACTCATCCTCATGTATGGGTCTTCAACAAGGTGAAATGAATTATTATAATAAAGTTCAAGAATAAATGACCTTGTTTAAATGAGAACATCAATACCTTCTAAAGATAAGATTCATGAACTGAATGTGATCTCACTTCCATAAGAATAATTAATAGTTTAGTAAAGCAGATATAAGAAGTGGATCACAATATTTAAATGATAGTCAATAGTTTCATGGACAAGGCAGACACCTACATGACATGATGGTTCAACATGATTTCACCCTAAACTAGAGCACACAACAAAATCACATAATGGCTAAATCTGATTTCAAGGACAAGACAGACTTTCATATGACAATATCAGTAAACATAATTTCATTAAAAAAATAGCACACTACATAATAACATAATGGCTAAGTCTGATTTAAAAAATAAGACGGACATTCAAATGACATGACAATTGTACAGATTTAAGGCACAAATGCTTGACTTCATTACTACAGGTTGTACAGAAATGACTTGATCTACCTTAGAAAATATAAGCATGTTCTAAACAAGATTCCTTCTGTTTGTCCTGTCTTCAAACATGTTAGTCAAAAAGACACTAAGCAACATCCTCTAAAATCAGTTAGAACTGATATCTTCATTTATTCCTTACTTCTCCTTTTATTGTGTTCAACCTCTTTCTGCTAAATATGTAGCAACACAATTTAGAAACAACATAGAAGTTTCAGTAATGATTAAATATTTTGTCCCCAACAAGTCTTGGTACTCAATATCATTCTGGGTAGTCGGGAGAATCAACCATAAAAGGAATTCAGCATCATACTTAAAATAAATATAGTTTACTGCAACTATGTTTTGACACAACCTTCTCTATTGTAATAATACAATTTACTAAAAATGCCAGTATTAGAACATATCAAGAGACAACAGATCAAGTGGTTCTCACACACTTCCAGATTACCATCAGACAGCATGCCACAGATGGCCTTGACACATAGACATCATGGCTATAAAGCCAGAGGCAAACCATGTAATAGATGGATCACAGAAATCAGAGGCCATGGGAACATGCTTACAAACAGCAAAACATCTCCCAGAGAACTCTTCTACACCTGATGCCGCAAGACAAACAATGGCTGCAGTGTATAGATAGATAGACTAAAAATGCAAACATAATGCAACAAATTGAAACAAAGTACCAAATGTCAGTAACTATCCTGTGACAACATGATTTATGAATGTCAGGCTAGAAGAACGACTAAATCATCATGAATGTTGGAGTAGATGTAATATATCATGTAAAGACTTATTACTTATATTTGATTTAACATTGTGACAAAAGTCACATATAAATGTCTGCCTATATATCTCATGCAACAGTTCATTTATGCTTCAGTCTAACAACAACATTGTGTTTCTGTTTATATATCTAATAATAACAAGTCAATCCTTAGTTACAAGACTAAACATTGACACTCATCTCTAGTTACAAGACTAAACATTGACACTCATCTCTAGTTACAAGACTAAACATTGACACTCATCTCTAGTTACAAGACTAAACATTGACACTCATCTCTAGTTACAAGACTAAACATTGACACTCATCTCTAGTTACAAGACTAAACATTGACACTCATCTCTAGTTACAAGACTAAACATTGACACTCATCTCTAGTTACAAGACTAAACATTGACACTCATCTCTAGTTACAAGACTAAACATTGACACTCATCTCTAGTTACAAGACTAAACATTGACACTCATCTCTAGTTACAAGATTAAACATTGACACTCATCTCTAGTTACAAGACTAAACATTGACACTCATCTCTAGTTACAAGACTAAACATTGACACTCATCTCTAGTTACAAGACTAAACATTGACACTCATCTCTAGTTACAAAGACTAAACATTGACACTCATCTCTAGTTACAAGACTAAACATTGACACTCATCTCTAGTTACAAGACTAAACATTGACACTCATCTCTAGTTACAAACCTAGCAATACAGTCAGACCCAAAATAAATAACACAGTAAGTCCCGTTTACGATGATGACCTTTCAGGAATTAGGTCAGTTTAAATTGCAGTGACACATAACCATTACGTTTCACCAAAATTTTACTTGTCTGGTCAGATTAAATGCAGAAAGTGCCTTGCACATTTGCACTAACTCCCTCTTGGCTCTGTTATTTCCATGGAAAGTCCCATATTATAATCTTAGCAATAACAGTATATCCCCACGTTACAAGCCTAGCAATAACAGTATATTCCTAGTTACAAGCCTAGCAATAACACAGTGAGCTCATAATTAAACAGAAAATCTCAAATACATTGTACAATAGACAACTCAACATTCAACTAATAAAATGCTTTTTTACCAAGGACAAAATATACATTTCTGAGATCAGTTCTGATAACCTAGTTATATGGATATCATATTTATGCCATTTCTTCAGATTTGTTATCATTTGTAAATTATTCTCCCATGATCTAGTGCTAAAAATGGCTAGAATATCCAAGTTAGTACAAATATGTATATTTTTATGTCCGTTTCCATGCTTATCTAAGTTTATCTTTTACAAATCATTCTGAAAGATAAGTTTCAAATCTAGAGGAGGTACAGCGTGGCTAATTGTGGTCATAGGTACACTGCTGCAGAAAGTGGGAAGTCTTCTACTTCAAAGGGGACTGACTCTCTTACCACCTCTAAGACATGATATACAACTCTTCAACACACTTAAATCTTATCATATGTGCTCAGTGAAGCAAACATTAAATCTTATCATATGTGCTCACTGAAGCAAACTTTAAATCCAACCAGGCGAAGATTGTAACACGAGTAATGAAGTTTTGCTAATCACTGAAAACTTGTGTGCTTCGAGTGTGTGATTAGCAAAACTTGTGTGTTTCCAGTGTGTGATTAGCAAAACTTGTGCGTTTCCAGTGTGTGATTAGCAAAACTTGTGTGTTTCCAGTGTGTGATTAGCAAAATGTGTTTCCAGTGTGTGATTAGCAAAACGTGTGTGGTTAGCAAAATGTATTTTTCCAGTGTGTGATTAGCAAAACGTATGTGTTTCCAGTGTGGTGATTAGCAAAACTTGTGTGTTTCTAGTATGTGATTAGCAAAACTTGTGTGTTTTCCAGTGTGTGATTAGCAAAACTTGTGTGTTTCCAGTATGTGATACCAGTGTGTGATTAGCAAAACTTGTGTTTCCAGTGTGTGATTAGAAAAAGTTGTGTGTTTCCAGTGTGTGATTAGCAAAACTTGTGTTTCCAGTGTGTGATTAGCAAAACTTGTGTGCTTCCAGTGTGTGATTAGCAAAACTTGTGTTTCCAGTGATTAGCCAAACTTGTGTGTGATACCAGTGTGTGATTAGCAAAACTTGTGTGTTTCCAGTGTGTGATTAGCAAAAATTGTGTGCTTCCAGTGTGTGATTAGCAAAACTGTGTGTTTCCAGTGTGTGATTAGCAAACGTGTGTGTTTCCAGTGTATTATTATAAAACTTCAGACCCTGTTCCAAGCTTCCCAAGCAGATTACAGTAGATTATATCTCCCAACACATTTCCTGTTTCCAATGCTTGTTAAAGGCCTTTTTTCTCTAAATCACATTTATGTCACAGCACAACATAAAACTGCTCCGCTTTGTGTTTACTTCTTGCACAATTTACTTCAACCAAGCTTGTCTTCTAGCAAAGGAAACTTTTATTACATCATAACCACAGCCATGTTATTTATAACTTCTTAACTAGAGCCCAGCTTTTATCTTTAAAATGACTTTGGTACTACTTATCTTCAAAGAAAGTTGGCTTTTTGATGAGTTATTTTGTCTTTCCATTTTGGAAAAAAGGTATTTCTGCGGTTGCCATCATTCTAAAAATTCAAGTGGATTGGATCTCTTTTGTAGCATTACAATGATCCTACTAGATTTCCAGTAGGGTGTAGTCAAGAGAAAGAAGATGCATTGTGTCATTTTAATTGTGCCAATGGCCCGACTTCAGTAGTAATATTTTTTTCCTTCAGTGTTGAACAAGGAGCATAGGGCAGCTACCAAAGGTCTCCAGTTTGAGCAATGTGATGCTACTGTGTATAATTCTTGCATGCTATTGAGACCCATAGTCATACCCTCTGTGATGGTTGTTCTGCGAAGTTTCTCTTGGTCTTCCACTTTTTCTTTTTCCATCTGTACCCATTTTAATGCATGTAGTGGCAGTCAGTTTTCATTCATATTCATTCTCAAGTACATTTCTCTGATATAAGTCAATTGTTTTCTTCTTATTGTTGTAGAAACATATTGATGTTTATGGGTTATATATATATATATTATATATATATATATTATATATATATTATATATATATATATATATATATATATATATATATATATATATATATATATATTAGCACATGTATGCTACTCAGAGAGTCATTTTGGTCATAAAGAAGTACTGAGACTTTACAACTGAATGACAAGCAATGTGCCTGTAAGAAAACAATGTAAGAAAATAGTGCTCATACATGCCAACTACTAATTGAAAACACCTACTTAAAATTTCAAATGTATTATAAAGAACAAAACTGTAAAAATGAAGTCACTAAAAATAGCACAAAGGTTTCTTTAAAAGAAAGAACCTTCTTTAAACTTAATGAATGCAATATATTAATCAACATATGATTCTATCATAATTGCGACACTGTTAACTATGAGTCACCTTTGTATGTACTCTAATCAGTCATTATTTGTGTTGAAGTAATGAAGTTAGCAAATTCTTCAAATATATATATTTCTAACATTTCTAAACTGCATAGTCCATATGGCTGCCATTTTAAAAAAAATAACAGGATTCTATTTTTAGTATCATCATTAATGTGACAGTAATAACACTATCAATTCAGTGATGATGGAATTTGGTTTGCTAAATTTAAAGTAAGTGTATATTGTCATTACTTAAATTCAGTGATGGTGGAATTTGGTTTGCTAAATTTAAAGTAAGTGTATATTGTCATTACCTAAATTCAGTTATGGTGGAATTTGGTTTGCTAAATTTAAAGTAAGTGTATATTGTCATTACCTAAATTCAGTGATGGTGGGAATTGGTTTGCTAAATTTAAAGTAAGTGTATATTGTCATTACCCTAAATTTATTTAACAATATTACAATTCTGTACACATGACTTCATTTAATCTATCTCTGCTGTTAACTTGTTATGATTATATAAAATACCTGTACAGAGGTATGTAAGAACCTATACATTTGAAAATGAATAAAAAACATGCACAATAGGGACATAACACAGTACGGACATACAGATCTGGAAATGAAAGAATTTTTCATTAGAGACTGGCTTCACAGCACGTGGGGCATTCCATAAGTCGCCCTTGTCCTCTGTTCCAGCAGCCATACCAGTGTATGTAGACTAAGAGTCCCAGTCAAGTGTTGATTGTGTGATCTTTGGTACTTTCCAAAAAATGTACTTGTCCGTCCCTCACCTTTAGATACTCTCATTTCTAACATTCTCTGTATGTGTACGTTCTCAGCTTCATTGACATCATCGTGATCTTGAAATGAATTTATTAACTGCCTTGATTAAGTCTGCATTATCTCTTCTCATCATTGTGTTGCCTTGCCTGCCAATAAGTTGGCTCTCTCATTTCCTCTGACCCCAGCATGACCAGAGCAGTATATTCATGTAATGTTCTGGACAATGAGTTGTTAAATAAGTCCCACCATTCTTTTCTCAGCATGTACTTTTCTATCTTGCGCAGCATGCTTTGAGAGTCTGTGAGTATACTGAGTGTGCTGATGTATCAGTTATCAATCAATTAAGTGCTGATGTAACTCCCTCTATCTCCATCCTCATGCTCGATGTGACAGTGGAATACTGCTGAAGATTTGTCAACCAGCTTCATACCGTTTCTGTAAGCAACAAAACCCCAACCGCTTTTATTTGTGTTTCTGTTTAATGGAGCCATCTGTGTATATAATTATGTTTTGTGATTTCGAGTGTAGCTGGGCAAGTTCATACACTGTAACCTGGGCCATTTTCGACATGTTTTATCTAGTTGTATTATTACTTTAGTCAGTGGTTTCTTCTCAGTGTCTACCTCCACCCATTCACTGCCCTTTCCCTAGTTTTTAAAATTCATATACTCTTCACAGTGTGTATTCAGCCTCTGCCATCCATGATCTGCTATGTTTGATTTGTTTTCCCTTTGAATCATCTAGATGTTGTTTTGGTGTAATGGTGGTGGTTGTATTATGTCACTTTAAGGTATAACCTAACTTGTGCTACCTGAAGTCGCACTCTAATGCTGGGAAGATAAAGCAGAAATCTCATAGCAGAGTTGATAGATTGGAAAAAGTCCAAAATGAGGCAACGAGAGAGGTACTGGGTGTAGTAGGAAAATGAAAGAAACCTGTACAAAATATGTATGGCCATTCTGAATGAAAATATGTGTACTTTGTATGGTGATGCAGATTCTGGAAATGAAAAACATTTATACAGAAGAAGATGTATGGTAATAATCTAAATATGACAAAACATAATACGTGCAAAGAAGTAACTATGGCCATTCACATCTGAAAAAGAACATTCTGTACAAAAATCTATATGGCTATTAATGTATGTTAATCAGTAAAAATATGTATGGCCATTAATGTATGATAATTTGTAAAAATGTGTATGGTCATTAATGTATGTCAATTAGCAAAAACCTGCACAAATTATTTGTAACCTGCACTAGTTGACATTCACATTCATATATATATGTCAATAATTGAATACTAAAACAATACTCATAGGATAATTATATAACATAAAATATAGTGACCAGAAAAAAACACGACACATCTACAAGAACTTTCATGCAACAGTTAAAACATCACTCTATTGAAGCCAGTACAAAGTATGAAATAATTTAGCAGATTATATAATTAATAATTTCTTTATTATTGATTAATAATTTGTTTCAACCACTTTTGGCATTGAGCATCTTGAGCAAAATTGGTTAAAAAATATTTGGACAATCATTCGCTCATATAATTAGCTCAGACTATTCAACTTTTTTGAGAAATTTGCATGCATTGTCTCGTTCAATGATAATGAAATAAAAATCAATTTTATCACATTTTTGTTCAACATTTGCTAATATCAGTAATTACTACTATATTTAACCCTTAGAACTGAAGATCCCAAATTTTGGGCTATAGTTTATCAAGTTAATTTGATTCAGGTTGGTCTTCTACTGATAGAGCCTATGTTTACATCCATGATACAGACACAGACTATAACACTATCAGTCACACATTTCTTGAGAGAGTCAGGCCATTTAATTTTTGGACTTTTTTCTTTTAATGTGATTTCTTTGTTCAGAAACCCAGAGGAATGGGTTTTTAAGAGCTAGGTGGTCATGGTTCACAGGGTTAACCCTTTCCTTCCTTACCTACTTGCTTCTGCTCGCTATATACACTCCGTACCTGCTCCCCTCTGCGGCTGTACACATGGGGTACTAAACTGCCATTCACAGCTGCCGTGCGAATATGCATGCTAAATTTAGCGCTGATATGATTACCGGTAATGGTGGCCTCCAGTGTATTTTTCCGTATGTTTCTAACAGCTACCATATAGGAGCTGTGGGTTATCAAATATGACCTTCAAATTACATCAAATTTTGGTAAGAATGGGCCTACGTATGATTCAGATGATGCTGATAGGCAATATTTGAAATGGAATCTAGAGAACGTGAATGAATCAGATGTTGTAGTGAAAGTAACAACCATCGTTGATCTGTAGTGTAGCCTAGTAATAACTTGCAGCGCTCCGTCCTGCTCATCTGATACTATTTCTTTCATAAACAAACTAGCATGCTCATAATATCATCTGTGAAAGTAAATAAAATACTTTGAAGTCACTCACATTCACGAACAAATCTTGAGTAAAGCTAAGAAAACATTTCTTTGACACATAATGTAATTTACGATGCATGATGTCTAGACCGCACTAATGTTGCCAATGTAATTCATAATGAACTAAACATGTCATATCTTCTTTGAAGATAAATGTAATTCACAACAATTCTTAATCATTACAAAAAGAATCCATAATAATTTCACTAAAAATGGCTTCTATTTCAACTTTATTTGTGATTATTGCAACTGAAAACTTTGAAAATGCCTTCATTTTGCTAGTTTTTGTGAACACAGCCTGGACCTGAATGTAAACTAGATTAATGCAAGACTTTTTCCCTGAAGTCAAAGCTAAATTTAAACTTTTTATTGTAGTTACAAAACTACTTAGCAACGGTTGCAATTCTTTTATCATGGTGATGAGTGGAGTACACCAGAAGTGTGTGTTTTTCTGCACTGCCAGAGTGCACGTCTTAAGGTTAACGTCTTACTAAATAACAACGAACAAACACATGTTGACACCACTAGCAAATGAGACCCATGTTTACTGAAATTTGTGTAATTATTTGTACATAGTGTGATGTGCCTATTGTCCAAAATGCTGTGATAAAGGTGCTAGCCTGTACTTTAACTGTATCACCCTTCCTTAGAGTTGCTTCCATTGGTAGAAAACTAGAGTCGCTATTTTTGACTTTTTTTTGCTAAGAACCATATTCTATTTTGAATCTGCTCAGGTTTAATACCTGGCCATGACATTTACGCAAGTCAAAGTTCATGTTTTCTCTGCGTAATTAGATAGTGGAAATATTGTGTCAAACTGATTTGTTACGAAATTTCAAAGTTTGTGGAGTTTTGACACAATTGTTCGCAATGAAGGATATTATTCGAATGTACACTGATGACAGCTGTAGTTACAATTGAAATATGCACGATGTAGATAATTGCGTATTAAATATTAATGTAGAAAAAGACATTGACGTTTCTTGTTAGAGTGATCTAATGTTTTTTGACAATAAGAAGGAAATTCATGGTACTAATTGTGACATCGCGAAACTCTCTGGAGTAATGTAGTTCTTCTAGTAGAAGTTAAAAATTTTTTATAGAAAACGTTGGACATGTACATAATCTTGATGAGATTGCCACATGTTATGAATACTTTAGCAACATTGTCAACGAGGAGTTTCATCAATTTTCAGCCGATCAAACATATTAGTATTTAACATAACGCAAAGAACAAGCAAAGAAAGAAGACACATGTTGGATATCTGTAATTGCCAGTGAAATAAAACATCTTTTTTATACATCTTTTTTATATTTATATTATGATGGACGTACATTGGAGTACAGGTGACGGGTTCAATATTTTGGGAATATCAACCTGTTTGGGAAAAGGGCGATTTGAGAAAATATCTCAATATGACTTCACTATGCAGCAACCCCCCACCCCCTAAAAACAAAAAATGCCCACATTACGTTGAGTTTGACAGTTTATTTTTTAAAATATATATTAAATATATATTATCTTTGATATAGTTCACTGCAAGACTATACATTTTTCTGTTGATCTGCCAAGTCTAAGTGTGATATGATGAATAGTTTAAAGGAAAATGTATTTTTAACATCATCATATCGACAATTAGGAGGAGTTGTTCCCCTTGTCTTAGTGATGAGGGATTGACAATTGGGAAATTTCATAGTGGTGAAAGAGTTAAGATCTATGCCATTAGTAGCTAGCCCGTACACCTGATTTTAAGATCTATGCTATTAGTAGCTAGCCCGTACACCTGATTTTAAGATCTATGCTATTAGTAGCTAGCCCGTACACCTGATTTTAAGATCTATGCTATTAGTAGCTAGCCCGTACACCTGATTTTAAGATCTATGCCATTAGTAGCTAGCCTGTACATCTGATTTTAAGATCTATGCCATTAGTAGCTAGCTACTAACAAGGTCTTCCATGCTGGAGGTGTTGAAGGGTATGAATTAGATCAAGTGAGACAACTATTGCAGTCAGACTGGTAACAGTCAAAGACTAAGTAAGATAAACCTGACAGAAATGCCTACTCAACATGAGATGAGCTGGGCCACAAGGTTAAAGAAACAGAGCAATGTAAATACATATGTAGGCCAACAGTATCAAGTGATTTGTCAGCATTGACTTACCTCTTTCTGGAGAGATTTCTTGAAAGCCCAAGTATATTTGATTTGACAATAACAAATAAATGCACTCCATCATCAATTACAAAATAAGAATAGATTATGAAGTTACCATAACAAGAAAAAAATATGTGAATCAGAAAAGATGCAAGTTATAATTTATCACTACAAATTAAAAACAATAATCTTTCTCTGTTAGATAACAAAATTCTCATCCAAAAAATGAACCTTGTTCAACAAATTAACAACAACCCCCGTCCAACATATTTTTAAAAAACCTACTCATTCAACAAATTTACAGTCTGATCATTTAAAAATTCAACTTGGCTAATTCACAATTTCATCATTAGACAAAGGAAAACATGCTCATTCAACACATCTACAATTTCATCATCAGACACACACCCTGCTCATACAACAAATGAAAAATCTCCTTGTTAAACATAACCAATACACTATCTCCTCATAAAATATAACTAAAATACAATTTTCTCATCAAACAATAGACCAATCAATCACCTTCCTCAGGGACCAGCACACAAAATAACTTGACATATTAACAACAAAGAGTGCCAACTATAGCCACTCAGAGATCAAGCTCAATTCCCCTGAGCAAGGAAGCCTCAAGAGGAATGTTAAATTCAGTAAGAGAATCTAAAATGTGCATGACAAAATTGATGTGACTGGGAGTGCGAAGGAAGGAGTTCTCCTCATACATCTGTGCTGTCACTGTTGTGTTAGCCATTAACGGAAGCCAACGATGAAGGCAGCGTTTCCTAATAAAATAATGAAAAAATGGTTCGGATTATCAGTTACAGAATTGTAGCTTAGTGGCAGTGAGATGGAATAGAACAACAAAGTGAATTTTCTACCAAAAGGTCTTCATCAATGAAATAATGACAAAACAAAGATTTGAATCTTACATAAAAAAAACATAAGAGGGGCTAGTATGTCTCTCTATCTTTTAGTTTTGCTATATTCCTAGACTTGTTTTTACTAGGACTATGTATTCTTACTCCTTTCTTTACATCATTCTGACTCTTTTCTCTCCTGATCCATGTGATTTTCTTGGGCCGCTCCATATATTTCCAATTACTTTTCTATCACATTTCTATTTGCATTATGGTTTTGTCTTCCTCATCATCTTACTTTGTTCCCTACATCTTCTTTCTCCTTACGTACGATTAAACTATCCCACTTCCTCTCCCTCTTTTGTATCTTCCCCTATCTCCAAACATTACTTCTGCATTCATGACTTTCTTGCAGTTCATTTGCTTCTTTTTTTTTCAATCTCCCATTCCGCCTATAACTATGTCACCTGTTGTTTTCTAGGGCTGTCTTTAACATACTTCTGATACCTTCACAAATTAAGCCAGGAATTCTTCTTCTGCATTCATTCTCAAACTCCTGCAGATTAGCAGGATGTAATCCAGGGAGAACAGAATGTGCTATGTTATGGTTTACAACTTAGCTGTAGTATCTGTGCCTTTTAACCTGACACATCTGACTTCAGTTTGGTTTTTGAGTCACTTTGACCATATATGGGATGGAACAGCCGCCACCCCAAAACCTCCTTAGTCGTCTCTTATGACATGCATGGAAGATAAGAAGTTTTGCTATTATTTGCACCCTTTTTGAGCCCCAGCAACACATGGATGAGCCAGTAATAACATTTTAACTCTTTACTTAGTTCATATCTATAATTTCTATACCCTATTCACGTTATGTATGCGGCTCGAACGTCTCCCATCACAGGTTATATACAAAGCTCTAACACCTCCGATCACAGGTTATGTACTATGTTTTAATATCTCCCTTACCGTATACTTTACCTATCACTCTCCTCTGTCATTTTCTTTCTCCTATTTTTTTCCTTTCTCAGACAGTTTGTTACTCACTGTACTATACCTACGTTTCCATGTAGGCTTGTTATTTTATGTCCAATGGGGTGCTAATGGTACTGCATTGTTCTCTGCGGACCCAGGGTTAGCAGATAACAATGATCTCAAAAGTACCTTCTTGTGGTTCACCCTGGAAAAAAATACAACTTCTCCTGGCCAACACTTTTGGGATCATGTCTGTGAAAGTGGAGGTAGCTGATGGAATAAGAATTGACTGCAAAAAGACAGGCAATATCTCCAATGCCTCTACGCAACACATACAGCAGCACTATTGACACTCAGTGACGCAAGACAGTCTGGCTTGAGCATTGTAGGGGCGGCCATCGAAAATGTCACTAAATGGGTAGATGTCAAGATAAATAGTATGGCGCTAGCCTCCATAAGGATGATATATTTAGTACAATGAGAGGGAATTGTAGTGGCGGCCATCAAAAATGTCATTAAATGGGTAGATGTCAAGATAAATAGTATGGTGCTAGCCTCCATAAGGATGATATATTTAGTACAATGAGAGGGCAACAGAGAGCTGCGCTACGTGCAAATAGAATGGGAAAAAGTTAAAAAGAAATCAGAACTGCAGCTTTGTTCAGCTCGAGAACAAGCTTCTAGTTCCGGGTGCTCCTGTGGTCATAAATCCTAAAAATATGTAGACTCAAGATTTGGACATGGGGTTAACGATGTCAGTGAATGACACCTCAGCTAAGAGGCAAATGAATCAGGGCATAAAATCTACTGTTGATGCTTTTCTATACCAAAATCATACTTACAGAGAGAAAAGGGTTCAGTACCTGATGGACAAAGGCACAATATGTCTGATTATGTAAGATGAATTCACTGGCAGCGGAACATCTCGTGTGAGATTGATGTAGTCGACCCAAATCCCCTATTAAATCCCTTAAAGCCTAATTCCCCTATTACCGCCTTTTCGGAGACTGCCACCCAGGGACAACTTTGGACCTGCAAAGTCCAAGGGCACAGTGGATGGAAAATCATGGTGTAGAGTCGGTACACATCAATCGCTGGCAACATATGTGTGTGTTTGTTCATCACAGGTGATGATTACCATTGTTACATCCACTTTTGAAAATTCAGTTAGAATTATGTCTATGCCTACTAGTTTGTAGATGGCTAATAAACCGTAATCGAGCTGTAAATGTCCTTGAACAGTTCAGGCATGGAATGAGCACTGTAGTTTGATTTTCGTATATCTGTGACTTTCTAGCTCCTCTGTTGATCTGCTGCATTTCTCCTCTTTAGATATATACATACATATATTAATATATATATATGGCAACAGATATTAACCTTTAGCAAACTAAGAGTGGTATGGATCCCCTCCAGTACTAGCTTAGTTTTGACGAAAGGTGTCCTGGGCCACCTATAAACAAGGCGTGTTTATATGACGTAGCACAGCCTTATTTGGTAATGCACATAAACTGGGACATGCACAGATGAAGCCTATTCATTTCCACTTTAGATAGAGGTAATGTTAGTGACACTGAGTCTTTTGGAAGCATGGATATGGACATTTTGAAAGATGGAAAAGTTGAAAATTCACATGTCCCTTCGGCATATAGCCATGATTGGCTTAGCGACTTCGATGAAATTGTTGGACATATAGGCCTAGCTGATAACGTTAGTGTGTTAGACGTGTTTTGAGAGGTAAGTTGATTTTTATTATAGAATATAGTATTGATCACGCTGCTTTCATGATTTAGATGGTGAATATCGACTGTGGTGGAGCGATAAAAAATGACTAGGTCTATCTTTCAGATATTGATTTATGGCAAATCTATGAGGTTTATTTATTCTTACCAGTGACATTATGATGATTTGACAATGAAACCACATAAATACTATTTGAATTAGGTTTATTTTACAGGGTTCCCACTTCAGAAAATATAAAAACCATAGATAAGTAATTTTTTAATAATTTTTTTTCCTTTTATCTGTTATAATTTCTTTATTTTTTGGTGAAAAATCATCTTTACTACTTTCTAATATGTCTGGTATTAGACGTACATGTAAAAACATACACACAAACAAGTAAAAAAATTACACCAATATATGAAGTATTCAATTCTTTATTTATATGTGCAAATATTAATTTATTATCTCTAACAACAAAAAAGTTATTGAATTTTTAAAACAGCCACAATCAATAACACAAATTCTCAAAAAAGAATTCAGTGGCAGGGGGAAGTTTTTTGATTTGCAAACACATTTTGCTAAAGGTTAAGGATGTCACAGGCTAGGGATTTTCACCTGAATTAAAAGCATGCCAAAAATGGATGTGCTGGACCTCCGGGAAAGTATGTCCATTGTTTTTCATCCTGATGAAGGCTTTATAATCAAAACATTGCCCGTGTGTTTTGTTGTTAGTATGTCATGTTTACTATTGGTAACACTTTAATTTCCCTAAGTATGTTCGTATTCGTATTTACACTGTATTACCACAGCCTTATATTTTCAGCTTGTTGAATTATCTCTGGCACTCTAGTGAATTACCATATAATTTTAAGGCTGCTTTGACTAACTCTTTCTTCATATTGTTGTTTTTTAATCCTTAAGAATTACGAGTGATTAGCTCATGCTATTTATGTTTAAATGATGTGGTTTCTTTATTTCTTTTCTGTATAACTTTATTTCACACACACCTAATATGTGGTGTATAATGCTTTTAGAAGAAGTCCAGGTTGTGATTTCTCGCTTGACACGACACTCTTCCAGTCTACTCAGCTGTAAATGAGTACCAGACGCATGAGTTAGAGGAGGTAAAGACAGCAAGGAAGGGAACTGGCCACCCCACCTAATAATTGCTGCGGCTTAGTACATGAAGAGTTATCTTCATCCCCAATGGCAGGTTGCTGCTATGGGACAAACCTTTACCTTTTAATCAGAGGGGTAAATTCTAGTACTTCTGTGGTTTTTCTAAATTTTCAACATACAGAGTTAGAGTTATGAGTTTCAAATCACCTGTCATGCATTCCTTCCTGTCAGAGGTGCCCATAATAACCCAGCTCTGGATAGTGGTCTCTTGGATTTGTGGGGCAGCCAGCTATGTATTCACTGTCATTCAAGGGAACTGTAATACTAACATGTTCGCCTGATTCTGGGCTCTCCCATCGAATTGTCATGTCCTGCACATAGTTGCTATTCACTACACCCCCAAGTAACACCTATTCATAGCCAAAGCACTATATACACATTGGCAGCTAGGACTGTGGTCAGGACTGGAGCTCATCTGGTTTCCCCAGTGTGATGTGCAGAATTATCTGAATGATGCACCACAAAAGATAGCATCATTGCACAGATCAAATACTGTGGGGGCTTCCACAAGGAAGGGTCTCACAACATTGGGATGCCATCTACTGTGAATTTAACTGTTGCATAATCGTTGGCTAATATGTGGGTACCACCAGCCCTACACCTTGATAGATTTACTGAAGGAGATATCTGTGCAACAATGGACATGACTTGTGTGCTCAGACAATATTCAACATACCTAATCCTAAGCATGCCTGATATATATATATATATATATATATATATATATATATATATATACGCCCGTCTGTTGCTGGGGCCCAAAAGGGGAGCAAAGAATAGCAACACTGTTTACCTTCCACGCTTGTCGTAAAAGGCGACTAAGGAGGTTATGGGATGGAGTTGGCTGTCCCATCCCATATAGGGTCAGTGACCCAAAGCCATGCTGCAGTCAGATGTGTCAGGCCGAAAGGCGCAGATATCGCAGCAATGCTGTAAACCATGACACAATGCATTCCGTTCTTCGGACTACATCCTGCTAATCTGCAGAAGTTTGAGAACGAACGCAGAAGAAGAAGCTATATATATATATATATCAGCAATAAAGAATATAATAGGTTTTTAATGTAAAACGTCTTACCTTAGCCCAACACAAATAAATACTTGAAACTTGCCATCCTTTCCAACAGAATCTGAGGCAGTGTTGATCTTTCCTACCAAATCACAAAACAGCCAGTAGCCAGCCTTACAGATCTCAGACAGTTGACGTGATGTGTTACTAACTAAGGAGTTCTCAAAGAAAACTTTCAGACGCTCTGAAATTAAATAAGAAAATGCATTAATAAATCAAGCATTCAACAGTTTTTACTTATGGAAAATACTGTGTTTGGCGTAAAGAAGGCCCTAAACTGCTAGGCTAAACTCAAGCATGTATACAGAGTAACTCAATGAGTATGGTTTGGAAAGTTGAAGCAGGTGATGTGCATAAGTGATGGGAGCAGTGATTGGAGAGGGCTAATAATTGGGTCTCACTGCGCAAAATCACTTTACTCTTTGTTTCTGAACATGCACATGTGGAGGGAAACAAATGAGCCAACAAGTTGGCGGGTTGTGCTACTGCAAATGGTCAACCTTTGGACAGAGCATACTCAATGATATATGAGAGCCTGCATGATCTGAGAAAACCTACTTGTGCTTAGTCTCTTCCAGTACACAATGAAGCATATATATATATGTTCTACATTTTAGGAAAAACACTAATTCCTTAATAATTAACTGGGGAATAAAAAAGGCAAAAAATATAGCATTTGACACAACTATCTATGTTTACTTATTATATAGAACTCATACTGCTATATACATAAAACTGACTTCAATACAAGCAGCGGAAATAAAGTTTATCTGCATAAAATGTTACAGAAACTGCCACTCAGAGATTCATCTTTTCAGCTATAGCAAAAACTGCTTACCCATGAGACCAACACACCAAAGACCAGGATCCTATGGTAAGGGTGGAAGGTCTGGTTTTTAAAAAAGAACACCAATCATCTCATTTTATTGGAAATAATAAAGTTTTTCTGGGAAATCTGCTAAGGAGGGGTTCTGGCATACTTTTTTTTTACCCTACCTCTAAGTACTAGATACCATGTTCTGCTTGACTAAGGGAATAAGGGTTGAACATTACAGTACCCATCCTCCCCAGCTACAGGCTTTCCATGAGCTGTACACTACTGATGGTCTCCAGAGACTGATTCAATGAATTCCAATTTATATTGTAACAAACATAAATATATGTACAATTTATATTGTAACAAACATAAATATCTGTACAATTTATATTGTAACAAACATAAATATCTGTACATTTTGAAGCTAATCTTAATGCTTATTGACAATGTTCATACTTGTCTACACAAGAGTTACTAGTAATACTGACCCATGTAATCCCAAATGAAAATCTTATTTCGGAACAGACGAGAAGATCTGAAGCCAAACTGAAACACTTGCTCCATGCAATGGACAAGTCCTTGATCCCCACATAAGAGAAAAGTTATGTTTCCACGCTTGAAACAAAATGATAGTTATAAAAATACATTATGCATTGTTGAGAATTTTATTTACAAAAATCATGAATGTGTAATAATAAAAAAGCTGACATGTAACATATATTTAGATGATAGATAAATCTAAAAAAAAATATTATAACACAATAATTTTAGTTCTGCTGACTTCCATGGCAGAAAGGTTAGTGTGAACCTAGCTGAGATTTGAATGCAGGAAAAGTCATGTTGTTTCACATAGAATTTTATATATCAATCTATATGCTGTGACCCTTGTTTGCCTTATGGCATCACAGGTAGAAGAGTTCTCTGAAGATGGCATGCTTAGTAATTTTCATAAATTACTAGCAGTTTCAATAATTTTCTTGGCATTTGTTTTTGCTGTCTTGTATTCTATGTAATCTACTTCGATTTTACTTTTGACCCATTTCTTATATTTCTGTTTCTTTTCTCTTGTGACTTTTTTTGACTTCTTGTATCCGCATGATTCTCCTGCTGCTTTTGTAATAGTGTCTTTGAAAAATTTCCATTCTTCTTCTGTTGTTGTAGTATCTACTGGTAGTTTTTCGTTTTTTCTGTGATTTTTGTGTGATTATTTCTCCTGTACCATGTCGTCCTTAAGCTTGTGTACTTTAATTTGTGTTGGTTTTTTATCTTTGTTGTCTTTCTTTTTTCTCTTTTTGTTTGTTTTTACAGCTACTATTACTGTTTATCAGTGTCTACACACATGTTTGGTATTGCTCTTGCATCTGTTATTTTCCTTCTGTTGGTTTTTCTTGTTAATATAATGCATATCTGGCATTTACAGTTTAAATCATTCCACTTGTACCAGGTGTGAACTTGAGATTCTTTGTGCTTGAAGAATGTATTATAAATAGGTTGTGTTGAATGCACATTTCATTGTAGACATGGGTAACCTGAAGATCAAAAGACGACATGAAAGATAATAGAACTATCAAAGTACTTAAAGTAATGCTCAAAACTTAAACAAATGTTGAAATTAAATGTTTCAACAAATCCTCTCTGATGTCTAAAGTTGGAATTTTATAGATTTCCAACCAATAGATAGTGACCTCAAATGAGGTGGTGAGGATTCTTTTTGGGGTTTCTGGATTGAAAAAGGAAACTAACAAAAGTTATGACTTTGTAACTGTCTTGCTATGGAGGATAAAAAAATTCAATCCAAGAGTACTATTATTTCAGAGAGAACCCTTTTAAATGACACCCACTTTTTATGTATTTTTTAAAACATTTTCTGTATTTATATCAATATACGGATGGTTCACATCGAAAGTGTAATAGTTAACATTACTTCTAGCATGATTTTGATGTGTTATTATGTAAATGTGTATGTTATTGGTAATTTTTGGATATTTAATATGTGACATCATTTTCCCTACATTTTTCTATATATATTTTCGAAAACACTTGTGTTTTGTGTGAGTATAACTATTTTATTTAGTTTGACCACATTAATTATTGAAATCCAGTCCAGCTTTTACTTCCAACATATCTCAGGCTCGTTTTGAAGATTTTAACTTGCCACATGTGATTAGTGTTAGAGAACACCCTTTCTATACAAAATATAGATCAAAGATCTAGATCTACCTTGTAAATTCAAGAGAACTAGTTATGATAATTTGTGAATAACATACATAATTGAAGCACTATGCCTAGATACTATACATTGTTGTGTTTGTAAATGGATTATTTACAAAGCTGATAGGCCTACAGTGTGAGTGGAAGATATTGCTCCAGAAATTTAGTAATTTCACATTTCATGTCTGAAATAATTATAATTTTTATGTTTATAGGATTATATTTCATTTTAAAAATGAATTTTTCAATATTAACATTTAGATGCAGTTCAAACAAAAACTCAAAAAGGTCAGTGGTAAAACGGCCATCAGCAATGACTCCAGGAAGGTCTGATTAAAAACTAATTTTCAATCTTGCAAGAGGAACAAGAAGGATTATCAGTAGAGGTATTAGCAAATAAGATCAAGGAAATCTACATTAAAAGTGCATAGAGATACATACCCAAGAAACCAGCAAAAAGACATACATACATATCAGACACCACCTTCAGGTTTGTGGAAGAAAAGGAAACACAAAACTATGCTGAACCACCACAGTAAAATTATATACAAACAACTCACAAGAAAAATACAAATAAATAAAAAGACAAACAGCAATTTATAAATGATGCATGAAAAAATAGAGGGCTTTATGTAAAAACGATGAGGGAAGAATGAAAGGCATGTTCCGAACAGTAAATACCAAAAAGTATAAAACATACAGAACAAATACAAGAGTCATCAAAGGCAAGGCTGGAAACATCCTGATGGAACAAAATGATATTATACTAAAGTGGAGAGAGTATTGCAAAGAAATGTACACAGTGTCATCCCATAATAATTTAGCAGACCAACCAAACATAGAAAGAAACATGATAATAAGTACTCACTGCGCAAAACTGAAATCCAATAGATAAAGCTTGAAACAGGGTAAAGAAGTTTTGCTAATCATTTGAAACACACATAATAACATACACAAATAGACATTTCGATCAAAACGCCTTTATAAAGATTGCAGACACATATACATAAAAAAATGATGAGCAACAACAACACAACTGATGTTTACATGGCCTAGCAAAATGTGGAGATAACTGAAACGATTGAAACTAAGTCAGAGGTGAGACTACACAAACAGGAAATATACAAAATGCACCGATATACATGTAAAACGAGACAGAAAAATGACAGAACATAATATCATCCATATGACTGTGCTTGTTGATCCTGAAAGGTTAAAGAGTGCCAAATTCATATATATAGCTGTTCTCAAATGTATGACGTGCTTGGTTGTCAGAAAAGCACGCCTTAATGACAGTCACTTAAATATACTGGGCGTCCCAATGGCCTGAGCCATTGAAATGAACATCAACAGGACAGCTCAAATGATTTTTGATGCTGTATAGGTGTTTGCAGAATCAGTCAGCAAGCCTCCTTCCACTCACCTACATACATCATGGTGCAGACAAAGAGACATACAGAAATTTATAAATGATTCGTAAAAATATAGAGGGTTTGTATGAAGAGAGAAGATAGTACTATATTCATAGAAAGAAACACACATGAATCTGAACCAACAAAAGAAGAAATAAGGACAGCAATATTGACAGCTTGAAGAAGGGGAAAACATATATATAGTGGGGTAATAGATACAAAAAAGTTCCTTGACCTCTGGTCTTACATAACTCTTAAAATATACAGCAAATTAGATACTTTACCTCCTTCTCTGGTTTGTAGAAATGTTTCACTAAATTATTGACAGCTTGACCAAGATTTTCCTGAATGTCAGCCAAAGTTGCATCTAAAAATGAAAATTTTGTGGGTTTGTAAAGTAAGGTAAAGAGTAGTTTGGTAGCCTAATTGACAGTGAGCTTGCTTACTATCACTGAGTTACAGCATGCCTGGTTGAAACCACATCTGGACAAAAATAATTGACTGCTTGCCTGACATGATCGCTTCTCCACTCAACCCAGCAGTAAATTGGTACATGATACACAAGTTAGGAGAGTTAAAGACAGTAAGGAAGGGAACTGGTCACTCCACCTAATAGTTACTGTGGATTAGTACATGAAAAGTTATTTTCATCCCCGATGACAGGTTCCTGCCATGGGATATACATTTACCTTTAAAGTAAAGTAGTCTACAATCAGAACAAGATTTTTCAGATGACAGCTGAATTTATCTCTACACATGACAAATTTGTGAGTTTGTAAAGTAAAGTAGCAATCTACAACTAGAACAAGATTTTCCAGATGTTAGTTGAAGTTATCTCTAAATATGACAAATTTGTCAATAAAGCAAGTTCTTCATCATCTGTGTTCATTCTCAAACTTCTGTTGATTAGCAAGATATAGTCCAGGGAATAGAATGCGGTAAGTTATGGTTTGCAGTATTGCTGCAATATCCTCACCTTTCGTCAAGACACATACATCCACCTTCAGCATGATTTTTGGGTCCTTTTGACCATCTATGGAATAGGACATCCTGTTTTCTTGCAATTCTTGGGCATTTTTTTTTAATGATTGCTAATGAAACTGTTGGTTGCACGTACATTTCTTTTGTATATAAATTAGTCTTGTATTCATTTCATTTTATACAAAGTATCTTTCTCAAACACTTCTAATGATACTACAAACATAGAAAATTATATAGAAATCAGTTGCAGTATTTAACAAAGACAAATTGTAATAATACTACAATGGCATCAATATGATTAAAAAATACCATCTGCACTTCTGAGATATAGTATTGAGAAAACATGTTTGCAGCAAATGGTGCCCTGGAGGTCAATGGATATGGATATTGGATATGAAAGATGTACTTGTACTCCATGATGATGAAGGCAATAAAAAACCAATAAATTCTGTTTCTCATAAAATTAGATATGGTTCGTCTAATTAGAATATGATACATGTAAGATTATCCAATGACTTCGATATCAGACTTCTCCCCATGAAGAAGATATGAAGCGTGATCAGATGACGTGATCAGTCATATTCAGGCTGCCTAACCCAGAAGAAATAAACAACATGATCAATCAAATGACTTCACCTTCATCTTGAGACTACCTAACACATCATCATCATCCTCATCAGGTGCCATGATGGCTGGCATAGGTGATCATGGCTCTCCACAGCTCTCTATCTCCAGAATTATGAATCAAGATTGTTGTTTCCCTGCAGTGCCAGGTTGTAAAACTGTATAATATTTTCTCACATTATAGCCCTCTTCTCTGTTGCCTTCGATCTTCCCAGTTGTGACTATGTTCTCCAAACCTTCCCGTCTCATGAATTGGCCAAGAAATGGAGCTCGCCTTTTTCTTATATTATTGATTAAGGTCCGTTTCACATTTGACTATTTCAACACCTCCACAAGAACATCTAACACAGAAGTATATAAAAATCATAATTATATGACTTTACAATCAGTCTTGAGACTACCTAATACAAAATCATCAAACTGGAACTGTGAGCTGTAACACTCTACATTTTATTTAGATTGAGGTGAGAGCACCTATTGACTTGTCCATTGTGCAATTATAACAACCTTCACTCATAATTCATTATGACTGTGTAGTCTAAATAAGAAGACAAATTATACAACAAACAGGATTTGAACTAGGTCAGCTCAGATGACACCCACTCGGGAGTCAACACATTTTACAGATCCCGTTTGCTGCATGATTTTTCTTTATTAATAAAATCCATGATGCTTCTCATGATGTATTACATTATTATAAATAAGAAGCACAAGAATGTGAATACAGAAAATACTGGTTCTATTCTTTCAAATAAGAAGACACGTAAGGTTGACAATAACTAAAAGAAGATGTCTAACTTACTGGCATTCTGTGCTCTTCTGGGAGACTTTGGTGAACATGTTCTTGGTGGTGAAGTGACCACAACCTCATCTGAAAGTCATACCAAAGAATGAATACAGTAGACAATGATCATAAACATGCAAGAGAAAAGATTTATGATGGCCATTTGTCAGAAAATGACAGCCATTTTTCAGAAAATGACAGCTAGTTGTCAGAAAATATGGACTACAAAACTTGGCCTAGAAAATGGACATAGCATTAAGATACTTGCTTTATCAGTTTTCTTCAATTTGCTCTTTCTCCTCTGTCAACTTCAGTACAATTCTCTTTCTTCTGCTACAAATACGTTAGTATTTCTTTATGTGTTTGCAATACTATACCAAAATAAGGGCCTACATATTTTATTAAATCAGGAATGAAACGTGTCCTTATTTTATTCATGGATTACTTTCCTTGACTTCACTTTGTTTGGATGTTTGTTTTGTAAGAAACGTACTACACCATTATCGGTCAAAGGCAAGCTGAGCACACTTGCTGCAGCTATTTTGTAACTAGGACTAAGGGA
This sequence comes from Meghimatium bilineatum, assembly GCA_034231615.1. NCBI lineage: Eukaryota > Metazoa > Mollusca > Gastropoda > Stylommatophora > Philomycidae > Meghimatium > Meghimatium bilineatum. Next base: position 43,705,029 of record CM067311.1, read on the forward strand.
GCAGAGTGACCTCATAAATTACTAAAAATTTCAGATTGGCACATTTAAAAAAAAGTGTAAATTATAGACCCTTATTTTGATATATTACCCTGTTTGCGACAGAAAACACCTTACAGGGCAAATAAATATATTTACAAGGGTGCTTAAAAACTTAAAGGTGTTGATAGAATAATAATGGAATTGTCAATATTTCTGTTAAGATGTCAAGAGTGTCCTGCACATGATATCTTGATGCAGACAAACACTTAAACATAAAGGCACTTTAAAGATGGCAGACCAATTATAGACATGTACCAAAGAGGAGCAACATTCTGGTACTCATGTTTTTAAATCAGTAACAGTTGAAACAAATAGAAATTTATAGATGAATGACAGTCTAGTATGGTGATGCAGGCTTGTCAATCCAAAATTGTATGAGTATAGTAGGAAGTTTCAAAACAGCTTCAATTAATCAAGTGTCATGCTGAATGGTGTAGGCTATCATGCTTCTTTACAATCTGTCTCTTGTGCTGTTCATAAGTTCAGGTGACCTTTTTTTGGGGCCAGAGAGACAGCTCATCAAAAAATTACTCTCTTTGTCTTCCACTGTCTCTTCTCCCCTTAATCTTTCCGGTGGTTACTAAGTATTCAAGTTTTACTTTTCTCATCACTTGCCCTAAAAATCTTGATTATCTGTTTCTAATTTTTGCTATAATTTATTGTTTTATTCCAGCATCTCTGAGAACTTCTACATTAGTTTTCTTGGCTGTCTATGAAATTTTCATCATTCTTCTTAAAAACCACATCTCAGTTGTCTCCAGCTTGTCTTAGGCACTTTTGTTTACTGTCCATGCTTCGCTTCCAAAAAGAAGGATTGGCTCAATATAACATCCAAACACTCGAAACTCGTGAACACACTGTGTTTTTCTGTTTGCCCCTTGCCATAGATTTTTCATCTGTGATGTTTTTTGTAGAGACTTCAATATAACAGTAAAGTGGTTAAGTAAGCTAATAACCAGAATAAAAGAACACCAATGTCAAATTACAAACCTTCTGTATCAATTGTATGGTGCATCAACTCAGCCACTAGCAATCTTTCTGTGCTTCCATCATCTACACCTCGACCCAGCCAACGCCCACAGTTAAATCTGAAAAACGTAATTTAAGATACTATAACTTAGACTGCTAAATTCAATTATAATTTTTTTGCATGGATCAATTAATCAAAATTATGTCAAATTAAATAGTTTCTATTCCCATGACCAATGATCATTCTGTGTATATTTATATACGGATAATAGGTAACAACTGCAGCAAAACTGTAATCCAACATGGGAAAACTTGGTGAAACAACAGGTAAAACTTGAATATCTTGTTACAAGTTTTGTATATTCATATATGAAAGGTAAAGGTAGGACTCATGGTAGCAACCTGCTGTTGGGGATGAAGATAACTCTTCATGTACTAAACCACAGCAACTATTAGGTGGGGTAACCAGTTCCCTTTCTTGCTGTATTTACCTTCCCCAGCTCATGTGTCAGGTACTCATTTACAGCTGGATCGAAGGAGTGGTCTAGCTGGATTGAAGGAGTGGTCGCGCCAGGCAAGAAATCATGACTCATTTTTTTGGGTCTGGACGTGATTTTGAACCCAGCAAGCTAAAACCCAGTGACATTAAAAAGATCACTGTCAACTAGGCTACAGCGCTTCTCTCATATATGAAACAATAACCGGAAACCTTTACGATCTGAATAATAAATAAAATAAGTACACAGTTATCAATATACAATTCATATTTGAATACAAGGTGTCATGAAGTTTTGCAAATCACTATATGCTCAAAGGAAAACACACACACAAATCAAAATTTTGATAAAACTAATTCTTTGGTCAAGAACACAGCATCGCGCATAATGAATAATGAAGGCAATGTCAATAATTACAATTTAAAAAAGCTTCAAAGGGCATTGCATTCAGGATTTTTCATATGTATTCCGTCCGTCTCAACAAAAAGGGATGCTGTCTGTCAAGAGTACCATTCATAGCACGTAATTACATAGCTTCAAGCAATAATCACCCAGGAATCCCAGGAATACAAATTCACTTTGTAAACTTGATGCCCTAAGCTAGATTTGAACCTGTGACCTATATGGCAAATTGCTCATCCGATATGCCAGGGAGATGACAATCATAATGCTAAAAAAACATTCATTTTAGCATTGTGATGTAATCATAGGCAGCTCAATCCTTTTGTGCACTATGCTGTGTTCTTGGTCAAATCTGTGATTTATATGTGTTTTCCTGTGCGCTTCTAGTGATTTGTGTGTTTTCCTACATGCTTATCTGTGATTCACTAAACTTCATTACTATGTTTATTCAGTTATTATCAGTTCTAGCTATTGTCCATTCTTATTTCTATTCTCCTAATAGTTTATACAAATAAACTATAATTGTTACTTACTTGATCCTTTAGAAGTTTCAAAATGTATGAGACTCGAGAAATTTACATACAGGTAACTGTGCAATATGTGTGTTGTTTTTTGTGTCTGGATCAACCAGTTCATTTTCATAGTCATAATAATATGACTTGAGAATATACATGTTGAATGTCTTGTCTAAAATCACAGCTTTCTTTTAGAGATGTGGATTGATCAAATTCTTTCTTTTAGAGATTTGGATTGATCAAATTCTTTCTTTTAGAAATGTGGATTGATCAAATTATGAAAACATGTTGACTCAAGTTGTGAGGCATATGTGTTAACTGAATGGACCTGGTTCAAATCGCATCTGCTACCTTCTGACTTCCTCATAATAACTAGTTACAAGTTTAATAATAAGGCAATCTGAGAATCTGTCTGTACTGAATAATATATTAATTAACTGTCTTTAATTCTTCTTCTCCTCTCTCCTTCTGTTTCTGCATTCATTCTCAAACTTCTGTAAATTAGCAGAATATAGTCCAGAGAATGGAATGAATTTTGTCATGGTTTACAACTTTGCTGCGATATATCTACACCTCTCAGCCTGGCACATCTGACCAGCATAGCCTGTGGATCACTTTAACTATCTTTAGGATGGAAGAGCCAACTCCACCCCAAAACCTCCTTATAAGTCTCTAACAACATGTCTGGCAGATAACAAGTGTTGCTATTCTTTGCCCTCCTTTTAGACCCAGCAATGCATGGCGGAATTCCTCTCTCCATTTTTTCTGTTCCTTCAAGTTTGTTTGTTTGTTTTTCGTTCGCTCCATTGTAACCATCACGGATATCCGTGCGATTTCCGCCGGGAGCGTGATTACGTTGTGCCACCGTTATGCGCCTTGTAGGCCTAGCACATCTGATTTCGGCATGCCTTGACAATTCGGATGGGCTACCCTTAGCCTGTGACAGCCTCTATATCTGTCTCCAGGCACGCGTAGTGGAGACTCTTCGCCCAGACGATGTTTTGCTCTCGTCTAACTCGAACGAGGTGTTCCACTGTCTATGAACTTGCCTCGTGTAATTGGACGTGCTGTGCCTGTGCCCATTGGGTACCGAACCGCTTCTCATCCGTGAGCCTGGTTCCTTAAGGGGAAGAACTCAACAGAGGAATTGGACCCTGGCTCTTTCGCCCTCTTAGCCGAGGTGTCATTCACCGACATCGTGTACCCCTTGTCCAAGTTCGAGTCTCACACCACGCGTTTGGGAGCAAGGCGTTCTCGAGCTGAGCGTCCTTGTCCCAATAGCGCCTGAGCCCATCAGGTACTGAACCCTTTCTCTCTTCAAGTGTATTTCCAGTGTAGGAAAACCTGACAGTAGAGTTGGGCCAGGGCTAAATCGTTGTCCCTTTTGTGCCTGAGCGAATCGAGTACGGAACCCTTTCTCTCTGCAAGTGTACTTCCAGTATAGGAAACCTTGACAGTAGAGTTGGGCCAGGACTGCCATCGTTGTCCCTTTCTTGCCTACACCCATCGGGTACAGAACCCTTTCTCTTTGCAAGCATATTTCCGGTTTAGGAAGGCTCGACATTAGAGTTGGGTTAGGTCTTTTGCTTTACCAAACGCCGATGGATGGGTCTGGGTCTCTGCCTGTTAGAAACTCTGGTAACTAGAAGCCCGTCTCGAGCTGACGGAGCTTGTAGTTCCCTTTCCTAGGGACTTTTCACTTTCTATTTGCAGTTCGCGCTGCCCTCTAGCGCTGTTCTGCCCTTTCATTGTTTCATTGTACTCTGTATGAAACATATTTGTCTCTCGCCATGCATTTACCTTTACGTGCATTTTACATTGGCCGCCCCTCCAATGTTCGGACTGGACTGACTAGCTTCACTGTATGTCGACAGTGTCGCTATATGTGGTGCAGCTGGTGGTGTCGGAGATATTGTCTGTCTCTTGTGCAGTCAAATCTCTTTCCATCTGCTACCTCCACATTCTCGGACACGATCCCCAAATGATTTGGCCAGAATCAGCACGAGCTGCTGTATTTCTGTTTCCAGGGTGCACCGCGTGGAGGTACATTTGGGATCTTGGTTATCTGCTAACCCTGGGTCCGCCTAGAGCAATGCGTTCCCTTTGCACCCCGTTCCTTCAAGTTATATAGTTCAAAGACTGGTGTTACAAATTATGTAACTATGTCCTTGCACTGTACACTGTTCTCATTGCTTCTTCTTCTTTTTCAAATTAGGCATTTCAAAGATAGAAATGTTAAAATTAATATGAGTATATCATTATATTGTATCCTGTCTCAGCAGATTTATTTCTGTCAGTATATGCCTGAAATATCAATGTACCTTATACATACACAACATTTCCTGTCAATGCATCATCTCTTTCCTTGCCTCTGACTTCTGCATTACCTAACTAGTTGACCCATGCAATAATTTACAAAAAAGATATCGTTGAGAAGGGTAACTCACTCTTACTTATCCTTAATCTTTCTATCTTGCACATGCTAATAGGAGTTAATGGATAGAATTCTCTACATATTTACAACTAAATATTATGAATTACCTGTAGGTGTGTCCTGATAGCTCATTTCTAACTAAAACATACTCCACAAGCCACCTGGGCATCATACCACTGTTGTCATGGCCGATACGCAATGTTGTCAGCACACCTAAGTTTTTATGCTGGAAAAATAAACGAAAATTGTAACAAATTAGAGTTTAGCTGGTTTTAACTGATCATTTTAAAAATTAATTTTCATTTCCTTCACTTAGTAACATCACCCTGAAAAGTTAAAATAACTGCATCTGAAAGGTCTGGTCTAACAACTGGTCCACCAGACTAACCACCATGCAACAGCACGACACTAGTAGATGAAATGCCTACAAATTGAAGCTCTGAGCTTGTGGAAGCAACATGACATTTCATTATTATAATTGGTGAAAATTTAAAAGGAAGTGTAATAAAATTATGTAAATAACTGAAAGCACTCAAGAAAACACACACACAATTCGATGTTTTTTAAAAAAAGGCTTTTATCAGGAACAGGACATAGCACAAAAAAGAGTAAAGGATGGTACAACTTATGATGACATCACAATACTGAATGCCATCTTTACATTTATGTTTTTACCACCTCTAAGTAGGAAGCAACATTTCACAAGATGAAGACCATCCTATGTAATATATCTTTGTCAATTGAGGTGATATAGTTCTTAAAAGTTATACAGAACCAATTCTGATGTATGAAAGTGAATTTTATACACTCAGCAGAATAGTTAAATATTATATTGAGGCAACAGAGATGTGGTTTTATATAAGAATTTTTAGAACACCATGGGCAGATAAAAAGTGTAATGAAAATATCTTGAAAGAAATTAATTCAAAAAGAGAGTTACTTACCTGCATCAGAAAGAGACAGTCCACATTTTATGGACACATAATGAGAAGAGAGAAGATAGAACATGTAACAACAAGCACACTGAAGAGCAAGAGGGGTACAGAAAGACCAAGAGAGAAGATACTTGACAACCTAGGATTGTGGCATGGGAGAACATCGGTATCGGAAAGGATTGAAAGCACAGGAAATAGAAGGCTGTAGAAAGGCATGATAACCAACCCAACATGGCATGAACACTAAAAAGTAGGAGGCTTCTTCTCAAAGTATTACACACTGCACAGAGACTCAGATATGAAATAAAGCTCTCGAGAACCCCTCCCCACTTCACAAAAGGTAATGAAAACAATATTGTTATTCCTGGGGGCTGAAACAAACATTAAACGAAAGTAAAATGCAGCAGCACAAATTATGGAAGGTTTGCAAGTTAAACCAACAGGAAAAAAATGTAAGTTTCAGCCAAAATGTCTTTATCAAACAGAACTAATAATACAATTAATTTACATAATGGAAATATTACCCTGAAAGAAATGGTAAAATATCAGTGAAATGGTTGTTCTGGTAGACTTGCTTCTGACTAAATGCTTCAAAAAAATTCACACTTGATATACTAACTACAACAATTAAGGAAATCAAACAACAACCAAGTAGAGTTTCGCTAGAAAATTAGCATATAAATAAGTTCTATGCATGTTTATTTACTTTGATTTTCAATGTGACAGGGAAATCAATACCACGCCCAAACCTTCTTAGTTGCTTCTTACAACATGTATTTCAGGTTATTATTAACATGTACTCAAATTTCAGGCTCTTATAGCATACATACATTCTGATCAAATGTTAATACCTCAAAATTCATCTCAAGCAAGCTCTTTGTTACATCCATCACTCCTGTTTCTCCAAGCTGACCAGCAACAGACAACCAAACACTTGCACTAGTTGTGGAACAGCCTAGTTTAGTGCTTGGGTATATTAAAACCCTGTATGGTACCACTGAGGAGAAACACACACAGACAAGTTATGACAAATATCTTTGTTCATAAAACAAAACAAAAACTGAAAAATATTGGTAGAATGATTGAGAACCTTATGTGACTACAAGTTTGTAAATCTCGTTTCCTGTGCCAGGGGTGGGTTTTTCCTTTTGGCTCAAGATTCATGTTTCTCCAAGTACTTTTTAAAATGGAAATATTTTTCAAAGATTTTGCAGTTTTGAGATGACTATTTGACTCACTGTCTTTGAAGGTTTCAATATCCTGATTTGGCAAATCTTCTACTCTGATGAGGTTTTTCAGACGGTTTTCTTGCAATCAGTCTATGTATACCCATAATGTCTCACAGTCAACACCTACTTGCAAAAACACAAAGTGACAGTCAATTTCTACTCATAAAACATTTCCATCAATTATTACTTGCAAAAACACAAAGTGACAGTCAATTTCTACTCATAAAACATTTCCATCAATTATTACTTGCAAAAACACAAAGTGACAGTCAATTTCTACTCATAAAACATTTCCATCAATTATTACTTGCAAAAACACAAAGTGACAGTCAATTTCTACTCATAAAACATTTCAGTCAACACCAATATGTAAAAATCATATCATCAATATCTACCATAACTGTCACAACAGACAAAATGTTCTGGGTTGATTGCAACATCCCAAATATGATATGCTGATAACTTTAATCCACACAAAAAAATGATGCAGTCTACCTGTAAAACTGAAATAAATCAGGCAATGTCTACCTGCAAAATATAAGTAAATTAGTCAATATCTACCTGTAAATTACAAACAAAACACCCACCTGTATTAGGGAAGGTGTTGGTGAAGCAGAAGAAGTCCACAGCATTGAGTGACAGAAGGTGATACAGAAATTGTTCCCTCTCATCTTCACATCTCAAGAAAGCATATCTCTTATACAATCTCCTGTAGTGAAGCAGAACATTTACACATTATTATATTTCATACTCTTGTTCATATCACATCTTGTTAACTGATATCACAGAATAAGTTAGTGTTATTCATGGATACATGATACTCTTCTTACTCTTCTGTTTGTTGTTCTTAAACAGGATGTAGTCCAAACAATAGAGTACACTGTGGCATAGTTTACAAACAATCTTGCAAACAATACTTGCATCTCTCATTCTGGCACATCCAATTTGGTTGGTTGGTTGCTGATCCAGCGGTAAATGGGCTCATGCCCTTTGACCTAATGCCATTAGATGGCATTATATTGCTGGGAAGTCTGTGGATTTTCGGCCCACCCTGAGACAGGGCCAGAGAATAACTATCACACCTCCAGGAGGATAGGTTTAAACCTATGCACTGCTCCAAGCCACTGTGGCCAAGATAGGGTTCACTGTGCTCATTCCCCGCCACCAATTGATTACTGGTTATGCCGAACTTCTCTATTGCTCCAGGCATGCAACGAAATGTTCAAGTCAAAAGGACTGTCACGTTCTGAGTAACTGTGCCTCTATGATGGGTCTAAGCCATAGGAAAAAACAGTGCTGTCAGTTTTCTCCTCCCCAGTGCTGCACAGTACATCTCTGGCTCCCTCCCAACCACAGAGAGTGCATACATATATATTCAGGTAACCATGAAACACATTTCAACAACAAAATAAAAGTATAATTGTATAGATGATGTGCCATGAATCTTCTCTAAGAAGATAACCTCAATATAATGGCATGTCATCCACTAAGGTTTTCTGTTGCATGGGTGGTATGTCTCACCAGGCCATTGATGAGACCCACAGATGCAACCACATGCGTGGCACATCCAATTTCAACATGGCATTTATGGTACAAATTATACCTCCCATAATTCAGTACCTGAGTGCACAAATAGCATAAGAGCTGATACTATATAATAAGGATCTAGATAATAATATGAGACTAGTTCACTCAGTATTTGAGCAACTTCTTCAAGGAGATGTAATTGATCCAAGTCTAATCAAATTGACTACTGTTTCCATCATTAAACTGGCACTGAAAAATTTGTGTTTAGGATTGCAAAGGCAAAGCAGGAGAAAACCATGCATAAAACTGGTGCACTCAATTCCTGTTAACAGAATGTCCAAACATGTTGAAATTGGATGTGCTAGGCCATGTCATAAATAAAATGGTAACAAAAGACAGCCATGACTTATACAACATCATCAAATGTCATCTCACAACGAAGGTTGGCTTAACAGACCAACATCCCCTGTCTCTTGTCTTGGTGGTGTACTCTGCTAGACTGTAACGTGCCCATCTCATGATGTTACTCTCCCACTTGTATCTGCCTACCTCTTGCTCGCCTCAGCTCAGCTTTACCCTCAAGTACGGTCTTCAACAAGATGTCATGTCTTTTAATATGTTCAAAATATTTCATTTGTTTGATCTGTATTTCTTTTATTCTTTTAATAATTCTTTCTTTATTATAAGTGTTGCTAGAACCTCTATGTTTGTTTTCTTCTCTTTCCATGATGTTCTCTCTATTCTTTTACATATTCACATCTCAAAGGCATCAATCGTGTCTTCTAATTGTTTTTGTATTGTCCATGTTTCTGAGCCATAAATATAGAATAGATGTAGCATTTTATAATTCTCATTTTCAGTTTCTTTATAATTTGTTTAGATGTTAATATTTTCCTCATGTCATTGAAAGTACTTTTAGCCATTTCTATTTTCCTTTTAACTTCTGTTTCACATTGATCATCATTTGATTACTTGTCCAAGATATTGATAATGTTCTATGTGCTGTAGTTTCTCTCCATGTATTTTTATGTTTAGCACCTGTTCTTTAGTGAGTTTGTTGATTATCATGGTTTTGTTTTTTGGATGTTTATATCCAGTCCATATTCTTTACTTGATTTATCGACTTGATCTATTAGTCTTTATAGTTCCTGTTCACTTCTGCTAAAAGAGCAGTGTCATCTGTATATCTAAGATTGTTTATTATTTTCCCACTGATCTTGAGGCCAGGCATTGCTTCTATGTGTTTAAAGATATTATCTGTGTAGATATTAAGTAGGCTGGGTGATAAAATGTATCCTTGCCATACTCCTCTTTTGGATATATACAATGCTGGTTCAAAATTAAATGAAAATCGCTATCGTTATTTCTGAATGAATACAAACATCAGTAACTATATAACAAGCCTGTTTGAAATTACTATGTCATAAAAAAGTCTGTTCTGCTATAACCAGGTCTCAGTAAACTGTCTGCATGACATTTGATACAATAAGAATATACACGCTGACCCGACCCTGACATACCTAAGTAAATCTGTATCTGATAGCAGCTGTTTTAGATAGACAGACAACATTTTTCTTTCTAGGGCTAGTCTTATCAAAGCCCTAGTTTTGCCAACATCTGTGTGTATATCAGACATCTGCTGGATTTTTCTTAGATAAAAAAATGATGATACAAAATAAACATCAAAATAATATACATATATAAACATCATTGTAGTTTAGATAATATGTGATAACTAGTAACATTTATATCACTGGATAACTTGTTATTTAGCATTAAAACACATATGGTGTACAGTCTATCATGATATAGTAAGAGCATGCATGCTGATGGTTCCCATATCAAAATAGTTGGCACAATAATATTTTGTTGCCATCTTAGATTCCTTTTTTTGATACTCCATATTTGATTCTAAATTAATGCACATGCACCATAACCTTCACCTCCAAAGGTCTTGAATTAAAGTATTAGTGAAATGATTCTGTAAAATTTCAGTCACCCCTGATGTCCTACCAGAGATTGATGATAAAGAAGGAGGTCCTGTGTGCTAGGTGTGCAACAAAATAATTAACAATTCATGTTGTTGTTGTCGATATCCAAATGCTGATGAGTAATGTTACTCCTGTCAGCACAATGTCATTCTTTAAAAAAATGACGGTCTTCTGAGGTTGATTTAGTGATCCATATAGTAAGTTAGTGACTGTTAAGGGTGTTTGTAGAAGTTTCTTTCTTGGCAGTTGACAGGAAAGGGCAGTCAATAAGGAGGTGTTCTACTGTTTCATTGGGATGAGAGAAGTGTCTACATGTGGGTAGTTACTGGAGTTTGATACAGTTGAATTGGCTATTGTTCCTTGCTTGTCCTGTACAAAACAGAAATATAAGGGATTGGATTATCTTGCAGAGTTTATTTATACTGTCCTTTGGCCGTGTTGTTTCACTAAATACATTTCAACCAGAGCCCATATGCAGATCTATTAAGCCAGATTTTCCTGGTGTTGTTTTTAAGAATCTGTTTGACTGTTCCCATACTACAAGGTCTTTGCTTTTGTTGTTTTGATGTGCCTCTTTTTGCAAGTCTGTCTGCTACTTCATTTCCTGTTATATTACAATGTCCCGGGATCCATTGCATGATCACACTGATTGAATATGCAGAAATAAGACTGTGCATAGCTCTTGTTAAATAGGTGAATATCTTGATTTTCATATGAGGTATGTTTAAGTGCTTCTGAAACTGACATAGAGTCTGTAAAAATGACTAAGTCAGATGGTTTTTGTTCCATGAGATCAAACTGTTGGCGTATTAAATCAACGACTATCTTGATGGCCTCATCCTCTGCTTCATAATTTGAGCAATTTTCACAAGTCACAGAACTCTCAGGCAGATCCATCAGGGTTATAGTATATGGATGCCATATCCTGAAAAACAGGTGGCCATGAAAGCGGCTGATGTGTAGGCTGTTTATAGTTTCTAGGACACATGTTCTCAGGATTGTTGGTAGTGTTCCCCTATTGGCTGTTTTATCTACTAATTTTGTTTGGATAGCTGATTGGTGCAAGTTATCCCAAGGGGGTGGTCTGAGATATTTGTTTTCTAGTTCTCTCTCTTGTGCTAAATGGTGTTTGTCATCTTCCTCTCCGGATATATCCAGTAGAGACAGTTGTTTTAGTCTTTTTGTTTGTTTTGAAGTGTCAATAAGTATTTTATTTGAATAGTCATTCTCTGTCTCTTGTACTTTTCTACTGATTCCATCAGTGCTCTTTTACGTCCGATACCCAGTGGTTCTACATTTGTATCTATCTCACATACTGCCGTGGATGTTGATCACAGACTAGTCTCAGAGATTAGTTCTGAACCCTATTCAGGGATGAGATAGTAGTATTGTTCACAATGGTCTGGAGAGGAAGGTTATAATCCATTACTGATCTCACATAGCAGTCTGTTTGTCTGCCCCCCAGTTTGTACTAGCTAGTCTCTTCATGAGTCTTTAACAATTCATAAAATAATAAGGGCATTCTGAAAAATTCCAGTCAGGATAAACAAACAATAAGCTTAAAAAATGTCTAATATGTCAAACACCATCAAGCATCTTCATCTGTGATATTTTGTGTACAGCCATTGCTAATGTTCTTTCCATTGCTTTCTGATCTCTGCTGAGCAACCTCCTAATGGTGTTGATATATGATATGACACTATTCTATTTTTTTAAAAATTACAATACAGTATGTGTGCATTGTGGCTGATATCTTGTGCTACGAAGAGATTTTAGCACAAATAATTACTGGCCATGAGCATACAAAAACAAAGAAAAACAATGGATTGAACATTCAATTGATTAAACTTTAACATAAGAAAAGCTCTATGAAACTTGGTATAGAATGCATCTATAACACATTCTTTTATAAACAATTTTCCTAAACAACACTTTTCAAATCCCCAATTATATTTATTCCATATTATTTGTACTGTATATAGCAAATATCTGTTATTACATGCATATTTCATTCGTTTGGACCAAGTTGTTATAACAGGACTCCACTGTACTAGAAAGATGTTAAAGATTAACTTCCTTGTACTCATGTTTCCCACATATAAGCAAAATGCCACCAGTCAGATGTGTCACTTAAAGAATGTAACTTTGTAGCTTAAGAGATAGGCCCAAATCACCAGGGATCTCTGGAAAAAAATCCACTTTGTAAACAAAATATAACAAGTCAGAATAATCTGAACTGTGACCTATTGAGCACAGCATGGCTGTGTTGGGGTGCTAAGGGTACCGCATTGCTCTCGTTGCTCTCAAGTGGATTCAGGGTTAGCAGATAACCAAGATCCCAAAAGTACCTCCTTGTGGTGCATCCTGAAAAACAGAAATACAGCAGCTCATGCTGTTTCTACAGCAACTCATGCTGTTTCTGGCCAACACTTTTGGGGATCATGTCCACAAATGTGGAGATGACTACCAGATGGAATGAGAATTGACTGCAAAAAGATAAGTAATCTTTGATTATCGCCTCCTCAGAAACTGCCACCCACGGACATGTTTAGACTTGAAAAGTGCAAAGGCACAGTGAATGACAAACTAGTGAAGAGTCGATACACATCCATTGCCTGGCGACAGATAAGAAGGCTGTTCCAGGCTAGGAAAGTCTATCTGAATCAAAGGCATGCTGAAATCTTTGCTGGACTTCCTGAGGTGCAAATAACGCAGCTATGTTGTAAACTAGCAGCACAATGTACTTCACACTCTTCTACGGAAATCACATGAGCTTTCATGTTGGTTATCAGAAAGTGAATGCAGAAAAGTGAAAAGAAGATGAATGGCTTAACCACTATGACAGAGAGATCCCCTGGTAGTAGAAAATTTTGGCAGAGCTGAAGCAACAGTATCACAAGCAATTTTATACATGTGTGAACATGAACCACCAACAACCATAGTCACACAAAAAATTTACATTCATATGTGATCCTTACAAAGAACAGCGGTGTATAATTAAACTTGTATATTTATGTTAATTTATAACTACAGACTGTGCTTACTTCATATCACTGAGAAGAGACTTTGACATTGGTCTCAGAACAGGCAACTCAATTCTGCCTTGACTGCCCTTTCGGCGATGAGTTTTCTCATGGGTCTTCTCTTGCAGTTTGTCTGGGTCCGGCCCCGAAATAGACAGATCTGAATCAAATAAAAAATTGTTTAATAATTATGTGTTCTTACTGACATTTCCATATTTGTAATTAAATTTTGATTTGAAATTTATTAAAGAAATAGTGTGTTTAGAAACAAATTCTAAAATAAGTACTTTTTGAGTGAGAGGCCTACCGGGTAGATCTATTATAGTAACAAAATAACTGGGTCAACAAATAAGCTCATAATACTTGTTAATCTGTTTGGTTTATAACAAAAAGGTAGGTTCATTATGGGGACACATGTCCTACACATTTCAACCTTTTAATATGTGTACAGTATCAGGAGTCCTGGAGCAGTGGTAAATTTTTAATTTATTTTATTTCATCTTCATCTCTTTAATTTAAAAAAATTAATTGTCCATGTTATTTTGTCTCCATCCCTTTAGTTCTTGTATTACTATTTATTATTCACCTGCTTCCGGTATTTGTGTTCTTATTTAATATGATGCGATCCTAACCAGCGCCATCCTTCTCTCGACATGTGCTATGTTGTTGAAAGAATGTTGTGTTCTTGATAAAGACCTTTTGATCAAAATGTAAATTTTTGTGTGTTTTTTGTGTGTGCTTTCAGTGATTCACAAAACTTCATTATCCAATGTTTAAAATTTCCTTTTTCTTTACAGTCACATCAAATGATGCTTTATATAATATATATATATATATATATATATATATATATATATATATATATATATATATATATATATATATATATAGAGAGAGAGAGACTTGCAATTGTAATACTTAAATTAACACAAAGGAGAAAGCTATGGCAAAGTATTAATAATGAAACAAAGTAATCCTTTTTTAATTAAAATCATGTGTTTTTCCAGTCGCAAGATATGGATGCAAGACATGGACTTTAAACAATATCCAAATCCAAAAGAACAAATCCATTTTAAATGAAGTGCTACAGAAATAACCTATAAATATCATGGACAGAGAAAAAAAAAGAACATTGAAGTTTTGAAATTACTGAAACTAATTGAAGATGTATGTTTATATATATATATATACACACATACATACAAATACAAGTATACTAGGAACAAACATAAGTATATACTATACATCTAAAATGATAAATACATAGATATAAGAAAGATACCCACACAACATGCACAAGCATGTAAATGTATCCAAACATGAACAATGGTTCAAACAAGAACAAATGTGCATAATGACACAAAATAAGTATCAACATAATATATACACATGCATTCACATAAACATTTTCTCACATGAATAAATATAACATGAACATTCGCACACATAGAGATATATACATGTATTATTATACCCATTCGTTCACATGAAGATATTCACATGTATTACTCTAACACAAGAATATGCATATATGCATACATGCAAAAGCGAGACCCAAAGCAACTGTATGGATACACAAGAACATGTAAAATAATATGCATATACAAATAAATACATATGTGTGTGTGTGTACCAATCTGTAATCTAAAAAAGAAAAAGGATTAGATTACACAAAAGTAAGGTACATTAATAAAATTGACAGAATGGAGTATGATATAAACAACAGAAATAACAAAGACAAATTACAAACACACTGAAATCTAACAAAAACGAATCTGATGCGCGTGCACATAAAGAAACAATTTCAAGGTACAGAGGGATATGGCTACCAAATAATTAGGAGTAGGCCCCTACAATATAATAAGAATAGGGGGCAGAGGCTGTCAAAAATTAGTGGGTAAATAAAACAAAACGGTGATTAATGTTAATACCGTGGGGTTGCAATACTCCCATAGGACAAATGAGGCGATACTCCAAAGACAAAATTACAGATTGGTACCCACACACACATATGTATTTATTTGTATATGCATATTATTTTACATGGTCTTGTGTATCCATACAGTTGCTTTGGGTCTTGCATTTGCATGTATGCATATTCTTGTGTTAGAGTAATACATGTGAATATCTTCATGTGAACGAA